>CM053758.1:2489198-2512355 GCA_028658305.1 Pachyuromys duprasi
CACTCACACGCACACACACACTGGGGCTCCCTGCCGCCCAGGGACGGGCCTCACCCTGCTCTCGTGCCGCGTGCAATCGTCCAGGTCGGCGTTGGAGCAGTACATGGGCCGGTGCCCCATTGTGATGATCCACGGTCGGGCCGCCCGGTTCTTGTTGGCTTTCTGGAGGAAGAGGGCAGGGTGAGGGGGAGCCGCGGGCCGAGGGGCCGCAGCGGGGCTTGCGCATGCGCCTACCTGGAGGTCGCGCTCCAGCCAGCGGAATTGCCTCTCCACCAGGTGCCGGCCATAGTGCAGAAAGAAATACACCTCCGTGGAGAAGGAGATGATGTGGGCAGGACCCAAGTCCCAGCTACAGGGGGCAAAGGGCAAGCAGGGTCAGGAATGGGGAGTCTCTGCACCTCCCATCCTCCCGTCCAGTGGCCCGCGCCCTCCACAGTACCTGTACCACAAGCCTTCGTTGTCCCCCGGCATGCTGAAGCGAGCCTTGTAGTTAGAGAAATTGCTGGGGGGAAGAGGAGGGGAAGGAATTATAATGAACCAGGGGTGAGGACATGCCGCAGCCCCTACCCCTACCTCTCCGGCGTCAGCCAGAGTGGGGCTCCCAGCCCGCCCTGAGCTCCTCTTTTTCTATGACAGATGAGGCTCGGCATGACGAGGCCTTCCATACTCACTAGCGTTGCTCATGGTTCCCAGGGCATGTCATGTACGGCAGGCTGGCAGCCACGGGCTCAATGAGCCGCATGAATCGGTCCCCGACTCGAGCGTTATCCTGGTCCATGTTGTAGGCAAAGTCTCCTGGAGGGGTAGTAGGGAGAGCGAGAGCGTGAGGGCCGGGCTCTGCTCTCTGTGGGATCAAGACCTGGTGGGTCCCGAGCCCTACCTCCTAGCCTCTTATGAGCAGACATCCTGGTCGCTCCCAGAACACAGCTGGGTCTCCTTCGATGCTGATTTTGCTAAGCAAGCTCTGTTTTTTAAATTGCTAGAGACTGAACTTAGGATCTTCTCAATGCTAGGCAACCGTGATGTTGTACACCCCAATCCCCCTCTGCGGATTCTAGGCAGATGCTTCACCTCTGAGCCACACCCCAGCCCCTCACTGGGGGATTCTAGGCAGATGCTTCACCTCTGAGCCACACCCCAGCCCCTCACAGGGGGATTCTAGGCAGATGCTTCACTTCCGAGCCACACCCATAGCCCATAGCTTGTTTTTTGAAACAAGGTCTCACTAAGCCATTCAAGCTGGCTTTAAATCCGCACAACCTTCCTACCTCACTCATTACAAACATGCTACCATGCACATTCATCTTAATTTATTATAGCATGTCTGTATTCTTGATGAGCCTTGCCTCTAATAATAATAAATAGGAAAGCAAAGCCTGTCCCTTCAGAAAGGAAAGCAAAGCCCGGCCCTTCAGAACCACCCCAGCCCCAGCCCATCCTGGCACTGCACTGATGGGCACCCAGTTCACCAGCCTCCAGGAGCACCCGCGCCGGTGCCTCACCCACATGGAGCACCGCGTCAAACATGCCCTGCTGGGTGTCCCTCCGCAGCCTGGGCAGGGCCTTTGGGTTGTCGGCCCCCATGTCCCCAAACACAGCCAGGCGAGGGCTCCAGCGAACCCCGTTCTTCAAGGCTGTGAAGCGAAACCGCCGGCTCCATCCCTGAGAGCTGCCACAACGGTAAACTGAGGAAAGAAGAAAATAGACCTCTGTCAGCTGGGGAGGCAAGGAGCAGGGCCTTTCCACCAGGCCCCGCCCTCAGGCCGCTGCAGATGGAGGAAAACATAGGGACTCGTCCTCATCATCCTCATCACTATTATTAGTGACTCTCAGGTAGCCCAGGCTAGCCTCCACCTTTCTATGCAGCCCGGGATGACTTGGAATCCTGACTCTTCCTCCCTCCTCCCGAGTGCTGGGGTCCCAGGCCTGGGTCGGTACACCTCCCCGGGGTCTCCCACGGGTGACAGATGGGCCCCCTCACCGTACTGCGCCCCCGGCATCAGCTTCCGCAGCGTCACTCGGTGGATGTAGAGCTTGCGTCGCAGGACTCCGCCGTCCACGAAGGTGCTGGCGGCGCCCTGGGCACGGAACGGGAGCGGCCCCGACAGCTGCATGCCGAACTGCACCTCGGACCGGGCTGGCGCCCACGTGGTCCAGGTCACCGTCATGGAGCCCGGCTCACCTGGGAGAGGGGCAGCAGAGAGGGGCCTGAGCAGGCTAACAAACAGGAGTGGGCTGACGCTTAGCAGCCCCTCTGCCGCTTCCATGCTGGCCTCCCGTGGGAGTGGCTTCGCCTCTCAGAGCCTCAGTTGCCTTCTATTCTACAAGGCTTCGAGGAAGCATGGACGCAACAAATACAACTGTCAGGTTGCATCCGGGGATCCAGGTCCCGGAATTCAACCAATCAGAGTCGAAAATATTGAGGGGAGAAGGTTACCAAAGTGGGTCAATTCTCATGAGCCGAGTTCCACCCCCAAGACCCACATGGCTTCCAAAAGCTGTCCTCTGAGCTGGGCAATTTCAGTCCTAAAAGAGGAAGGCAGATTCCTGTGGGTTGATGCCAACCTGGTCTAAGCAGGGAACTGCAGGCCCTCCGGGTCTACACGGTGAGACCCTGTCTAAAAACAAAGGCCTTTGACCTCCGCGTGTGTACTATGGCCTTGGTGTGCCTGCCGCCCACTTGAGCAAAATAACCAAACGAATTTATAAGAATATTCGGGGGCTGCAGAGATGGCTCAGTGGTCAAGAGCACTGGCTGCTCTTCCAGAGGACCTGAGTTCAATTCCCAGCACCCACATGGCAGCTCACAACTGTCTGTAACTCCAGTTCCAGGGGATTTGACATGGTTCACAGACATACATGCAGGCAAAACACTCATACACGTAAAATAAAATAGAATAAAGTTTCAGGAGAGGGCTGGGGCTCATCGTGTGGACAGCCTTCCTAGCATGCACAAAGCCTCGGTCCACCCTAGCCCCACATAACCAGCTCTCTCTCAGGAGACTGAGGTAGGATAACTGGAATTTCTAGGCCAGCCTGGACTATGTAACAAAGTTTGAGCTAGCCTGGGTTTCATAGCAAGGCTCTGTTTAAAAATAAATCAAGCATGAAGGAGAGAGGAACTCAAACACAGGCCCAGCCCTGCCCTAAGGATCTATAGTCTTTGGTGGTGTAACTCAGGCTACATTAAATGACCCTAAAGAAACTCACAGGGTCGGACACACACACAAACATACATGCACACATGCATACACACATGCATGCACACGCATACATGCACGGATACATACACACACAAGATGTATAAAAGTAGGAGGAGGGCTTATTAGAAGAGCAAGGGTACCAATGGAGTGAGGCTAGAACAGGAGAGAATGAGGTGATGTGACCCAAATGCATTATAGGCATACCCAAAATGTCATTACAAGCTGGTCAGTGGTGGTGCACACCTTTAATCCCAGCACTTGAGAGGCAGAGGCAGATGGACCTGTAAGTTCAGGACTAGTCTGGTCTACAGAATGAGTTCCAAAGTAGCCTAGGCTACACAGAGAAACCCTGTCTGAAAAAAAGCAAAATAAACAGATATGTAAAAGAAAAAAAGAACATGTCATTATGAAACTTATAATGTATTACTAAATAAACTAATAAAAAGTAAGACAAAACAAAGACACATGGCAATACAATGGCTACTTTGGAGAGCACTGCACTGAGCCTTGAGTCATCTGGACGTGACTGGCAGTGTGCTGAAGGTTCTGTGTAAACACTGCAGTCTTGTGCCTTTGTGTGGAGGTGACCCGGGCTTGCTCTGTTTTGGCATCCTGAGAATGCCCTGGCAGCCATCTTTGGTGACTAGGAGGGATGACCGTAGGCAAAGAACTAGCAACAAGGCCTGACAGCGAGGATTATGGGCTGAGTCAGTGTCCCTGTTCTTCACTGTGCTAGCCTGCAGCCAACATTACACACTCATGATGTCACCGGAGTCCAGGCGGGTCCCTGAAGGAGAGCTGGATAACAAAGGAGGGAGACAAAGGCAGAGGTAGGTCACTGTCTCACACAGTAGTCCACATTAGCTTGGAACTTGTTCTGATGCCCAGAATGACCTTGATCATGCAGCCATCTTCCTGCCTCAGCTGGGATAAAATGGAAGTCACCATGCCTGGCTCTAGAGCAAATATTTACACAGAGGCTTTTGTACCACAGGTCAGGTTCTTTAACGACAGCCTCTAATTCTCCTCTCATTCTCTCTCTCTCTCTCCCTTATTTTTGCAAACAGCTTTTATTGAAAAGTGACAGAAATCCAAGACCGAAAGGGTTTCCAGAAACAGCTGTGCTTCAGATTCTCAAACCAAGACTCAAGCAACACAAATCAAGGCTTAAAAATACCGTGTAGGCCCGGTGGCAGTGGCGCACGCCTTTAGTCCCAGCACTCAGGAGGTGGAGGCAGGCGGATCTCTGTGAGTTCGAGGCCAGCCTGCTCTACACAGAGAGTTCTAGGACAGCCAGGGCTACACAGAGAAACCCTGTCTCAAGAACGCCAAACACTTGCTGTGACCTTAAGGACCTGAGTTCAACCCCAGGAGCCCACGGCAGAAGAGAAATGAACTCTTGCAAATTGTCCCCCATCTCCACACTCACGAATATCCCCCTCACACACATGAGTATAAACAAATGCCACGTGGAGCCTGGGGTGGTGAGGACACCTGTAATGAGTTCAGTGCCAGCCCAGGCCTCACAGTGCCGGGCCAGCTATCTCTAAACACCAACTACAACAACAATGACAGCAACAAGTGAAAACAGCAAGTGGTGCTGTAGCGTCAAGGACAGGGATTCTCCGACCAACAATTTAAAAATACCCTCAACTCAGCGAGGCATGGTGGAGCACATCCGGAAGCCAGGAGGGCGGGTCTGAGGACAGCCCAAGCGAAATCTGGAGAACCTGACCAAAATAAACAGAAGAGGGGGGGAGATAGTGACGGAGGGAAGGAGGGAGGGAGACATATGCCCTGGGCGTGGTGGCGTACACTTGTAATCCCATCCACTTGGGAAGCAGAAGCAGGAGGATCATGAGTTTGAGATGAGCCTGGACTACATCGTGTCAGGACAAAGAACATATAGTCAGTTACCCTAAAAGTACAGGGATACAGAGCTACGACGGCCACTGCTCATAGGTGCAAAGGAAACACAGAAAGGATACCCCAGGAGCTAAAAAATGGAGAACAGGGAGATGAGCGAGTGTCGGGTAAGGATGGGGATGGGCCAGCACTATGGTGAGAACACATGCTTCTGCAGCTTCCGGGGTCACATTACACTCATGCTCTCTCTCTCTCACACACACAGACACACACACCCCTAAAATGAAAAGGAGTCTGAGGCTGAAGACATGGCTCAGTGGTTAGGAACACTGTGAACAGCAATAAGCAATGATTATCTGGATTTTCACCCAGAGAATGAAAGAAATATACACAAGTCCGTGATGGAAAGAAATTATTGGCTAAATTAATGAATGAAGTAGGCAGGAGGAGGGATGGCTCTTTCTAACATTAAAATTTCAATTAGATGGGAAAAAACAGCTGGGATCATGTCTCAGTAGTAGAGCCCCTGCCTAGAATCCCCCAGTGAGGAGCTGGAGTGTGGCTCAGTGGTAGAGCCCCTGCCTAGAATCCCCCAGTGAGGAGCTGGAGTATAGCTCAGTGGTAGAGCCCCTGCCTAGAATCCCCCAGTGAGGGGCTGGGGTGTGGCTCAGTGGTAGAGCCCCTGCCTAGAATCCCCCAGTGAGGGGCTGGAGTGTGGCTCAGTGGTAGAGCCCCTGCCTAGAATCCCCCAGTGAGGAGCTGGAGTGTGGCTCAGTGGTAGAGCCTCTGCCTAGAATCCCCCAGTCAGGGGCTGGGGCCATGGTTAAACAACACAGCCCTTACCTACCGTGTGGGAGGCTGAGTGTCATCTGTACTCATCAAAAGAACATTTTTTTAACGTACATATATATGGAGAGGGAATAAGAATTACAAAGTCCCAATTAGGCTAGCACAACACTAAAAATTGCTGCAGTCAGGAGCTGTGGATGGATGCTGAAGCTAGTGGGTGAAAATTTGTAGAGAAACAGGACTTACATCTCCTTGAGCAATCTCTCCCTAAGCTATTCATTATCTACAAAGGCTTCACAGAGGACAGACCCAGCAGGCATTGGCTTAAGCAGCCAATAAATCAGGGTCAGAATTGCCAGCAGTAGCAATGAGGCGCGTCTACACCACAGACCCTCTGGTACCACAGCTACAATCTTCTTGCCCCAAATACAGCCTTAGCGCTAACCTTGAAACAATACTAAAAAGGCGGACGATAGCGATATTTTGCAAAAAAAGCTGACCGATGCTCAGAAGATACAGACTTCACAAAAGACAAAGACTGAAGTGCTGGGCGCGGCGGCGCGTGCCCCTGGGATCCCAGCACTCAGGAAACCGAGCTTGAGGCTAGCCTGGGCTATAGATCCAGACAAAGCAGCAGCAGGAGACCATGCCTGGCTCCACGTTCCTTTTTCTTCCTTTCTTTGTTGGGTTGGGGAGTGAGCCCCGGCTCTGTGTAAGCTGAGCAAGTGTTCTACCAATGCGGCTACATCTTAGCCATCACTGTTCAATTACAATTTTTCCTTTATAGATTTATTTTGTGTGCACTAGTGTTTGACTGCATGCATGCCTGTGTTCCACATGTGTGTTTGGCACCCACGGAGGTCAGAAGAGAGGTCTAGATCCCCTGGAACTGGAGTGACAAATGGTTGTGAGCCGCCATGTGGATGCTGAGAACTGAACCCACATCCTCTGGAAGAGCAGCCAGTGCTCTTAACCACTGAGTGCCTCTTCAGCCCCCTCAATTTTCATTTTTTAATAATCCTACCCTGTTGCTTCAGACGTTCTTTCTTGGCTACATAGAGTTGGAGGCCAGTCTGGACTGAGCGAGACCCTGTCCCCAAATCAACAGCAGCTAAAAAGATGTCAGAGCCTTGGAGTGTTGGCTCCGTAGTTGAGAGCACTGGCTGCTCTTCCAGAGGACCTGGGTTCAATTCCCAGCACCTACGTGTTGGCTCGAGGGAAATAAGATACCCTCTCCTGGCCTCCCCAGGTCCACACAGGTGCACAGACACACAGATACACAGACACACACACACACACACACACACACACACACACACACACGGGAAAAACGCCCACACACATAAAAGTAAACGATAAATTATTTTTAAAAATAAGGCATTCAACCAGACATTATGGCACACACCTTTCATCCCAGCACCTAGGGGGCAGAGACAGGTGGATTTCTGTAAGTTTGAGGCCAGCCTGGTCTACAGAGGGACTTGCAGACCATCTGAGGCTACACAGAGAGACCATTTCCAAACAAGAAAAATAGTAAATAAATAAATAAATAAATAAATATGGAGTCAAAATATAGCGTGGCCAATTTTTGAAGAAAAAAAAAACTAACCTGAAAAAAAAGAAAAGAAAAATAAGATAAATCAAAAGCTTCAAATAAGGATAGTGGACTCTGTTAATATATTAACATTATTCCAGAGTCTATAACCTACAGCCAGACTCTGTCTCAGTGAGTCTCCCTATATTATTTATTATTGTTATTGTTGTTGTTGTTGTTATTTTAGAGACAGGGTTTCTCTGTGTAGGTCTAGCTGGCCTGGATTTTACTATGTAGCTAGGCTGGCCTTGAACTCAGAGATCCACCTGCCTCTGCCTCCCAAGCGCTGGGATGGAATACCATTATCATTTTTTATGATCTGTGAGACAGTGTCCAGACTGGTCTTGAGCTCCCCATCCTTTTCCCTCAGCCTTCATGGTACTGCGGTTGTAGGCTTGTGCAGCCAGGCCCAGAAGCCTTTACCACCTCTTCTGGAAGTCTCAAACACTTCAGAGTTAAAAGCTTTAAATTTTTTTGACCTACAAGAAACAATCCTATGTTACTTTTTGGGGTAGTTTCAAAGAAAAGGAGCCACAGCTCTCAGAAACTGTATCACTTCCTTCCTCACAACCGCCAGAAGAGTGACCTAGACAGGCTGAACAGCAGCAGAAACTCAGCCTGGCGGTGAAGGACGGAAGGGTGGCCGAGACAGCCCAGGGGCCAAAGCCACCTGCCCGCCACCAAGCTGACTACCCGGATCCAAGCCTCGGAACCCACGTGCTGGAGGGAGAGAGCCGGCTCTTGAGAGCTCTTGCCCTCACATGCTCACACCGCAGGAAGTCCAAAACTCCCCAAAAAGAGATTTGAAAACATGCCCTCTTCACTCACCTCCACACAAGTGTTGTTGCACACACCTACACACACACACATACACACACACACACTCAGCAGCATTTTTTTAAATTAGATTTAAACATACGGGCTGGTGAGATGGCTCAGTGGGTAAAGGCATCTGCCACTGAGCCCGATGAATCTGAGTTCAACCCCAGACCCACACGGTAGAAAGAAAGAACCAACTCACACCCGCTACACACTAACAAACAAATAAAACAATGGTTTTTTAAAAAGCCACATGTGAAACAATGCCGTTCTTCACTAACTTTCTTTTTTTCCTTTGGTGAGACATAGTTCTCGTTCATAAAGATGGCATTCCCACAGGAGGGCTTGGCTGCTGTTCGCTTCTCTTCCAGAGTGGGCCTTTGGCCGCTGCTGGCAATGGACACCTGCCAAGCAGCGGTTCCACCACTCAACCCTCGCTCTCCTCCCCGCCCCCCCTTCTCTTTCTCTCTGGACAGCCTAGGCTTCAGCTCGCTGAGCAGCAGAGGACAGCCATGAACTCCTGATCTGAGATTACAGGAGTGTGTTACCACACCTATCAGGTTCTTTTCCTTCCTCTTCTCTTCTTCTTCTTCTTCTTCCTCTCTCTCTCTCTCTCTCTCTCTCTTTCTCTCTCTCTCTCTCTCATTTACATAGGGTCTCATGACATAGCCCTAGTCTTGGAACCTCCTATGTAGACAGGCTGGCCTCAGACACAGGGATCTGGGTTCCTCTCCCTCCTGGGTGCTGGGATTGAAAGTGTGCACCGCTGTACTTGGCCTAAATTTCATTTTTAACATGATAACTATGGGTATACTTCTCTCTCTCTCTCTCTCTCTCTCTCTCTCACACACACACACACACACACACACACACACACACACACACACACACGTATACAGATATACCATATAGCCAAGTACGATTGTGCACACCTGTGAGTGCAGCTCTCGGGAGGCTGAGGCAGGAGGATTGTGAGTTCAAAGCAAGCCTGAGCTTTTTATGATGAAACGATATAAAGAGAGAGAGAGGAAGGTCACAGTCTCCCTCATATGCAGGATCCAGAGCTAAACATATATTTGTTATATGTAATATATTGTATACATAAAATCTGAAAACACAAAGGTGGAAGAGAGCCTATGGGGGAGAGGGCGCGGTCTGAGAGGGAGGGCTGAGAGAGGATGGTGGAGAGGAAGAAACATCGAACAGCCTGTGCTCTTACGAAGAAGCTAGACCTGGTCAAGCGTGCAGGCGCACATGTGTGTCCATATGAAAGCAGAGGGAGATTATTTGAGGGGGAAGAGGATCCATGAGAGAGAGAGAGGGAAGAGAACGTGGAGGTCATGTGATATAAATGTATGAAAATGTCATGGCTCAGCGGGTAGAGGGGCTGGCTGCAAAGTCTGGAGACCTGAGTTCAATCCTGGGACTCCCATGATGAAAGGAGAAAACTGACTCCTGAGAGCTGTCCTGTGACCTACACACACACACACACACACACACACACACACACACAATAAAGAAACACACATAATAAAAGAAAAATCTCTAGCTTGGTGGCGGCGGCGGCGGCGGCACATGCCTTTAATCCCCGCACAGGGAGGCAGAGGCAGGCAGATCTCTGGTTTGAGGCCAGTCTGGTCTACAAAGTGAGTCCAGGTCCAGGGCTACACAGAGAAACCCTGTCTCAAAAACCAAAAACCGAACCAAAACAAAACAAAACAAACATTCTAAAGAAAATGTCGTGAAACCCACTGTCTTGAATTTTTTTTTAAATCACATCAAATCAATGACACATAAACAAATCCCCTCACATAAATCAAAGCTCCCTAGGGTTGGCCGTCAGTTCTGGTGGAATAACTCGGTTCTGATACGAAAGTGGCTGAGAGTCCCCGTTACACCCAGAGTTGAGTCCTGCGACTCCACAGACAGCGCCCGGCCCCCTGTGTCCCCCCCACAGGTCCCCTCCTGTCACCCCACCGGCCCTCAGCACCCAAGTGTCCCTGAGTAACCAACCTGGGATTTGAACCCAGGAAGTCTGGACATGGAGGGTTCATGCACCCATCACCTCCTTTACTTCTTGTTTTGGAGCCCAGGCTAGCCTGGAACTCACTATGTAGCCAAGGCTGGCTTTGAACTGATGCACCTGCTTCCACCTCTCAAGTGCTGGGCATACAGGTGTGAGCTAATACAGTGCGTGGATTTCTTTCTTTACTTTGAGGCCTCCTGCAGCCCAGGCTGGCTTCAGATTTTCTCATTAGCCAAAGCTGGTTTTGATCTCCCGATTCTATTGCCTTCATATTCTGAGCACAGGCACTACCGTCCCTCACGCAGTTCCCGCCACCTCCTGATCGAAGATCTTCTCCAACCTGGAGTAATGGTCCATGCCTGAAGTCCTGATATCCGGAAGGCTTAGGCAGGAGGATTGAGAATGCAAGGCTACCCAGAGAGAGACTCTGCCTTAATAAACTAGATATTAAAAAAACAAAACCACCCTGAGGGGTTTGGTGGAGTGCCTGCCCCTCATGCACAGCCCTGAGGCCGGTCTCAAAAGGAAAAGAGAGAGGGGGAGAAAGGGAGAGGAAAGAAGAAAAAGGAAAAAAGCAGGGCATAGTGGCTCAGGCCTGCCATCTCAGCACCTAAAACGTTAAGACTGAAGGCACAGGGAGACCTTCAGGCTAGCCTGGGCTACAGTGTGAGAAACTGTCTCAAAAGACTACAAACACTTGGGAGGCAGAGGCAGGAGGTTCAGGAACTCAAGGCCAGCCTGGGCTACATGAACCCATTTCCAAAACCTGGAAGGGATAGGAGGGCCCGTTCTCCTGCCAGAAGGAAGAGAGGAATGGAGAAGGAGGTGGCCCGGGAGAACTAGCCTTCCCTCATTTGCTGGTTTCTTCCACAACTGATTTCAGAAGTCAGGCCTTGAGGTAGGACAGCGAGGCAGTGCGCAAGCTCGGAGCTCAGCCCGGCAGCCTGTGATGGGCAGTCCCGACCATCCTTCCCCACACCATGGGACACAGGCCTGCTGAAATCCCATTTCATAGAGGCGCATCGCTGAGGCTGGAAGAGCAAGTCACCAGCCTGGGCTTCTAGGGCCCTTCCTGCGACCTTCTCCTACAGAGGACCTCAGGGAGGCAGAAGGAGCCGAGGGGGAGTCAGTCAGGGACACTTACCTGGGTAGGACAGGTGGACTTGCTCCGGGGTAACACGAGGATATTCCGGGTTCCCCTGGACCCCCAGGGAGAAGAGCAGGAGCACAGAGCAGGAGAGCCAGCGTCCCAGGAAGGGGGTCATGGTAGGGGGTGGGGGAGTCGGACCACAGAGAGGAGATCAGATTCCGTTGGTGGGTCCCACCGAGGCTGGAGAATGGACCGATGCCAGGCAGGGCCGTCTGTCCGTCCGTCGGTCTGTCAGGGTGTTGGTGGGGGAGGGAGACCAAATGACTGAAACGTCTCTGAGGGGCGTGGCGGAGCTGCTGCTGGCGCGAGAGAATAATTAATGAGGGTTCTGAGCACTTCACCTCGTGCTCAGCGCTTTGCATAGACTAATGCCGGGAGGCCTCACGGCATTCCTGTGAGGCGGTGGCGACAGCCATCCCCAACCCTGCCTGTCACCTATAGGAAACTGAGCAAGCAGGTGACGCAATGGCACGGCCAGCTCGGGATGCAGCTGGGTTTGAACCCTTCCAGCCCAGGCTCCTGCTCCTGGGGAGGGGCCCGGGGGCTGGGGTGACTTTGACAGCTCTGCCCCCAACGTGTCTCCGCTTTCTCTTGGCAATCTATTCCCCAGTTCATCCTCAGGTTTCCAATTTATTCTTCCGAGCCTGAAACCCCCAACCCCCTCGCTTTACTGCCAGATTCCTCGCTGCCCCCCACCTGCAACCTCTTCCTGCTCTCCCCGGCGCCCATCCTGCTTCAGGCCCTCCCCCTCCTCCCGGGCTCCATCCTCATCCCCCCGCATGTGCCCGAACCCCGTTTTCTCCCGAGCTCCCTGGCCGGTTCGCTCCAGCTGCCGTCGGGACCCGGGCAGGGGGGCGTCGGGTCCGGAGGAACCGCCCGCGCGAGGCCGGGAGCCGGGGCGCGGCTGGGGGCGCCGCCGGGCGGGGGGCGCGGGCTCACCCTCGGGGCGCCAGCTGCCCTCGCCGTCCTCCGGGCCGCCGCCGCGCCGCAGTATTTATGAGCTCGCGGCGCCGCGGGCTCCCGCCGCCCACGGGCGTCCCAGCCCCGGAAGAGCCGGCTGCCTCCGGTGACGGGCTCCCCGGACAGCCCCGGCTCCCACAGGTCCGGCCGGTCCCCGGCGCCCCACGCCCACCCTCCCGTCCCCCTCAGGGTGGGGCGCAGAGAGGGGGCACCCAGGAAGGCACGGGAGGCCGCCACCTCCGAACCAGACGGCGGGCGAGCGCCGGGCCAGGTAAGGCCGCTGCGGCCCCCGGGCGTCCCCCGCCCCAGCGGCGGGGCCCCCGGGGTGAGGGCGCCCAGCCCCGGCCCCACGGGCGGCCGTGGCCTCGGGTGCCCCCCGCGGTCGCGCCTGCAGCCGCATCCTGTCCTTCCCGCCTCCCAAACCCGGGACTCCCCCTCGGACCCCCGCTGGGCACCCAGCACCCCAAAGGCCGGGGGACACTGGCGCTTGTGAGCCCGGCGCCCCAGGCGCGGTTGCGCAACCTCGCTCCAGCCTCTGTGTTCTCACCTGGGAAAAGGAGGGGACGGCAGGCCGGCGCGCACCCCGAGCGCTCCGCGGGGGACCGAGCCAGAACCCGCCCCGGAGCTGGTGGGTTCACCTTCGTGAGCTGTCTGGGGCTGAGGGGCCTTTGGGCAAAGGACGCTTCGGGCACCCCGGAACCACCGCAGACACGTTCTTGGGGGGGAAAGGGGGCGTGTTCGGATTCTCAGTCTTTCGCGCATTTTCTGCCTGCAGACACCGAGACTCCAAGGTTTAGCTTTGTGAATGAAGTGTCCGGGTGTTTGCAGGTGGAAGGTGGGGGGCTCTAGTCCTTAGCACTTTTGAGATCCCTTCCCCTTCCAGAGCCGTCTTTACAGTTTAAAATGCGATGATGATGATGATGATGAAGAAATCACTTCGGCCCGGGGCTAGTGTGGCACATGCTTTAACTCCAGCATCAGGCAGGCAGAGGGAGGGTCCCTGGGAGTTCAAAGCCAGTTGGCCTGGTCTGTCGTGAGCTCCAAGGCTACACAGTGAGAGCTTTTCTCAAAGATAGATTAAGTCGCTCGGTACTGGCACACCGCTTAAACCCAATCTGTAGGAGGCTGGAGCAGGAAGCCAGGAGTCTGAGGCCAGCTAGGCTACGTAACAAGACCATATCGTAAAACTACATACCACAAACAGCTATTTTTCAACAACTTCAACTTTTGACTCACCTCTACCACAGCAGCCACAATCAAAACCTCTCCTTTTGTTATTTTCCCTGGTGGCCTTTCAGAAGGGCAAGCTATGGCTCACTACAGAGGCCCCACACTGATCGTAAGATAAACACACAGATTTACAAAAGAAACGGAACCCACCGAGTTGCACATAGCCAGACAATTTTTTATTTTTTTCAACATTTATTTATTTATTTTCAACATTTATTTATTTATTTTTATGTATATGAGCGCTCTCTCTGCATGTACACCTGCAGGCCAGAAAGAGGGCATCAGATCACATTAAATGTGGTTGTGAGCCACCATGTGGGTGCTGGGAATTGAACTCAGGATCTCTGGAAGAGCAGACAGTGCTCTTAACCTGTGAACCATGTCCCAGTCCCCTTAGCCAGATATTTCTTTAAAGCAAGTGTGCCATACAGTAGCATATGTGCTTTTTCGTTTGTTTATTTGAAAACAGGGTTTTACGTAACCCAGACTGGTTTTTCCTGGAACTCACTATGGAACTGAGGAGAGCCTTGAACTCCTGACCCTCCTGACTTGGCCTGTCAAGTGTTGGGATTCCAGGCTTATGCCACAATGCTTGGCTTTTTCGTTTGCTTGCTTTAAATTCTTTATTACATTTATTTATTTGTATATTGTGTGTTTATTTTTTATTCAGGTGGACCCACATGTGTGGGCTTTTTTCTTTTTTCTTTTTTTAAAGTTTGGAGTCTTGAAATGTAGTCCAGGCTGGGCTGGAATTGACTCTGTAGCCCAGGCTGGCCTTTTCTGCAGCCTTCTCTCTGCCTCTGTGTGCTAGGATTGCGTGCACCACCATGCCAGGCCATGCTGACTCACTAGTTCACGAACCTCCAAGTCCAGTGTCAGAGCCAAAGAACAGGAAATTTGGAAGCCTTGTCTTCCACTGTTTTGGTTTGTTTGTTTTCCGTTTTTTCCGTCAGATGAAAGCTTTATTAGGAAGGTTCTGGAAGTCAGCCTCAGGCAGCTGTGGTAGCCCTAAAGGGAGACACAGACCCTTCAGTTCTAAGCAGGAGCTTTGTCAGGAGAGGTAGCTGCCTCAGCCATCACATAACGGGGTCCCAGGGGAGCAGGCACCCCCGGTCTGTCCAACAGGACTAGGATGGGCCTGGGAAGCATGCCCTGAGCTCTCCTGGGCCCAGGTCAGGTGGTGACCCCGAGCTGCCCTCCTGGGGTGGAAGGATGTGCTGACTGCCTTCCCCCCCCCCCCCCGCCCGCAGTGCTGCATCCTTCACAGGTCCACACAGGCCTGCCCAGCAGGTGGAAGTGCTTGCTGCCGCCATCCCTGAGCCCCTCATGGAGGAGACAACTGACCCTTCAACCTCCCTGAGCATACACTATGGCGCTCACACACGCACCGTCACACCTCAGCCCTACCAAACAAATAAGTGAATAACTGTGTATAGAAAAATTTAAGAGAAATCAAGTATGTGGAGATGGGTCTGATGATATAATCCCAGCCCTTGGGAAACTGAGGCAGGAGGATTGCTGCTATTAAGAGCTTAAGGACAGATTTGGCTACATGTGAGTTCCAGGTCACACTAGGCTAGAGTGAGAACGGTGTCTCTGAAAAAAGGAAGGAAGGAAGCAAGGAAGTTGGATGTGATGGTGCACACCCTTGGAATCCCAGCACTTGGGAGGAAAGAAGGAAGATTAGGAGTTCAAGACCATCCTCAGCTATATTGTTCTGTGGGTGACAATTAGACCCTGGAAGGAAAGAAGGGAGGGAGGAAGGGAAGGGAGAAGAGAGGGAAGGAGGAGGGAGAAGGAGAGACCATGTCTGTGGGAGCTCTTAGCTCCTGTGTGGCTATAATCTTGGGGTTGAGCACAGAGCACCTACCACGGGGCCAGCTGACCTGTGTTGAAACCTAGCTAGTGTTTCAAGGCAAGTCAGTGTGCCTCAGTTTCCCCATCTGTTAAAGGGGATAACAATAGTAAGTACCTGGGGTTGTTACAGAGGATCAGATTAGATCACGGATAGAAACCACTTGGAACTCTGGTGGCACAGAGCATGTACCTTGCGTAAGGTCCCTTCCAGCCACCATGATATCCAAGACATGGCACAGTCTGGAAGATGAGCTGTAACGAATTTGCTTTCCTAAATTGTTCTAAAACCCCAATGAAGTATTTCATCCAAATAGAGAAGCACATGAAACAGAGGGCTTCATTTAACAACCTCGGGTCATACCTGTGCAGTCATTAACCCTGCGGGGAGGGTATCTGACCTTATCAGCTTCCTCCTCCACTCGCCCTCCTTAGCACCATCTTCTCCCCACAAGGAAGCTACTGTGCTGACTTTGAGCTGTCCTCGATGTTCCCACCCGAGGGGACCTTCTTGTACACAATGGATTCATTTTGTCTCTCCGTGCACATGATGATCATAGAAAAATGCCGTATGGATTCCTGTGCCCCGTGTCTTTCTCTCAGCCTGATCGTTGTGACATTCATCTGGGCTGGGCGGAGAAATGCAATTCATTCCTTCTCCTTGCCAAGAAGTATTCCATTGTGTGAGCACACCATGATTTATCTGCCGGCTGCCAATGGAAATGGGAGCTTATGTATTAGAGATTTCAGCTCTCACAAGTAGGACTGCCTTGAACATTCTTGTTTATGTTCTGTAGGTGGACACATATGCAATTGAGTAAAATGGCGGGACATACAACATGTATATATGTGTGTGTGTTAGATCAGTACTAAACAGAAGTCTTCCCAAAGCAGAGGTCATTTCTTCACTTCCTACCATCCTTGTGGGAACATTTCCATTGCTCCAGATCCTTGCCAACACTTGGCACTGTCAGGCCATTCATTTTTAGTTATTCCGTTGGGCATGTAGTAGTGGCTCCTTGTAGTTCTAATTTGCACTTCCCTGAGGAGTAATACAATTAGAGACCTTTTTGTTTGTTCCTGACCCTTCTGTTGTCCTTTTTGTGGTGTGTTTTCTTTCTTCTTTTTGGTTTTCCGAGGCAGGGTTTCTCTGTGTAGCCCCAGCTGTCCTGGCCTCGCTGTGTAGACCAGGCTGGCCTCACTCACAGAGTGCCGGGATTGTAAGCGTGCACCACTGCACCCGGCTTTGTCCTGTTTCCATCTGATTATTTAGTTTTAAATTGATTTGCTCTTCTGATATCCTGAACAAAGCCACTTGTCAGTTCTGTGTGCTATAAACCTTCTGCTCAGCCAGGCATTGATTGCAGGCTCCTTCTGTGAGTTCCAGGCCATGGTGGTCTTCAGAGCCAGTTCCAGGACAGCCAGGGCTACACAGAGAAACCCTGTCTCAAAAAAACAGAAACCAAGCAAACAAACAAAAAGGTTTCCATTTCCTACACTCTCAACGACGTGTTTTCTTAAGGATTTATTTATTATTTATACAGTATTCTGCCTGCATGTGTGCCTCAGGGCAGCAGAGGGCAGCAGATCTTGTGGGCCACCATGTGGTTGCTGGGACTTGAACTCAGGATCTTTGAAAGAGCAGACAGTGCTCTTAATCTCTGAGCCATCTCTGCAGCCCTCTCAAGATTTTCATTGTGTGTTTGTGTGCATGCTAAAGTGGTATGGAGTGTCTGTAGAGGTTAGAGGTCAATTGTGGAAGCCAGTTCTGCCCTTTAGTGTATGAGGGTCATGTTCAGGCCTTCAAACTCGTGGCAAGCATTCCTTACCCACTGAGCCATCTCATTGGCCCGTAATGATTTTTTTTTTAATGAGCAAAAAGTCTTTATTTTAAGGTAGTCAAAATTATCATTATAGATAATATTTTCTTTTCAGAACAATAATCTCTTTTGGAGGAAGGGGATCTTTTTATTGTTTGTTTGTTTTCCTGAGACAGGGTTTCTCTGTGTAGCCCTGGCTTTCCTGGACTCACTTTGTAGACCAGGCTGGCCTCGAACTCAGGGATCTATCTGCCTGTCTCTGCCTCTCAAGGGCTGGGATCAAAGGCTGTGCTACCATGCCCAGCTGGCCTTGTACTTCTGATTCTTCTGCCTCCACCTCCCAAGTGTTGGTATTACAGGTGTGTACCACTATGTTTGGCCAACAATATTATTTCAGAAATATTTCTGCCCAGGCATGGTGACACACACCTCTAATCTTAGCACTCAGATGGCAGATGGATCTCTGTGAGGCCAATCCAGTTTATATAATCAGTTCCAGGGCTACATAATAAAACCCTATCTCAAAAAAAAAAAAAAAGAAAGAAAGAAAGAAAGGGAAGGAAGGAAGGAAGGAAGGAAGGAAGGAAGGAAGGAAGGAAGGAGAGATTATTTCTGACTGGGTATGATGCACACCTTTAATCCAGCATTCTAGAGGCAGAAACAGAACTATGTAGGCCAGCCTGGTCTACATAGTAAGTTCTGGGCCAGCCAAGGCTATGTAATGAAACCCTGTCATAAAACAAACAAAAAAAAAATCAAATTTTTGCTAAGTTGGGCCTGGTGGGTTCAGGTCCCAGATATTTGGGAGGCCGAGACAGGTGAATCAAATATTCCAGGCCTGTGTGGGCTACAGCGTGTCTGAGGCCAGTCTCAGCAACTTAGCAAAACCTCAGGAATAGGGGGATTATATGAATTAAATGAAAATTAAGTGAATTACAATGAAATAAAAAAGCTGCTATTACAGATGGACTGACTAGTATGCACAAGGTCAGTGATCAGGTGGAAGGAGGGAGGAGAGAGGGAGGAAGGGGAGAGAGGTAGGAAGGGGGGGTTCTTTGCTTCTGAGGCATGCTCTTTCGAGTTGTTTACTGCTTTGTATCACGTTCAGGCCATCTGTCCAGACCTGATCTGTGGGTGGTATATGAGGCAGAGATTTTAATTTTATCAGAATGACAGAGTGATACATGTAGCTAATAAAATGATGATAAATGAGCCACTTAAAAAAAAGAAAAGCTTCCTCTTAAATTTTTATTTATTTGTGTGCCCTGGGTTGAGCAGAGGCTCCTGGGGCCGGTGTTTCCTGAGGCCCTGTGGAGGAAGGACCATTTCTGCCCCTGAGCTGAGGACTCCAGGCCAGCTGTGCCGGAGCTTCTGGGTGATTTTCCTGGCTCCACCTTCCACCTCGCCCTGGAAGCACAGGTAGCACAGGTACCACAGAGTCAAGAACATGGAGCTTTGATACTCGGGTCACCAGCTCTGCAGAGCAAACCCTTTCCCCCCTGAACCTCTCCCAAGATTTCCTAAACAAATAAACAAACACAACCATTTTTCCATTATAAAAACAATATTGTTTCAAACCAGAAGATAGAAAGATAGAAAGCTTGATGGTTCAAGCAAAGCCACAGCTCTGGGTGGAATCCTGCCTGGGTGATCTGCCTTCTCTCAGGCTTGGTGCCCTGGTGTCCCGCCTGGGGAGAGCGCAGCCTCCCTGCCAGGGACTTGCAAACATACCTCCCATGTAGCTAACGCAGGGTGGGACACGAAGAACAAGCTTGGTAAATAATAAGCTGCAATTATTGCTAAGTTTCATTTAATCCCTCCGTGTTCTTCAGTAACCCTGACGAACACGGGCTTTGGGTTAGTCCAGCAGCATGCCGAGGCTATTTTGGCTGGGCTCTCTTGGAAGCGTTTTTCCTGTCTGGCTCACTGAGGCCCTTGCTTCTCCCACTCCAAGAAGAAGGGAGTGTGCATGGGCAGAGAGCCAGGGCTGT
Organism: Pachyuromys duprasi; assembly: GCA_028658305.1. Classification (NCBI taxonomy): domain Eukaryota; kingdom Metazoa; phylum Chordata; class Mammalia; order Rodentia; family Muridae; genus Pachyuromys; species Pachyuromys duprasi. The sequence continues at coordinate 2,508,501 of CM053758.1, forward strand.
GGAGGCAAGTGGTCCAGGCTCAATCCAAGTCCAAATATTTAGCAGCTCCTTTGGCTGCCTGTGCCTCAGTTTCCTTACCTGTAAAATTAGGGATACTCTGCTATACTTTAGACTTGACATATTTTAGAGAGCTTAAGGGAAGATGGGTGAGTGAATGAATCAAAGCAATAAACAAAACAATGAGCTAGAATTAGTGCTTATGAAGCTGAATCTTCAAAATCTTTTCTTTGCTGTGGTACTGGGCATGGAAACCAAGGCCTTGTACGTATTTATTAGGTAACTGCTTTTCCACTGAGCCACACCCCGGCCCCTCGCTGGGGGATTCTAGGCAGGGGCTCTACAGTGGAGATATATATCTTAGACCTTTTTTTTAAACTTTTAGTTTTGAAAGAGGGTCTCACCGAATTGCCCAGCAGCTGCTCTAACCCCTGTAGCTAGGATTACAAGGCTGCTGGATGTAGTGTTGGTTTTTGTTTGTTAGTTTAATTTTTTTTTTTTTTTGAGAAAGGGTTTCTCTGTGTAGCCCTGGCTGTACTGTTCTATAGACCAGGCTGGTCTCGTAATCGGAGATCCACCTGCCTCTGCTTCATTTGTTCTGCGATAGAACATGTGAGCCACCACCGTCCAGCTGGTTTATTTTGTTTTGTTTGAAATGGGCTCTCCCTAACTAGGCCAGGCTGGTCTTGAACGGACCGTCTTTGTGCTTTGGCTTCCTAGGACTGGGGTTATGGGTGTGTGCCACCATGTGCTCCTGGATGATACTCTCAGAAACACCCCAGGGTTGATCTTCATCATAACCAAACAAGATGGCTTGTTGGATGCTCAAAGCATAAGCTGGCGTTAGACAAAGTGGGTTTAGGGGGCACACAGCAGCATCCAAGCCTCCCATGGGTACTCCTTGTAAAAAGTCTTTTGTGTTTTTTCCCTTGTTTGAACTGTTCTTCACAGCCGGGCATGGTGGCGCACGCCTGTGATCCCAGCTCTCAGGGAGGCAGAGGCAGGCAGATCTCTGTGAGTTCGAGGCCAGCCTGATCCACAGAGCGAGTCCAGGACAGCCAAGGCTACACAGAGAAACCCCGTCTTGAAAACCTAAACAAAACAAAATGCTCTTTACAGACTATTAGGGAAAACACTTGACATCTGTGTGGCCACAGCTGGTGACAGCCATAGTAAGTCCAGAGTGAAAAGAGATAGCTCACTGTGTGCCAGCCACTCCGTGTATGAAATAACTTCACTCAACGACCCTGACATCCATAACACAGTGTTTTGTTTTTAATCGTGTTTATGTGCACATGTATATGTGTCTGTTTGTCCGAGATGTATGCGTGTGCACAGGTGCTCGTGTGGGCTGGAAGGGTGTGTCGGATCCCTTGGAGCTGGAGTTGTGGGAGTTCCTGGTGTGAACGTTAGGATTCATGCTCTCATCCTTATGGTTGGGCAGCAAGTACTTCTAGCTGCTCAGCCATCTCTCCAGCCCTTGCTGTGAGAGGTAAGCTCAGGCCCAGGCTGGCCCCGAGCTTGTTACATTGAGGCGGATGGCTTCTGGCTGCTAATCCTCCGGCTTTATGTGGAACTCCTAACCCTCCGGCTTCATGTGGTAGGGCTTTCAGGGTCGCTTGTGCAGCAGAATGTGATTGGAGGTTTGTGGCCCCGTCACATCCAGGAACAGATCAAATGGCAACGTTCATGAGGACCTGTGATACTGGTGTGGTGTGAGGGCACGGCCCAGCAGGAGCTTGTCTTTGCGGGCAAAAGATGGCGCCCTCTTTCTGATTACAGCACCCAGAAGTCACCCTACCCCTGGCAGTCCGTTGGGGAAGGGCCCCAGCGAACTCTTGCGCGAGTTCCCGGTGCCCAGCATGGCGTCCCTCCACACTGTAGCCACTTCCCCCATCTTAAGCTTAGAAACGACAGCTGGGCATGCTGGCAACCTCACAGAGGACGTAGAGGCAGGAGAATCTGAAGGTCAAGGCCACTCCTGGCTCCGGAGCGGGGTTGAGACCCACCTGGGCTGCATGAGACATTGTCTCAACAGCAGCAAAAATGTAAAGGTCATAACCCATGCGCTGACAGTTCACTCAAACAGGAGTCATGGCTGGGTTTGGCCCACGGTCCATCGCTCATCGACTTCTGCAATCGGCTTGCTGTGTCTGGCATTTCTTTGTGGTCTCCATCACTTCCCTGGGATGCTCATTCTCGCTGGTTTACCTGTTGCTTGCTGGGCTTTCCCGCTGGCTGGGATTTTTGTTGCGTAGGAAGCACGCAACGAGGATTTATGAAATGACCGCACACATGCATGACGCCCAATGACTACTGCCACTACGAAGCGACTCTCTACCTGCTCTCTCTTGATGTCACCTTCCTCCACAATGGTCAGCACAGCCAACACCCATGCCCACGTGCCAGCTCATCTGCAGATGGGGACTTACCAGGCCTCAGGGACAGGAAACAGAGACTGGGAGCCGGAAGCACACGGAGACGAGACCCACTTCCCCTCTTCCAAAACGGGATGTGATTTCATCATGACTGTGCGAGCTATCATGAACCAAGGGACCCATGAGCCAGCAGAGGTGAGGGGCGTGCCCAGGATCATCTGCCTCAATTACAGCTGAAGGGAAGCCTGAGTCACTTCTGTTAAACTACAGGAGCTATTGGGATGGACCCAGTGCAGCCCCACCCCCACAGTTTCATTTTCACAGTCACTGTCCCCAGCAAGTCAGGTCCCAAGGCTTCCAACGGCGATTCTTAACTACTGGCATCACTACAACCGAGAGAGCGCCATGCCAGGGCCAGTGAGATGGCCCCAATCTCTGGGGATGGAAGGAGAGAGTCAATTCCCATAGTTGTCCCCTGATGTTTACACGCATACACACACTCACTAAGCAAACAAATAAATAAAATTAAAACAAAACATCTGCTTCACACTGAGACTCAGGCCTCGAGGTCTTCCAGGTCCAGGTGTTGGTTATAACTAACGCTGGTTACGTTTCCTGCTGGAGGAGGCTGAAGGGTGAGAGGGGACTTTACAGTCAACGAATAACAGGCGAAGATGAATACTAAACCTGACCTTTAAAAACAGTTCAGCCGGGCATGGTGGCACGCACCCGCAATTCCAGCACTCAGGGAGGCAGAGGACAGCCTGGTTTACAAAGCAAGTCCAGGACAGCCTGGACATAGAGAAACCCTGTCTTGAAAGAAACAAACAATAGGTAGGAAGATGGATGGATGGATGGATGGATGGATGGATGGATGGATGGATGGATGGATGGATGGACAGACCGACAGACAGGTAGATGATAAATAGAATAAAAAGGCTCCTTGGGGCTGGAGAGATGGCTCAGCAGTTAAGAGCAGCAATCTGGGGTTCCATGCCTAGCACCTAAATCATGGCTCTCAAGCACCCATAACTCCAGTTCCAGGACATCTGATATCCTCATCTGGCTTCTGTGGGCATCAAGGCTTGCATGTGGCACATTACATATATGCTGGCAAAAATATACACATGAAATTAAATACACACATACAGAGAGACAGACAGACAGAGAGAGAAGCCCTTACTATGTGACTCTGGTTACCCTGGAGCTCACTCTGTAGAGAAGCTGGCCTCAGATACCTGCCTGCCGCTGCCTTCCCACTGCTGGAATAAGTTGTGTGTCACTGTGTCTGGCCCTTAATTTTTAAAATTAAATAAATCTCTTCAGGGCCAAGGAGATGGCTCATCAGGTAAAAAGCACCTGCTATGAGTTTGATCCCTAGGCCAGCCTGGGCTACAAAGTTTGTTCCAGGACACCTCGGGCTACAGCGAGACATTAAAATGGAAGTTAGCACATTGGTGACTACAGCCCTTAACACAAT
>CM053758.1:2512855-2528110 GCA_028658305.1 Pachyuromys duprasi
GAACCAGGGAACTCCAGTAACCTGGCCCCAGACAGCGAGACGTGGAGGGGAGGATCGGGCGAGAAGAGAAACAAGACAGAAAGCTGGGTCGGGAGGCCGGCCTGCCTGTTTATTAGACGGCCTATTAGACGGCCGAGCATCTTAGAGACTGTGGGCAGGGGAAGGCGAGCAGAGTCAGCTGAAAACTCCCACCATGGGAGAAGTCAGCAGAAACCCATCAAGTGATGCCGAACACGAGGGGCCCAGGGGAGCACATGAGTGTCACAGAACAGTCACACAGGGGCCCCGGAGCTGATAATCACAGCCCTTTAGGGGAGAAAACCTGGGTTTCCAGGATCCAAAACCAATGCTCTCCCAAGGTCCTGCATCAGACTGTTACTGGCCTTGCATGCATATGCCCGGTTTCCTTCTGCATACATCAGGGCCCCAGGGAAAGCCTTGGATCAGCCTAATCCCCAAAATTCCAGCAACTAAGCAAGCTTTCTGCCACTGAGCCACACCCCAGCTCCTCACTGGGGGATTCTAGGCAAGGGCTCTACCACTGAGCCACACCCCAGCCCCTCACTGGGGGATTCTAGGCAGAGGCTCTACTACTGAGTTATATCCCCAGTCCTTAAGGTTAAATTTGCTGAAATTTTAAATTTCTACATCATATGTGGACTGTTTTATTTATTTTACTTTTTAAAGATTTTCATTTTTAATTATGTATCTACCTATGTAGTTATGTAGGTACATGCATGTAAGTACAGTTGGCCTTGGGGACCAGCAAATGGTGTCAGACTCCATGGAATGGAGTTACAGGCCATTGTCAGATGCCTGATATGGTGCTTGAAATAAACTCCGGTCCTCTAGTCCTGTGCAAGAGACATAGTGCTGTTAAACACTGAGCCATGCCTTCCTTACACACACCACACACACACACACACACACACACACACTATATGTAGACGGGGTTCCACTCTGTAGCCACGGCTGACTTCCGCTCTCCTGTCTCTGCTTCGCCGGCGCCTGGATCGATGGGCAGGAACCATGGCGTACATCCTGGTACACCATTGTTTTTACCTATGTTTCCATCGATGCCCCGCTGGGCTATGTTTAATTTTTTATGTGTACGGTTTTGTCTGCATGTACAAATGTGCACACAAGAACAGGGCATCAGATCCCCTGGAACTGGAGTCACAGATGCTTGTGAACCGCCGTGTGGGAGCAGAGAACCGAACCCAGGAACTCCAGAAGAGCAGCCAGCGCTCTTGACCGCTGAGCCCCACCCACTGGGTTATTTTAAAGTAATCCCAGACATGCCCCCTCCTCCCAAAAATACTTTCATAGATGCTTCCAAGAAACAAAGTCTCTCTCTTTCAAAATAACCACAGCTGGGCAGTGGTGGCACCTTCCCTTGATACAGCACTCAGGAGGCGGAGGCAGGGGGATCTCTGGGAGTTGGAGGCCAGCCTGGTCTACAGAGCGAGTGCCAGGACAGCGGGGGCTGCACAGAAAGAACGCTGTCCTGGAAGACACACAGGGCTGGAGAGATGGCTCAAAGGTTAAGAGCACCGGCTGCTCTTCTAGAGGTCCTGAGGATTCCAAGCATGTGCGTGCAGCTGCTCTGGGGACCAGGAAGCGGCGTCAGATTCCGTGGAACTGGAGTAAGTGGTAGTTGTCAGCTACCTCATAACGGGTGCTTGGACCTCGGTGGCTCCTAACCATCGACAGTGCGATCTGCTGCCCTCTACTGGTGTGCCTGCACGCATGCAGGCAGAACTGTGTAATCTTTTAACAAACAGGCACACGAATAAAGTGTAACTTAAACGTGAGTAAGCTTGGTGTGGTACTGCACCCGTTAGTCCCAGCTGCTGGGAGATGGGCAGCTCTCTGGGTTTCAGGCCAGCTAAGCTATACGGTGAGTTCCAGGCCAGCCAGAGGTACAGTGAAACCCTGTCCAAAAAACAAGGGCTTAGTTTTTTTTAGATGTGTGCGTGTGTGTGTGGGGGGGGGGGTCTTGTTTTGTAGCCCAGGCTAGCTTTTAATTCGTTATGATCCTGAGGGCTTGGAATTAGATTCATGACCCCCTTTTTAAAAAATAGGGTCTGAGTTTGGAGAGATGCCCCCCACCCCAATTAGTTATTTTTCTGTCACCATGATAAAACAAGACCCAAGGCAACTTATGGAAGAAAGGGGTTGTTTTGGCTATGGTTCCTGAAAAATGGGAGTCTGTCGTGGCAGCAGGGACAGCTGAGAGCTCACAGCTCGGACCACAGGCAGCAGAAGCTGACTGGAAGCTGGTGTCAATGTTTTAAACTCTGAGTACTGTCTCCAGTGAAAATAGATCCTCCAGCAAAGCCACGCGTCTTCCTAAGTATCCACCCAGCCTGGGGCTAAATATCCAAGTACACCAGTCTATGGAGAACACATTTCTTCTTTCGGGAGGGGGTGGTTTTTCCAAGACAGGGTCTCTGGGTAGCCCAGGCTGTCCTGGAACTCTCTCGCCTGCCTGTACCTCCCGAGTGCTAGAATTAAAGGCATGTGCCACCACCAAGCGTAGCTTCTAGTCTTTCTATTTCCTTTGTTTGCGGGTTCTTCTCCTGTCTCCTGACAACGTCTTCTCTGGCCCGGCCTCTCCTGGCTCAGTTGTCACCAACTGTCCTCTCTGCTGCCCAATTCACTCTCAGCTGTCACCAACTGTCCTCTCAGCTGCCCAGTTCACTCTCAGCTGCCTCCTGTCTTCACTCTGCTCAGTCTTCTTTTCTTCCTGCGTTGTGTCCTCTGACCCTGCTCTTCTCCTCACTGGACCCTCCTCCTGCCTACTCATTAATGCCCAAGCCAGGGCAGCTCCCAGCCTCTGCAGGCTCTTTTTATACCCTCTCCAGTTCCCAGGAGTCCAGGAGGTGGCACTGAAGGGCATGGGGTCCTTTAAAGGGCCAGGCACACAAAATAAATCACCCTGCATTTCCCTCCCATCGATGTTAGCTTCTGACCATGCAGCTTGGAGGCTGCTTCTCTGTTCTTTCCAGTATCTTCTCCAGGCTTCTCAGGTGTCTGCTGTAGTCTCTCCAGGGAGAAGGGGGGACCTTTATTCCTCCTTTTTGCTTTATAAGCATTTATTCTAAGGTTCCATTAGATCTTTCTACAACTTGCTTATTTCTTTTCTTGTAAAAACACAGGGAAACTCCTGGGCCTCCAGCTGCTCTCCGCCAGCTGCACTCCGCCAGCTGCTCTCCGCCAGCTGCTCTCCGCCAGCTGCTCTCCGCCAGCTGCTCCAGCGCAGCAATTTCCCCTTAGTTAAGGGCCATTGCTCTCCTCACACAGGCTCCGTAGTCACCATTTTAGGGGTAGGGCCGCTGGTATAACTTCAGCAGTCCCCCCCTTTATAAATTGAAACCTCAATCCGTCGTGTCCTGGTTTGGGACAACCTGCACAGCCTACAGTTGTTCTGGATGACAAATTTCAGTACCTTCCCCCGAAAACACACACTCTCTCTCTCCCTCTCTCTTGCACGCGCGCGCACGCGCGCACACACACACTCTCTCTCTCTCACGCACACACACACACACACACACTCTCTCTCTCACGTGCACACACACACACACTCTCTCTCTCACGCACACACACACTCTCTCTCTCACGCACACACACACCTGGCTGCCTGCAGGCTGTGCAGTGAGCTCCAGGTACCCAGCTGGGGTGGGCTTTGGTGATGCCGCTGTCTTTGAATCATTTCTGCTCCTGCAGGAACCCCAATAAAACTCATTGATTCACCAAGTTGGACTTTGTTGATATCTGACTTTGGTTTGTCATTGGTTCTCTATCCAGGATGACTAAACATTTGTTGATGTCTCTCCAGGAATAGCCTTGTGACAGCCTCCTACACTGACTCCATGATGGAAGAACCATTCAGACTGTAAACCTCAGCACATGACAGCCTCACCCGCCAAAACCAGAACAAAGGCCTAATCCATCCAAGTCCATAGTTTTGGGAAAGTCTAAATGTACTGGCCCTGTTCTTCAGCTTCTGTAGTTCTGCTTCTGGCTAACTGTTCTTGTTAACTGCAATATGTCAACCCAGGATGTGGTTTTTCTGCTTAAATGCTCCCCCTGAGAAAGGCTTGGGCTCCACCAGGATCCCAAGCCCCCAGTTAGTCACAGACAGCTAATACAGATGTTCTGTTGGCTGAGGCCCCTCTGGGCAGGCATCTCTGGTGGTTACCCCATCGCAGCGTCACAGAATCCATTGCCCCCCCTTCTTGGTAAGCTCCAACTTGACTTCATTGTGGTTTATTCTGAAATTCTTTCCTGCAGCACGAGAGAGAAGCCTGGCTCCACCTGAGTTCTTAGGCAGCTGCACTGTGACCCACATGGCCTCTTCGCTGACTCCTCCGCGGCACGCCTCCAGGGAAACCCCTGTCTGGTTCTTGGGTTTGCTGTTAGTCTGTTTCCTGTCCTCACAGTGCCTCACAGCGCCTGTAATTCCAGCCTCAGGAGAGCCAATGCCTTCTTCCAGCCTCCTCAGGAACCAGGCGCACCGGGGCACACAGAAACACGCAGGCAAAACACCAGCATGCGCAGAATTTCTTAAAGTAAGAAATAAATGCAAACAAAAGGGCTGTTCTCTGGCTCACAGTTCTGATGTTCTAGGGTTGGGAACATCTAGCTCTCCTGCTAGCAACACCCCAAGTTAGCAAGGGCACTGGCCAGTTTTATAAAACTACGATTTCAAGTGCAGGAGCCGCGCCCAGTCTCTGCATGCCAAGATCAAATACAATCTCTCCCCAAGCCCGGTACACGGAGGTCAGAAGAGGGTTCAAATCCCTTGGAGTCATCTAAACCACCATCTAAATGTCTGTGAGCTGACAGGTGGCTGCTGGGAATAGAACTAGGTCCTCCGCAAGAACAAAAAGTGCTCTTAACCCATTTCCCCAGCCCCCTAGAGAACATTTTATTTTTGTAATTTTTAAATACTTTTAGTGATCTATTTATTTGTATTTAATGTGGAGCGGTGTTTTGCCTGTGCGTTGTATGTCTGTGTGAGGGTGTCAGATCTTGCAGTTACAGATAGTTGTGAGCTGGAGACAAGCTTTAACCCTGGAACCAAACCAGAAAAGCACACCAGCCCTGCTCCTGGTACGAAGGCTGTGGAAAGCACTCCAGCCGGGAAAGGGAACGTTCCCAGGTAAGGTCACCGCCATGCCACTCGTTACTTCCTGCCCCTAAAACCCTAAGGCACTCAAGATTCTCGGCCAATTCAACAACTTATGAGAATCTTAGAGCTGCCCTGCGATGGCAACCAAGAATATGAAAGCCAACTTGGGTCCACACCCCTGGCACATAGACAAAAAGCTGGGAATTGACTCTTTTTTTTTTTTTTTTTTTTTGAAACAGGGTTTCTCTGTGTAATCCTGGCTGTCCTGGAACTTACACTGTAGCCCAGGCTGGCCTCGGACTCACAGAGATCCACCTGCCTCTGCCTCCCTGAGTGCTGGGACTAAAAGTGTGCACCACCACTGCCCGGCCCAGAATTGAATCTTTTTAAGTTGACGTTTACTGCAAGAACTGACACTGAGGTCAGATTTAATTCAGAACACGCTGTTAGCAGCGTGCTGAGCTGCTTGCGATCCATGTGTACACATTGCTTCCTACAGAATGAAGAGCGAGTGTAGAATAAAGTCCTCCATGGGGCTGGAGATACATTGGCGACAAAGTTAAAATCACAGGCTGCTCCTGCAGAGGGCCCACAGGCGGCTAACTCCAGTTCCAAGAGATCTGATGCCCTCTCCGGGCTGCCACAAGCATTGCACACACGCGGGGCACATAAAGACATTTTTTTTTTAAAGTCTCCTTCCTGTGTAGCCAGGGGTCCCCAGGCTGGGGAGGGGGTGTGGCAGGGTGTAGATGAATCTGACAGATTACAGGGACATAGATACTGAGTTGGTCCTCCCTGACTACGGGACTGAGAGAGCTCCCAGAGAATGGCCCGGCTGAGAAGGCCAATCTCTTCCCGGGTTCAAGGTCATAAGAGCTTGTGGAGAGCTTACTAAGGACCCTTTACCCCTCTGAATGCAAAAGAAGTCATGTCCTAGTCCTCAGTTTGACTGAAAGGTTTGACCTATCAGTCATGATGAAGTACCAGTTAGAGAAGCCCTGTAGTGTCATGAGTTGCAAACGGTACAGTATCTACGTCAGAGATGCCTTTTTTTTTTAAACTCAAATACTGAAGAAAAAGCATCTTCAAGAATGTGAAAGTAGCCAATGTGAGTTTGCAGCAAGCCTTTCTGTTCTGCAGAGTGAGTTCCAGGACAGACTACACAGAAAAACCCTGTCTTGAAAAAACCAAGAGACAGAGAGAGAGAGAGAGAGAGAGAGAGAGAGAGAGAGAGAGAGAGAGCATGCGTACTCAGGTCCCATGGGAAGGGCAGGTAGGAGCAGGTAGGGACATCAGTAACTGGGATTGGCCCTTTGTATGAAAACCAAAGCTTGGGAAGAAGGGGATCAGAGGCACAGGCCAGAGTTGGTCTTCTTCTTGGAAGAAGAATTAGTGCCTGTTGGATTTTCTTTAAATCCCAGCTAGGATGTCTGCCTGGGTCAGACCTGAATTTCCTCCATAGTTCCACAGAGATAGCCAGGGAGAAATCGTGAAGTACACAGCACTGCATGAGGACTCCAGTTCCGAAGAGTCCCTACACAAGTGATTCACTTTTTAAGTTCTCTTTAGTCGAGCCAACAGATCTGGAAGGTTTAGTATTTGTCCGAAGGTGCTGGAATCAAGAGTCACCAGGACTCCCCGAACCTGAGGCCAGGTTCTTGTCTCATGAGTCCTAGGAATTATCCCTGTAAGCAACACATGAGTACAGAAGTGAAGGAGGCTCACTGCATGGCCGGGACAGAGCTCCTGAGAGCCAGACCAAGGTGTCACCAGCTGCCTGCCAGGGAAGGTCCCCAAGTCAGATTGCTGTTTCTGACTTTGGCGTTTTAAGGAAGGCCTTTAAGGGGCTGGAGAGGTGGCTCGGAGGTTAAGAGCCTGTCTGCTCTTCCAAAGGCCCCAGGCTCAATTCCCAGCATCCACATGGCGGCTCACAACAGTCAGTGACCCTGATCCCAGGGGACCCAACACCCTCACACAGAGACAGACAGGCATGCAGACTAAACGTCAATGCACATATGTCACCTGTCGTCTGGCCTCTTCATTTATCTTTTGTTCGCTCTTCACTTTCTTTCAGCAGGAAACAAAGGCTACAGCTGCTGTAAATGATCTAAGCATCGGTCACACCCATCCGTAACACCGTGAGGGGCGGAGGGGCTGAGGTGGGGGGTTGGCCAAGGGGTTATGGAAACGTTTTTTTCTTTCTTTTTCTTTTCTTTCTTTTTTTGTTTTTGTTTGTTTGTTTGTTTGTTTGTTTTCTTTTCTTTTCTTTTTCAAGACAAGATGTCTCTGTGTAACCCTGGCTGTCCTGGAACTTGCTCTGTAGACTGGCTTCGAGTTCCAGGCTGGCCTCGAACTCAGAGATCCGCCTAATTCTGTCCCCCGAGTGCTGGGATTAAAGGTGTGCACCATCACTGCCTGGCTACGGAAACATTCTTATGAAATACCTAACACTAAGTGTGTTCTGACTTGGTTCCTACTTGCATTCTGTTTTTGTTTCTGACAGAGACATATAGAAAGTGGTATAGAAAGTGGGGAATTCAGCCATGCATGGAGGCAGAGGCAGGGGGAATCTCTGGAACTTGGAGGCCAGCCTGGTCTACAGAGTGAGTTCCAGGACAGCCAGGGCTTTAAAAAAAAGAACGGTGATTTGTGACTTCTGGCAGGAATAAATATATTCTAATGAGACCCTAGTGTCTCTTGATCTATCAGGCCACTGAAACAGTTAATCCCAGAGAAACAGGCATTTCCTCTGGAGTCTCAAACTGCAAGAAAGAAAAGCCCCAGGCAGAGCGGAGCCTGTGTGTGGAGAGATTGCACACAGCTCTAACTCCATCACAGGCCACCTCACAGGAGGAGCCGGAAGCTAGGAGGAGGATGTGTCAGCGCAGGGCAGGGCGGGGCCACACCTTAACCACTTGGGTGTGCATGCTTCTGTCTGCCCAAATTTCAATCTGACTTCAGAACCCCAAGGACAGACTTGGGGGTCACTGGATCTTTTTCTCTCCAATGTGGCCACGTTGAATAAATCTTTTTCTGCTTTCCATTAAGAAAAAGAGAAGCAATAAAATACTGTCAGGAAAGGGACTGAGGGACAGGCTTACAGGGACCAGTTGTGGGGTGTCCACCAGAGCAGACTGCTCGGACGCACGGTTAAGCCAACAGAAAATCTTTATTAACTGGCCAGCGACTACACTGATCGTTCTGGATCCTGGTGTAGCACTGAGCCTTTCTCAGGGTGAGCTATATCCTGGGTTGACGCTGTGTAGCCCAGGTTGGCCTAAGGCTCTCTACTACTCCAGACAGGTTGATCACTCTCCTCTGCCTCACGCTCTGACGTGCTGGGGATTACAGGTTCGAGCCTCCACAGCAGGCTCTACTTGTCATAGTCTTGATCTATACAGGCATTTCCCCCAGAGTCCAGCCCAGATGTAATTCCAGGAATGGACAGGGGCCTCTATGAAAAGAACTGGGGAATAGAAAGGGAACTGACTAGTGTTTACACTTTAGTACCTATTTGTTTTATTTTTTACACTTTGGTATCTATTTGTTTATAAATACTTTTAAGGTTTGTTTTTAACTTTTTTTCATCTTATTTATCTGCATTGGGGTTTTGCCTACATGTATGGCTGTGTGAGAACATTGAATCCTGGAAATGGAGTTTCAGACAGTTGTGAGCTGCCATGTGGGTGCTGGGAATTGAACACGGGTCCTCTGGAAGAGCAACCAGTGCTCTTAACTACTGAACCATCTCTCAAGTCAGTTTTTTTTCCAAGACAGGGTTCCTCTGTGTAGCCCTAGCTGTCCTGGAACTCACTCTATAGACCAGACTGGCCTCAAACTCAGAGATCTGCCAGCCTCTGCCTCCCAAGTGCTGGGATTAAAGGCATGCGCCACCACGACTGGTCTTAATTTTTATTTGGGTTTAAGATTTTTTTTGAGACAGGATTTCACTATCCTTGGATGTCATGAACTCATACTAGGTTGGCCTTGAACTCATAGAGATCTGCCAGCCTCTGCCTCCTGAGTGCTGGCATTATTTTATCTTTACGTGTACATTTGCATGTGAATGTAGTGCCTGAAGGGGCCAGAAGACGATGCTGAATCCCTAGGATCTAGGCTCACAGGTAATTCTGAGTCTCTAGAGTCTCTGAGTCTCTAGTGCTGGGAACTGAACCTCCGGCCTCTGCAAGAGCAGTACATGCTCTTAACCAATGAGCCATCTCTCCAGACCCTATTCTCCTTTTTTTCTTAAGATGGGGTTTCATGTAGCCCAGGATGGCCTGGAATTATATATTTATAGCAGTGGATGGACTTAACTTCTGATCCTCCTGCGTCTACCTAAAGGTGCTGGGACTGCAGGCGTACACCACCTGGTTCATGGTGTCTCCTTGAAGAAATGATTCCCTACACTTTGCACATGGCATTAAAAGTACTAGATTGTTAGGGACAGAAAAGTCCCAGGCCTGACCTATGCCTCAAAGCAGCCCAGTGGGTAGAAGCAAGGAGAGCAACCTCCTCAGGAGGTTAGTGGTCAACACGCTGATCTTTTAAATGCATCTGAGGGCTGGAGAGATGGCTCAGAGGTTAAGAGCACTGACTGCTCTTCCAAAGGTCCTGAGTTCAATTCCCAGCAACCATATGGTGGCTCACAAGCATCTAGAATGAGATCTGGTGTCCCCTTCTGTTGTTTTGGTGTACATGCAGACAGAACTCTACATACATAATAAAGAAATCTTTAAAAAATACAATAGTATTTAAAAAATAAATGCATCTGAATGGCTCATGGTAAAGCATTTATTAACAGTGCATGCATTAAGGAGCCTGGTGGACAGAGGCGGGTGGATAAAGGTGCGTGTGGCCAGGCCTAATGAACTGAGTGCAGAAGGTGAGAATCAGCTCCCACCAGCTGTCCTCCACAGGCTTGCGTTTGCAGGCTGGGGTGCAGCCCAAACACAGATCCACTCCATGCATGGGTAGAAAGAAAGGTTTATTTGGGAATCAAACTGCCAAGGTTATTGCCAGAAAGAACAAAAGGTTTACACGGAAGCGGAAGGAGTGTATATGACATTCTGCCAGTGGGGTCTTTCAGGTGACACAGGCTGTTTGGATTGATTCAAAACTAGACGCCCTCGAATGAGGTAGCTGACCTTCTGGACGGTTAAGGGCGGCGTGTGGTGGCCTGAGGGAGGTGCGTGGTAAACAGAAATCATCAGCGGCTGACCTAGCAACAGTCCTGCTGTTTCCCTGGCCAAAGCCCTTCAGTGTAGGACATTGTTACGCACGCACACGCACACGTCTCCTCCTCCATAAAGCAAGCTCAGTGTGCGCGAGAGCCCAGGTCCAGTTTTGCTTGTTGACATTTACTCGCATGCCTATGACTCACACATTTGCACTGGACAGAGCTGACATACAGGTCAAAAGAAAAGATCTGTGAACAGGGTATGCCGACACTTGCCTGTAATTCCAGGACTCCAGAGGCAGAGGTTCAGCGTCATGCTTTGCGGCAGAACGAGTTCACGGATGGCATGGCCTCTGCATGTGACCCAGCTGCAAAGCTCGGCTGGAGGGATGGCCCAGGTTAAGGTCGTCTTCCAAGAGGACCCGGGTTTTCTTAGCAGTCACACAGGTGCTCACAACCATTCGGAACCCCAGTTCCAGGGAACCCCGATGATGCCCCGCTGGCCTCCCCAGGCGCTAGGCACAAAATCGATAGAGACATAAACACAGGCAAAACATCTCTACACAGAAAACCTTTTTTTTTTTTTTTTTAATTAAAGCTGGTCAGAGTGGTGCCTGCCTTTAGGCTCAGCACTCCTGAAGCAGAAGCAGGCAGAGCTCTGTGAGTTTGCCTACACAGCTGAATTCCAGGCCAGCCAGGCCTACAAAGTCACTTGGGGGTGGGTGGGTCACGACTTCTGGGAACCTCATTTTCTCAGCTGGGTTGTGATGGCAGAGACAGGCTAACTTGGTAAAGACTGAACCAGCAACCTTTAGCTGAGGCTTTCGGTCGGTGGGGTTATTTCTGTCCTCTCGAGCTCGCTTTTTCCTAGAAATCGTGGATGACTACGTCTGCTGGTAAAGGTGACAGACTGTTTAGGGTGGGGCCTTCCGCTTGGGTGCCTAACAAAATAACAGTTGTTGCCAGATGCCAGGCACCTACTGCAGATTTAGGGTCACTCCAAGTGTTGGACTGTTGGCGAATCGCTAGGACTGTCCCAGAGCCCTGGCCTAGTCTGTGTCCTCTGGCGGATTCCCAGAAAGCCAGAAGGAGGTGGGATCTGGAGCCAAAGGGCTGGACGTTAGGAAGTGAGAGGCCGGTGAATCTCAGAGAGGTCCCACCTGGGAACCAGAGCCCTAAGCAGGGCGATGGCTACGCGGTCCTCCAGGCCGCGGAGAGGAGTTGGCAGGGGTGCCGGTGAGCGACAGCGGGCTGGGAGGGGGTGGGGTGCTTGGGGACAGCAAGGCTGCGAGGAACGTGGGAGGCGGCGGATGACTTCGGGGCTGTCATTCTCGGGGTGCGGGGCTGGAAGGCCGAGCAGCGGAGGCTGCGCTGCGCGGACGCTGCGGGTCACTGACCTCCGACCCCTCCCATCCTGCAGCCCAGCGGGACTTGGGGAACATGGGTGCCTGGACTTCCAGGACCCGGGTCCCCACGCGGGAGCCCGACCCCCAGGAGGTGCTGGACCTGAGCCGTCTGCCCCCGGAGCTGCTCCTGCTGGTGCTGAGCCACGTGCCCCCGCGCACGCTGCTGCTGCGCTGCCGCCAGGTGTGCCGCGCCTGGCGAGCCCTGGTGGACGGCCAGGCCCTGTGGCTGCTGCTGCTGGCCCGGGACCGCAGCGCCGCCGGCCGCGCCCTGCTGCCGCTGGCCCGCCGCTGCCTGCCCCCGGCCCGCGAAGGCGTGCCCTGCCCGCTGGGCCAGTTCTGCTTACGGCGACCGCTAGGACGCAACCTCATCAGCAACCCTTGCGGCCAAGGTGAGGAGCCCCCGGAGCGCCCCGAGGGCGGGGCCCCGAGAGGACCGTTGCGCAAGGTGAAGGGCGGGGCCCCGAGGATGCTAATGGGTGGGAGAAGCGACCGGAAGGGATGAGAGGCGGAGTCACGAGAGAATTGATGGACGGGGTGAGGGCGTGTCCACAAGGGAACCAATGGGAAGGGGCGGGGCGGGGTCACGGTGGAGCAGAGGAGAGGGTTTGCAGGCGCCGCTGCAAGCTGGGGGCTGGCACCGCAAGGGAAGCAGTGAGAGAGGATAGGGCAGAGTCACAGATATGTAATGGACGAGGCCCGAGGGACAAGGGACAAGCAGATCAAGAGAAGCAGAGGGAGGGGCTAGAAGTGGGGTCACACTTGACCCGGTTAGACCTGACCACAGGGATGCTTGGAAGGGGACCCCACCGCCTGAGAGACAAACGCGCAGCGGCCACCGTTGAGCGATTAAAATGGGCACATGAATATCTTATGTTTGACTGGCTTTAATTTTTCTTTTAATTTTCAAAGATTTATTTATTTACTATGTATACAGTATTCTGCCTGCATATGTGTCAGCAGGTGAGAAGAGGGTGCCAGATCTCATGATAGATGGTCATGAAACACCATGTGGTTGCTGGGAACTGAACTCGGGACCTCTGGAAGAGCAGCCAGTGCTCTAACCTCTGAGCCATCTCTCCAGCCCTTAATTTTCTTTTAATGTATTTTTGTTGCTGTGTGTGTGTGCTTGTTGGAGGTCAAAAGAGAGACAAATACCCTGGAACTGGCGTTGCAGGCAGCCGGGAGCCTCCTTCCTGACTTGGACGCTGGCAGCTCCTAGCTTTTGCGGATTTTTTAGTAGGTTGTTGTTTTGCGGGCTGGGAAGATGGAGGCTACGGGAACTGGCTCTTCCAAAGGACCTGAGGTCAGTTCCCAACGCTCTCGTGGAAGCTCACAACCATCTGTAAACCCATTGTCAGGGGGTATCACCCTCTCTTCTGGCCCCCAAAGGCACCAGACACACACGTGATGCACAAACATAAGGTTTTGATTTTTTTTAACCATCACTATTTGTGTGTGTGTGTGAACGGGCACAGGTGGTGGGCATCAGTGGCACACCTTGTTCAGTCGGTGCCCTCCTTTTATTTTTGCATGAATTCTGAGGATTGGATTAAGGTTTACGCACTGGGCCACCCTGCCTGCTATGGTTTCTAATTCTTTTCAGACTGGCATGTGTGTGTGTGTGTGTGTGTGTGTGTGTGTGTGTGTGTTGGGGGCGGGCTCAGCATCCCTGCTACACCGATTAGCCCACTCACGCTGTGCTTACTCTCCAGAAGGCCTCCGCAAGTGGATGGTGCAGCATGGCGGAGACGGCTGGGTGGTGGAGAAAAACAGGAAACCCGTGCCCGGGGCCCCCTCACAGACCTGCTTTGTGACTTCCTTCAGGTGAAAGCCCATTCCCCCAAGGGCCCGAGCCCCTGTCGGGGAAAGGCCTGCCTGTCCTCACCGCCCCTCTCCCACCTTCCTAGCTGGTGTCGCAAGAAGCAGGTGGTGGACCTGGAGGAGGAGGGCCTGTGGCCCGGGCTGCTGGACAGCGGCGGTGTGGAGATCGCGGTCTCTGACTGGTGAGTATGCTGGCACAGAAGCCTCTTCGAGGCGCTGGGGCCCCTCTCCGCAGAGTCAGGAAGTGTAACCAGCCTGGTAGTCCTGCACACCGAGATGCCTGGAGGCGTTTCAGCTCTGTACTATGTGTCCACTGGAGCCTCATGGCACGGCTGACCGACCAGTTAGCTGCCTGCCCATGCGGCTAACCACTGCCTCCAGCCACCCAACATTAACTCGCAGCCCTAAACTGCATTATGGACCTCTCTAGAGTGGCCAGCCCTCACCTAAGCCTATCTGTGGGCGTGGCCAGCCCCCTCAGTCAGCCTGGTGGACTGTTTGGTATGACTTGAGCCTCCAACAAAGACACCTCCTGGCAGTCACGGCTTTGAAGGGCCCAGAGATCATTTTCACGAAAACATTTTTTTTTCCTTTTGGTTTTTTTCAAGACAGGGTTTCTCTGTGTAGCTTTGGCTGTCCTGGACTTGTAGACCAGCTTGGCCTCAAACTCACAGAGATCCGCCAGCCTCTGCCTCAGGAGTGTTGGGATCAAAGGCGTGTGCCACCATGGTCAGCTTCAGGAGAACATTTTATTGGGGCAGAAACAAGTACAGGGACTCGGGCTTGAACCCAGGGCCTCGTGCATGCCGGGAGAAGCCACTGCCTTGGGTCTCCTTTAATTTTGTAAAACCCGGTGAGACAGATTCACCAAGCTGTCCAGCCTGGTCTGGTTTGTATCTGAGATACTCCGTGTCAGCCTGTAACCACCGCAATTACACACCTAGGCCAGCAGGCCCATCTTGTAAGCTTCGGGGTCGGGGCAGGCATCTGGGGGTGAGAGGCCATCCTCTATCGTTCCTCGGGATGAGCCCTCCTGGCGTGCCCAGCACCGGGGTTAAAAGCATGTGTCACTGTTCCCGGCACCATCCCTGGCTTCTCAGCTTGTCCCTCCCCACCCTCGGGTTTTTCAAGACAGGGTTTCTCTGTGTAGCCCTGGCTTTCCTGGACTCACTTTGTAGACCAGGCTGGCCTTGAACTCACAGAGATCTGCCTGCCTCTGCCTCCTCTAGTGCTGGGGTCACAGGCGTGCGCCACTCTGCCTGGCACTTTTCAGCTTTCTGTTTTATTTTGAGACAGAGTCTCGCTATGTAGCCCTGGCTGACCTGGAACGCGCTGCAGGCCAGAGTGGCCCAAACTCACAGAGGTCCACCTGCCTCTGCCACCGCCCCCAGCAGCACCCAGACTCTACCATGAGTTCTGGGGTGGCGAGCACTGACTTAACCTGAGGAGACCCTTTTGAGGAACTTAATTTGTCCCCACCGGGAGGCCAGACGCCCGAAAGGAGATGGACACACTCAGACCTGCCCTTCCCACAGGTGGGGGGCTCGCCATGACTGCGGCTGTAGGTACCGGCTCCTCGTCAAACTCCTGGACGCGCACCAGAACGTCCTGGACAAGTTCTCAGCTGTGCCCGACCCCATTGAACAATGGAACAACAATGTCTACCTGCAGGTGAGCCTCCGACTGAGGGGGACGGGGCGGGGGAGGGGAGG
>CM053758.1:2528610-2644361 GCA_028658305.1 Pachyuromys duprasi
TTCCTTCCTTCCTTCCTTCCTTCCTTCCTTTCTTCCTTTTTGAGACAATTACTATACAGCCCAGCTATCCTGGAAGTCACCCTGTAGTCAAGGCTGCCCTCTAGATTTCTGTCCTCAGTCACCCAACCCCGTGATGACAGCAGCTTGTCGCCACACCTGGCCTTAGATTCCACCATTAATGAGAACATGGTTAGAGCTCAGAAGAATAGGGACCTAGGCAGTGATGTGGCCACCATCTGGGGGAACGCTGTGACACAGGCTGACTGACTCCTTCCACCTCCAGGTGACCCACGTGTTCTCCAACTTCAGGAGGGGCGTCCGTTTTGTGTCTTTTGAACACTGGGGTCAGGACACGCAGTTCTGGGCTGGCCACTACGGGGCCAGGGTGACCAACTCCAGTGTGATGGTGCGCATCCGTCAGTCCTAGTCAAAGACCGCCATGTTGGCAAGACAATCTGACCGTGCCTTCCAGGAGCTGGGGCTGTCGGCCGGACTGCCTCATGAATGAAGCACTCACACCTCCCTGGCCTAGGAGGAAGGGTCCGGCTCGGAACACTGGCGGTCTCCGCCACATCTCCCCATTGCTGCTGCCTTAGGCAGGGGTGCACGGGTGCATGCTGTCTCAGAGAGGTCAGTCGACCCTCTGCCCTGTCCCCAGTCTTGATTACCCAACCCTTTTGACAGGGTCTCGCATATCCCAGCTGGCCACAACCAAGGAAAACCTTAAATTCCTTCTGCCTTTGCCGCTCCAGTGCTGGGCTCACAGGCGTGCATGAACACCACTCAGGTCTAGGCAGTGCTGAGGGCGAGCCAGGGCTTAGAGCATGCCAGACAAACTCATTCTACCAACCAAGCCACATTCCCAGCACCCCTTGTCTCCTCCTGTTTCAGCCTCGGGGACTCTCCTAGTTCCCCCACTCAAGTCTGAACTCAGAATTTATGGCTAACAAAGTTCCAGCCCCAAACTCTCGTGGCTACGACCAGGTCTCCTCAGTGAAGGGTAACTAGGGTATATCTGCCCACAGATTTCCCCCAGACAATGAGGAAATGCCCAGAGCTCAGACCCTGCTCCTCAGAGACCTCTGTGATTGTATAATATTTAAAGCTATTTGTCCTTTCTCAGATGATGACAGAATAATATATACTGGCAATGTCTGCCTGCCAATTGCACTGAAATAAATTGATTATTTTGCCTAAACTGGTTCAAATCTCTTTGTTTGATTTGGTCTTTTTCTGTGTTTTATTTTATTGCTATTGTTGTTTTGAGACAGGGTCTCACTATGTGGCTCTGGCTAACCTGGAATTCACTGTGTAGATCAGGAGGGACTGGAACTGTCTCCACCCACCTCTGCTGTGTGTGTGTGTGTGTGTGTGTGTGTGTGTATGTGTGTGTGTGCTTGGTGGAGGTGTATCTCTACAGCAAGCATGTAGAAGTCAGAAGACAACTTTCCACTACACAGATCCCAGGGATCAAACTCAGGTTACCTGGTTTGGTGGTACCTTTAGCCACTGAGCTGTCTTGGCAGCCAATATTCTAAGCTTTTTATCAGACAGGGTGTGGTATGGCTGGCCTGGAGCTCATGACAGTCCTCCTTCATGTGTTTCCTGAGTGGTAGCATTGCAGGCAAGACATGGCCCATCTTGCTTCAGGTCTTTGTTTTATTTTTGAGGCATGCTCTCATATTGCCTAGGCTGCCCTCAAGCTCTCTGTCTAGCCAGTTACAGCCTTGTACTTCTGATCCTCATACGACTGCATCCCAATTGCTAGGAACCGAACCCTAGTTCTCCATAATAAAAGAACACTCAGCTTTAACCACTGAGCCATCTCTGCAGCGCCAAGATTTTCTTTCTGGGTGGGAGATTCATTTTATTATTTATTATCTATCTATCTATCTATCTATTTATTTATTTATTTATTTATTGGTTTTTCGAGACAGTGTTTCTCTGTGTAGCCATGGCTGTCTTGGAACTCACTCTGTGGACCAGACTGGCCTCGAACTCACATGCATCCCTCTGCCTCCCAAGTGTTGGTGTGCACCACCACCACCCGCTCTGGGTGGGAGATTTATTTATTTATAAATAAATGAGTTTCTGTCTGCATGCATTTCTGTGTACTATCTGTGTGCAGTACTTGTGGAGGACAGAAGGGGCGCCAGACCTCCTAGAGCTGCAGTTAGAGAGACCTGTGAGCCTCTGGAAGAGCAGCGAGTGCTCTTAACCTCTGACCCATCTCTCCAACCTCAAGGGATTTATTACAGAAGCCACTAAGGCCATAGACAGACAGCACCTCGATGGGAGCTCTGAGGAAAGTTCAGGCCCATGAAGCAAAATTTGGGTTCCTTCTTATGGGTTTCAATGGAAGGAGGAGACTTTGTAACTGACCAGTGCCCGTAGTCCAGGCTGTCAGTCAGGCTGTCTCCATGTCAGCTGGGGGGGGGGGGTCTCTGGAAAAATGAGTTACCTTAGTTCTGGAGGCCAAATTATTGTAGCTTCAGAAGCTGTCAAAGTTCAACCAAAAGGAAGAGGCTTTACAAAATGGCCTGCTCCTTATAAGAGAGGCCACAATGAAGGCATTGAACTGGACCACTCCATGGGTAGAAAAAGGGTTTATTGGAAATCAAACTGCCAAGGCTGTTCCCCCAACCCCGGAGTTGGAGGCAGAGGTGGAATGGTGGCAAGATTTTATGTGACAGGAGGGTGAGGGTTTTTTATTTTTATTTTTTATTTTTTGAATTTCTCTGTGTAGCCTTGGATGTCCTGGACTCACTTTGTAGACCAGGCTGACATCCAACTCGCAGAAATCGGCCTGCCTCTGCCTCCTGAGTGCTGGGATTAGAGGCATGCACCACCACACCCAGCTTAATAAAATATTTTAAAGTGATAGAGGGTAACAAGGTGTAGTATACACACCTGTAATCCCAGCACTTGAGTTTTGGAGTCAGAAGGATCAGGAGCTTGTGGCTGGTTCTCCTACATAGAGTTCTTGAGGCTAGCCTGGGGTACATAAAAATTGTGTCAACTTCTCCCCCTACACACACACCTCAAAAAGGTGAATAGGTAACTGGGACATAGTTCAATGTTAGAGCCCCTGCCTAGAATCCCCCAGTGAGGGGCTGGGGTGTGGCTCAGTGGTAGAGCCCCTGCCTAGAATCCCCCAGTGAGGGCTGGGGTGTGGCTCAGTGGTAGAGCCCTGCCTAGAATCTCCCAGTGAGGGGCTGGGGTGTGGCTCAGTGGTAGAATGTTGCCTATGTTGGAATGGCTGCTGATAAAGCATGTACCAGACCTAAAAGAAAAAAACGCTGGCCTGGGGAGTTTCAGACTGTGAACCCTGGTGACTGTGGTGAAAAACGATCTGCCCCAGAGACAACTCCACTGCCCCCAGGGGACCCTCCATCCTGATGTCGGCTCAGCCTGACGAGGGGTAAAGCCAGGCAGAGTGCTCCTGAACCATGCCATCCTTTCGATGTCTTCTGGGCTTTAGCCCCGCAGGATCATAGAGGGAATGCAGGGCAGAGCTGGGCGGTAGCCACACCAGCCCACAGCAATGCCAGCTGCCAGGCAGCTCCAGTCACTGGCTGGAGAAATGAGGGGCTAGTACCCCGGAACCTAAGAAGTAGGCCCTTCTAGCTCGTGCTGCCATGTAATGGGGTGGCTGCTGATAAAGGCGAGGGGGGGGGTGCTTATAACTGGTGTCAGAGCTCCCACCCTCATATTCATACCCAAGATGGCCACATCCTCCCACTAGGGTTCTGTGCTATCCTCATCTCGTTCTGTGCGTGTGCGGGTGCTGTCTCCCCACCTGTCTTTGAAGCAGAGTCTCACCGTGTGGCAGTGGCTGGCCAAACCCTTAGCAGGTTTCCTTTTTCTCACGGGCTGTGATCACAGACGGTTCACCTCCGTGCCCAGCTGGGAGGCTGTTTCCTTTGATTCTTTTACTTTGGGAGGATAAAGGTCTTCTGTCTCCCAGGCTGACTTTGAGCTGGCGATGTAGTTGAAAATGACGCTGACCTTCTGCTCCTCCCGCCTCCGCTTTCCGAATCTTCACGTTACAGGCATGTACCGCCACTCGGGGATTTTTGCACCTCTAGGAACTGAAGCCAGGGCTTCATGCATGCTGGGAAGGCGCTCTACAAACTGCACTACATTCCCACCCTCTTAACATGTGTCTCTATGAGCAACTTTCTGTGTCAAGCCAGGAAGGCTCACAAGTGAACAGCAGAATGAAGGGGCCAACCACAAAACTGATGCTTGTGTGTAAGAGCTAAGAGTCTCCAGGAAGGGACAGTGAGAGGGCACAGGGGGTTAAGGCACTTGCAGCCAAGGCTGATGACCTGAGTCAGTCATCTACCAAAATCTACATGTGGAGACTCCTTGTAAATTGTCCTCTGACCACCACACACATGCTATAGCAATGCACACGTCCACATGTGCATGCACTCACACATAAATAAATAAATAGACAGACAGACAGATAGATGGATAGATAGATATTTTTCAAATTCTTAAAAAATACTTTGGAGCCAGGAAAAGTGCAGTGTACCTATAATCCCAAAACTCAGAAGAAGAAGGCTAGAGGATTTCAGACTTGTAGCCAATATGATCTACACAAAGAAAGAGGGAAAAGACAGGGGAAAAAACTAGGCAATGTGGTACACATCTTTAATTTCAGAACAGGAGACAAAGGCTGACAGATTTCTGTGAGTTCCGGGCCAGCCAGAGCTATTATAAGACCCTGCCTCAAGAAAAAAGAAAAAAAAAAAAAAGGAAGGAAGAAAAGGAGGGACAGAGATGAACAGACCGACAGAAAGCCACAACTGATCAAATGCATAAAACAACTGAATATGGGGTGCCCAGCCCCAATAGATACAATCAGCACAGCTCCTGTACCTCAGGTCCCAGCGTCGAAGAGGAAGCAGAAGGACTGTGCTAGTCAGAGGACCAAGAAGTCGGCTGTGACTGTGTCTTCCAGCTGTGATGGAGAAGCTATATCCACCACACCTCAGCAGCAGGGCTGCCAAACAAGACCTGAGCAATTCTATTCCAGCTGACCCTACAGCAGGTGGAGAAAATCTCCAGGCCCGAGCACCCACAGAAAGAGCTAACAACTTCGGAGAGAGGAAGTTTTAGTTTTCCCTGGAATGGAATATTGGTTACCCAATAGCAAATGCTCAGCCCTGGATACATATGCACCTCTGAATGGTGCCGGCAGGTTGGAGTTCCACGTTTCCTCATTTATATGGATACATGACAACAATGGTGAAAGAATAGAAGGGCCTTGTGACTTCGGGACAGAGTGGGGGAGAGAATACATGGGAGGAGCAAGAAACTAGCTAATTTTATTTTAAGTGAATTTTAAGAGGGGTGGAAGGAGGGAAGAACAAGGAGAGGTGAGAAAAGGAAGAGAATGAACCAGGAAAGGATATTTGGAGTTGGCCTTTAACACCTGGTTTTGTTGGTGGTGGTGGTTTTGCTGTTTTTTGTTTGTTTGGTTTGGTTTTTCAAGACAGGATTTCTCTGTATAGCCTTGGCTGTCCTGGAACTCACTCTGTAGATCAGGCTGGCCTCAAACTCAGAGATCCACCTGCCTCTACCTCCCAAGTGCTGGAATTAAAGATGTTTGCCCCCACACCCCAGCTTAACACATGTTTATTAAGATTTTTTTTTTGAGGCAGAGTCTCACTGTGCAGCCCTGGCTGGCCCAGAACTCATTATGTAGCCCAGGCTGGCCTGGAACTTACAGAAATCCACCTGCCTCTGTCTCCTAAGTACTGAGATCAAAGGTGTGCACCACCACACCCAGCTATTTTCATGTTTTTAGGGTGTGTGTGGGTGTTCTTGGGGCCCAGACGAGGGTGCCTCCTGGAGATGTGGGTGCTGGGAACTGAACTCACGTCCTCTGCAAGAGCAGCAAATGCTATTAGCTGCTGAGCCCCATCTCATCTCTTTTTAATGCTGAAAGACTCCAGCATTTAAGAAGTGTGACAAATGAGTCCAACACAAATGTGTCATTGAGTAATTTTTTGTTTCAGACTGGAGATTTTTCGCTGAACTATGAGGCATGAAGGAGTGCTTCCTCCGGAGTGTGTGGTTCCAGGGTGTTTAAAGGGCTGGATGCATTTAATCTATTACAAGCGCTAAGTGTTGTGGCTGGCCGTGCTTCTATTGAGCTGAGGAAAATCGAATGGTTTAAATTTGTAAAAGCAGAATATTTAGAGAATTTAATTAACTTCCATTTTAAGTGGGCCGTGAAGTTGTTGAAACTGGATTTGGCAGAACATTAATCAAACGAGCCTGGAAAGTGGATGTTACAATTTCCTAGGTTTGTAGACAGAATTAAGACTTGTAAGTAGAACAAAGACGATGTTTCTTATTTCTTTTCTTTCTTTAAACTCTGGGCCCTCTAGACTCTGACGACACCTCTACCCAAATGCACCTGCACATATATGTTCAGAAGTTCTTTTTAAAAATTATCTTAGATTTCTTTATGTTATGTGTTTGGGTGTTTTGCTTGTGTGTGTGTGTGTGTGTGTGTGTGTGTGTGTGTGTGTGCCATGTGCATGCAGTGCCCACAGTGGCCAGAAGAGGGAGTCAGATCTTGGAAACTGGAGTTACCGTAGGGCTGTTTAGCAGCCTTGCAGATGCTGGTGATGGGGCCTCTGGAAGAGCAGCCGGAGCCCTTAACTGCTGAGCCACTTCTCCAACCCCAGCAAACACATTCTCCTTTTATTTTCTCAATGCAAGGCCACAGGTGGTTCCCAGCACCCTGAAACAATAGGGGAATGAATAAAATCAAACAGAAAGAAAACACCCATTGTGTTTCAAAATAACATCTTCCTAATGCATTGTTGGTACAACAGAAGGGCTGCTTAAAGAGCTGTGAACGTTATCTTGGGTGCCCCTCACACCACTGTGGGGGTGCCTGTGAGGGGTCTCACGGGCAGTAAAATGGAGTTACAAGACCCTTCACCGAGTGCTTGAGGAAACCCTGAAGGTAAGTCACAAGGCTCGGCTCACCCAGACATCTCTCCGAGCCCTGGGATCTCCTCAGTAGACACCTGGGACTTAGGGAAGATCTCTGAGAATCTCAACATGCTGGCTCCTAGGATCCTGAGTGTTGTGGGTGGCCACCATTATGGGGAAGAGCTTTTTATTTTTTAGTTTTGGTTCTGGTTTTTCAAGACAGGATTTCTCTGTGTAGCCTTGGCTGCCCTGGAACTCACTCTGTAGACCAGGCTGACCTCAAACACGCAGAGATCCACCTGCCTCTGCCTCCTCAGTGCTGGATTAGGGGTGCACACCACCAGGGCCCCATCTGGAGAAGTGCTATTTTTATCCCTTCATTTAACAGCATGCTCCAACCAGACGGTGCTGAGCACATCTGTAATCTCAGAGCTCAGGTGGTGGGGACAGGAGGACCAGGCAGTCAGGGTCATTTCCTGTATATACAGGAAGGTCAAGGCCAGTCTACCTTACAGGTGAGCCTGTCTGGAAAGAGGAAGGAAGAGGGGGAAGAGGGGAAGGGGGAGGAGAGGGAGAAAGAAAATGGTTGTTGAGGAAAAAGAGAAGCACTGCAGGCTAACACAAAGAGAGGACAGCAGGGGTTGCTGACACTATCAAAGGCAGGCCCAGCAGCTAAGGGCGCTTGTTGCAAGGCTCAAGAGCCAAGTTCACTCCCTGACACCCACACAGGGAAGGGAGAGAACCCTGCCACCCAGGCTGTGTTCTGATCCCCACACTGGAGCCATGGCATGTGCCTGTCCCCAAATAAAAGTGCTTTACACTTTTGTGGGTTTTTTGTTTGTTTGTTTTCTTCAGTTGTAGATGTTTTGTGGTGTTGTTTTCTCAAGACAGGATTTTTCCAGCCCCCTTGGGCATTTTATTGTACAGCACAATGCATACTTAATCCTCTGACCCCAGAATTCCATTCCTAGGTATTTACTCAAGAGAAATGTAACCCGTGTCCACACAGACCTTCATACAGGTGCACTCATAGCTGCTCCAAAGGGGAAACAACTCAAGCGTGCATCATGGTGATTGGATAAACAGACTGCAGCATGTCTGGTCACTGGCATATTACTTGGCCATGAAAAGGGAGTTAGGCACTGATGGACATGTCCAACGATGTGCATGAGTTGCGGAGGAGCAATTTGCTCCGAAGGAGGAGCCAGACTCGGGGAATGTGCGAAACATGTGTCAGTCAGAGACTAGCCAGGAGCCTGGAACCCCATAGTGGCTGGAAACCTGGATGTTGATGACTCGGAGCTGTTTAGTGTAACAGGGGCCAGCCAGCAATGGCATCGCACGCCTTTAGTCCCGCACTTGCGAGGCAGAGGCAGGCGGATCTCAGTTCAGCCCACATTTGTGACCTCTGCACTTGGGAGGCTCTGGCAGGAAGACCCACGTAGCAAGACACTGTCTGAGGAAAATGAGTACAAAGCAAAGGAAACAACAGGCTGGTGAGGCGGCTCAGCATGTAGAAGAGCTCGTCGCCAAGACTTATGGCCTGAGAGTGACCCCCAGGGCCCGAGAGGCAGGAGGAGAGAACTGGCTCCTGCCGGCAGTCCTCTGACCTCTATATGTGCATGCACACGTTTGCACATGCATGTACACACACGCATACAATTAAAACATCATCTTGGGGATGGGAAAGATGGCTCAGAGGTTAATAACACTTAGCACAGTGGTCTAGGACCTGGGTTCAGGTCTCAGCACCCACATGGTGCCTCACAATCATTTTTAGGGGAT
This sequence comes from Pachyuromys duprasi, assembly GCA_028658305.1. NCBI lineage: Eukaryota > Metazoa > Chordata > Mammalia > Rodentia > Muridae > Pachyuromys > Pachyuromys duprasi. Next base: position 2,537,356 of record CM053758.1, read on the forward strand.
GTTCCAGGGGACCCGATGCCCTGTTCTGACCTCCTCAGGCACCAGGCATGAATGTGGTACACTTATTACATTCATGTAGGCAAAGCATGTATACACGTAAAAGTCTTATTTTTTTAAATATTGTTTTATGTTTATTTTCTTCTACGTGTGTGAGTGCGTGCCTGAGTGCATGTCTGTGTTCTTCTATACCTGGGAGGCTGAGTCAAGAGGATAATTTCAGGCCAGTAGTTCAAGGCCAGCCTGAGCAACATAGAGAGCCCAGTAAAGACGTGGAAGGAAGGAAGAGAGGGGAGGGAGGGGAGGGAGGGAGGGGAGGGAGGAAGGGGAGGAAACTGAGCCTCTATTGTTGAGTGTTGGGTCACACGGTCACAATCCCAACACCTGGGAGATGACGGCAGACGGATAAGAAGTTCAAGGCCAGCCTTGGCGCCGGAACCCTGCTTCAAAAACACCAAAAACGGCCTCTGAGATAGCTCAGGGGCAAAGGCACTTGCCACCAGGTTGAACGAGTTCATCCTCAGGAACCACAGGGTGGAAAGGAAGAACTGACTCCTGCAAACTGTTCTCTGCCTGCCACACGTGTGCTATAGCAGAAGCGCGTGCACGCGCACACAACCCGCGCTGGTTAAACAAACGCTAAAACGTGAAGTTTTAAGTGAAAAGAAAGAGAAATCAGGACAATAAAATGACAGCAGCCCGGGCTGGGACGGAATTTGCCACAGGTGCATGCAGGGAAGTGTCCGGGGCGAAATGTGCTGTTGGTCACTCGTGGCGGGAGCCTGGTGCTGGAGAATCCTGTGACCCCGCAGCCTGCAGGCGCTGGCCACAGGGACGCCCAAAAGCTACGAGGACAGCCCGGCCGCCTGCCACGCTCCTCCAGCGCCCCCTACTGGAAGGCCGCGGCATCGTAAAAAAGACTTCATTAAAGGGCCAATCTCACTAAATAACGCGTTCTACAGCAGCTCACTGCTGTGATCTTAGCAGGGCTGGGGGTGGGGGCAGCGCATATTCTAACCCAGCTTGCACTAGAGTGAGACCCTGTATATCAACACCAGCAAGAAACAAAAGCTACCGTAGAATTCTAGGACACGAGAGGGCTGGGACAAGGCTCGTGGGTAAAGGTGCCCGGTGACCTGCGTGACAACCTGAGTTTTATCCCCCAAGATCCAAATAGTGGAAGAAGAGAATTGACATTAATGTTATTATTTTTAAAAAACTTTCAAAAAGTCAAGTCCCAGCACTCCCAAGGCCTGCGCAGAGGCAGAAGAATCTGCAAGGTCAAGCACAGCCTGGTCTATGTAGTAAGTTCCAGGTCAGCCAGGGCTACATAGTACCACGCACACACACCCCTGAAAGAAGAAAAAGAGCAGGCGCACGCCTGTAATCCCAGCACTCGGGGAGGCAGAGGCAGGCAGACCTCTGTGAGTTTGAGGCCAGCCTGGTCTACAAAGCGAGTCCAGGACAGTCAAGGCCATGCAGAGAAACCCTGTCTCACAAAAGAAGAAGAAGAAGAAGAAGAAGAAGAAGAAGAAGAAGAAGAAGAAGAAGAAGAAGAAGAAGAAGAAGAAGAAGAAGAAGAAAAGAAAAAGGAAAAGAAAACCCCTTGGATTTAGAGTGGGAGAATGCCGTTGCCTTGTCTTGTTATGGAAGAACAAAGATGGATGATTGTATAAATAATGATTTTGTTTCTGTTCAGTGCTCTGGGCACTAACTGGGCTCAGCCAACTGGCCACACTCAGAGCTCTCAGGACATTGCTATCAGACAGAAGGCCGGGTCATCTGATGACGGCTTCTCTGTTGGTACCTACGTCGGGAATGCTGAAACAGCTGGGCGGGAACAGCTGGCCTATCTCGCCATGCCTCCCTGTTGTCTCTTTAGCCCCCCCCCCCCCGCCCCGCCCTCAAGCGGACTGGCTGGCCTCACCTGGGCAGTGTGGAGGCGTGTGAGTCCCACCTCAGCCACCAAGGCTACAGACCTAACTGCCCACCCCACACCCCAGCCAGTTGTTAACCGCTTAGCAACACTCTTGGACTCCTTGAGAAGGAGCGTGACTCCAGAGAGAGACAGAGACGTTTATAGAATGCCTCCTGGAAAATCCCTTGGCGACATCCCTTCTGCCGTCCCAAAGGCACAGATTCTCGGAGCCACCTGTGAGGCAGGAAGTGCCGTCACAGTCTTTTTTGGAATGCACAGTCATAAGTGCTTGCAGATGGAATGGTAGCAGCATCCGGTTACCATGGCAACCAAAGATAACGGGCCAACAAACATGCAGCGCCACACACACACACACACACACACACACACACACACCCCTGGCTGAGGAGCAGGCAGGCAGTTACCTGATTTTCCCTGCCTCAACTGCTCTCAGCCAGTGATGGACAGTTGGCCTCCAGACTGTGGGGGTGAGGGGCCATGTGCACCCTCAAAGCCAGGCCTGGTGCTCCTAGGTGCAGCAGATAGGTGTCAAGCTTTGCTTGGCTTAGTCTTGCCTCCGTCCTTCCTTTCCTTCCTCTCCATCTCTGCCTTTCCTGAGGCTCCAAGCCAGAGCGTTATGCAAAGCAGGAAAAAGCTCTACCCCCAAGGCTCGCTCTCAGGGAACCAGCCCAACAGGCGACCTCTCCCTTTGTTTTTACTTTTATCTACTTGTACTTAAAAAAAAAAAAGAGAGAGAGAGATTTTTTTTATCTTATGTGTTTTGCCTGTGAGTGCCTGGGTCAGTGGTCTGGGTGCGATGCGTCTGGGAGGAACAAGGACACTACTGGTTTGGAAGGAGAACCGGCTTCTGGGCGAGATGTTCAGAATAAAGTGGCTTTGCTGGACACAGCGAGTTCCAAGGCCCCAGCGGATGTCACGGGGTGGGGTCCGGGTAGAATGGCTTTTTTCCCTATTGAGCTCTGTCAGGTTTTTTGTTTTGTTTTTCGAGACAGGGGTTCTCTGTGTAGCCTTGGCTGGCCTGGACTGGCTTTGTAAGGCCAGGCTGGCCTCGAATTCAGGACAATCCTCCTGCCTCTAGTGCTGCGACTCCGGGCAGGCGCGCTCCACCACACCCGGCTGGCACTGGATTAGACTTAGAGGGGTCTTCGGCCCCAGAGGAACGGATCTGCTCTATTTCCTCGCCTGCAGCCTGGCATCCTGAACCCTGTGGGCGACTCTGGTGAGGCTGACCCGCCAATCCCTCTTCACCCAGAGGTCGCCGGGGGCGGGACGTGGGGGCCCGGCCCTCGCGATGGCACAGGCCGGGAGCTCGGCGCGGGGCTCCGGGTTCGCTGCCCCGGGAGCTGCTGGAGCGGGGGCTGAGCCGGCCACCTGCCTCCCCGCGCGACAGTGCCGCGCCGCCGGCCCGTGCGCCGCGCCTGGCGCCACTCGGTGTGCGGCCCCAGCGAGCGGCTGCCGCAGCCGGCCCGCGGGCAGCAAGGAGGGCAGCGCCGTCCACGCCTTGGCCCAGCGGTGCCTGCCCCGCCGACCGCGCCGGCAATTGCTCTGCGAGCGTGCAGGGGCGGGGCTTAGGGCCTGGAGGCGGGGCTTTCTGGGTGGTGGGAGGGGCCTAGCAGTTTGATTCCGGAATGTGCAGGATACAGTCTGTGGGCGGGGCCTACCCCTGGAGGGCGGAGTCTAACGTCTAGCAGCCAGTCCGGGGGCGGGGCTGTGGGACTGCTGGGGGGGGGAGGGAAGCCGGCTTGGGGGCGTGGCCTGGGGGCTAAAACGGAGCGGATTGGGCACGCGTGGAAGGCAGAGCCTGCATAAAACACTAAGCGCGCCACCTGAGCGGGTGGGTGGGGCAAGGCAGAAGGCTGGAGGGCTGGAAAGGTGGGACGGAGGGGGACCTAGGAGCTGACAGGAGGAGGAGGCTGGTGACTGGGTCGGTGGGGCCGGGATCACAGAGAAGCCGCGGGATTGAAGTGTACCGGGAAGAGCTGATGGGCAGGGCTGACCGCGGTGGGGTCTCTGCCCCTCGCGCTGGCGGGCAAGGCTTTAGACTCAGCCCAGCTGTGTTCTGCAGAGGCCTGCAGAGGCTCGGGAGTGGAGCGGCGGGGGCGGCGGGGCCTGCTTGTGAGTGGCCCCTGATGCCTAGACGGAGGGTCCAAAGACGGGGAGCGACCGACTTCAGGCTGCTCGCCCCGCTTTCACTATCCCTTCCCTCCTTCCTTTATGTGCATATTGGAGAGGTGACACCGGAAGGTGTCAGATCCCCCGGGCTGGCACTCTGGGCTTTTTAGGTGAAACTGGGGGTGAAATTCAGGTTCTCGTGCAAGGCAAGCATTTTACCGGCTGAGCCGCCTCCCTAACCTCTGGAGCCTGAACCCTGACCTGCAGCGCGCTACCACGCCACGTCTGTCACTGTTTCCTTCCTGGTGGTGGTGGCCTTTGTGGTATCAGGACTGAAATCCAGGTCTCCACCGAGCCATGCCCCTACTGTTACAATCTGTTAAGACTGTCAACACGGGGGTTTTTCTTCAGTATACACTGAGGAACCAAAGCACAGAGGGTAGCTCACGTCTAACAGTGGGCTGGAATAGAGGCACGAGCCTTTCATCTCCCCTTTCTGGAGTAGAGCCAGGGAGGGAAGGAGCCCTACTGAGTCCCCAGAGCCCCTTCCTGCAATCCTCCTCCACCCTCTTCGCAAGCAGGCAGGTCTCATGTGATCGGTCCACTCAGTGACCACCTAAAACCCTGTGGATGGTCACAAGTTCCGACCAGTTGGCAGCACTGGCCTAGGAACTGACACTCACGGAGGGTGATGGCGGAAGTCCCACCTGGAAAGCAGTCGCTGTCTTCTCTTGAGCTCTGGCTCCAACCTCCAGGCCCTCCCCCAGCCTTGGCTCCGCCCCAGCACTCAGGCGCACTAACCGCTGTGTGAGCCGGTAGACCTGCTGGGCTTCCGGGTTCATTGATAGGGTTTGTGCCCTCACATTACACATAGACTCTGCTCCAAGAGTCTTCCTGATGAACTAATCCACTCTATTGGAGCAACTGCCCAGCCAAGCAGCGTTTATTGACACCTGCTGTGTTCAAGGTGCTGTCAAAGGCGCTGTAATGTGTGTGAATCAAAGTCCTTGCCCGGTTACCATCCTAGCGCCGAGGAACTGAAGCACATCAAGTGTGACTGGCCTTAAGTCTCACAAAAGCTAGCAGGAGCCAGGCCTGAGGATGCCTGGCTTCAAATCACACATTTCAAATCACAGCACTTAGACTGAGGCAGGAAGATCAGGAGTTCAAGGTCTTCCTCAGAGTTAGTGAGTTCAAGGCTAGCCTGCGCTACCTAAAACCCTGTCTCAAAATAAGTGGTGCAGGCCTTTAATGCCGGAGCTGGAGAGGCAGAGGCAGGTGGATCTCGAGAGTCTGAAGCCAGCCAGGGCTATAAAGACCCTCTCCCAGTCAGTCAATAACAAATGAAGACAAAATTGGGGGAGGCTGCCAGCGTCTTGAAGCTCAGTGTCCCACAAAGCTCACAGGGTCTCATGACCTCCCTGACCCCACTTCTCTGCTGCAGGCATTCCTACCTCAGGGTCTTTACACTGATTGCTCACCACCTGCAACACTTTCTCCAGAGCCTCACAGGGCTCCCTCCCGATCCTTCTGCTCTTCTCCAGGAACACCTCCCTGAGCTGCCTCCCTCCTGGGAGTCCCACTGCCCTCAGCCTTCAGCGTCTAGCCCCTCCTTTCACCGCTGACCTCACTGCTGTGCCCCTACCACCTAGGGTATGGCCAGGTGGCATCTGGGTGCTCAGGGAGCCTGCTAAGGTGGAGGAAGAGGGGCCCACCAGCCTCACTCTCCTTTCCCACAGGTCTCATGTTTTCGCTGACTTTGGCATCCAGTATGTGTCTTTTGAACAGTGTGGAAGTTCCTGGGTGGCCCACTCCAGCATACAGGGCAGGATCCATCCAGCTGACCAGGATCTGATCTTCTCCCAGGACACACTGCCTTTCTTCTGGGTGGTGTTAAAATCAGAGGTGTCTTTGCAGTGCCCAGCTGACGGGTATCTGTCGGGCTCCCCTACACAGCTGCTTCAGCATCGTGGCCTCCCACTGTGACCTAACCAGCTGTCTACACCTTCCTTCTCTCCGCAAGCCCAACCTTCCTAATACACCACCTCATGATGTGGTGACCCCCAACCATAAAATTCTTCTCATGGCTCCTTAATAACTGTAATTTTGTTGTTACAAATCGTGATACAAACATCTGTTTTCATGATCCACAGGTTGAGAACCGCTGGCGTAGATAAACATGCCCCAGCACATGGGGAAGGTCAGAGCCCAATTTTCAGGAACAGGTTCTGTCCTTTCACCACATGCATCAGAGGACCAAATTCAGGTCAGCAGGCTTGTTGGCGCTCACTGAGCCATCGCTCCAGGCCTGGGCACTGACTCTATCTGCACATTTTTGGGATGGGCTGCTTGCTAGCAGGGAACAGGGGTCATTAGGACATGTGTTCCTGAAACCAACACAGGCCTCCAAGGAAGCCCTGATGCTCTGAGGAGCCTCAGATCTAGCCGTAGGTGTCTGCTGCTACCCACCCGGCATGGTATCTGTCTCTACCACCCTGCAGCACCTCACCTTTGCCAAGCTGGCATCATTTCTCATCAGCTCCTCCGGAGACCCCTTGGCTCTTGCCAGGTTACCATCCTGCTTCCTCCTGCAGTCAACCCTCCTGTAAGACACCTGGCTCCAGGCAGGCGGGAGGCTCCCCTAACGCCTACTCTAACCCCCCCCCCCCCAAATTGTTGGTTCTCCTCCTGCTCTGGGGGCTGCCTCCCAGAAGGCCACAAGTCGGGAGGGGCAGGAGACCAGAAAACCATACAGGGATCACACACTCCGGAAGGGCTGGCGGCTACTTCAACTTTAATTCCAGAGAAAGGAGGTCACCCTGCGGGAGTGGGGGGGCGCTCCAAAGATAGGTGTGCGTAATTGGCTGGAACTAGGCTCTTCAAGGATGCTTGATCTGCATTATACAGCATGTTCCTATCATAAGAGCAGAATCTCAGTACCTAATTACCATATAAGAGCAGGAGGAGAGAGCTAACAGGGAGCTGTGTCAGAGGCCATACATCAAGTGGGGAGTCTGTCTAAAGGCACCCTCAGATGAAGTCAGGCAGAGAGCAGGGGACGCCACTGAGGGAAGGGAGTTCTGCCTTTAGTGCAGGGCTCATGGCTCTCCAGTCCAGGCAGGGGCTGCAAACTTAACCAGCAGGGCATCTCTGACACAAATCTGCCCAATAAAACCGGTGCTAAAGGGCTGGCAGGCAGCTTGCAGGTCAGGAGCACAAGCTGCTGTTAGAGGGGCCAAGTTTGCTTTCCAACACCCGCATTGGGCAGCTCACAACGGCGCGTAACTCCAGCTCCTGGGGAACGCAGAACCTCGGGCCTCCAAGGCACCTGTATGCCATGCATGCACGCACACACATGCACAGGTGGCGCACATACACACATGTACACTAAGCATGCTTAATAATCCTCAGCATCTAGAACAGTCCCTGTCAGTGAGCTGCTTTCTGGAAGAGGAACTATGGCACACAGACTGGCATTTGCCTCCATATTCAGGGACAGATACCGAGAGATGGTGACATCACGACCTGCAGGTTTATTACAACACCCCATCCCAGCATGAGGTCCAACCTGTGACACCGAACACGGAAGCCACGGGAGCGGACAGCGGGGTGCTTCCTTCCAGCTCACCTCCTGAACTCTTGATGAGCCCAGCATCCGGCCACTGTGAACATGGTCACTTCTTCTTTTGCACATGGCCACAGTCATGCTTACCCCTCACAACTTTGAGCTTGACCCCTGGCAGGTCCTGTGTGCGGCCACCCTCCACGAGGACCACGTGGTGCTCCTGCAGCGTGTGGCCTTCCCCTGGGATGAAGCACACGGCCTCTCTGCCGGTGCTGAGGCGCACTCGGCAGCACTTGCGGTTGGCGGAGTTGGGCTTCTTTGGCTTTCTGATGAATGTCTGTAACACCACACCCTTCAGCTGGGGCCGGCCCTCTGTGGGGCCCAGAGGCTTAGAGGGGTACTTCCGGCGGCCTAGGCGGTGCATCTGGTTCAGGGTGGCCATGCAACGGCTGGCCCACAGCTGGGGAGCTGGGGCAAGGCCTGGAGAGATACAACAGGGACTACTTGGTATCCATTTTCTATTACAAGGTCATGTCTGCTTATGTCTACAAGTATTTAGTGGGAACAGACAGCCAGCTCAGTGGTTACAAGTACTTGCTGGTCTTTCAGGGATGATGGTGGCTCACAAGGGATCTGACATATGCATGTCACTTACATACATGTGGGCAAAACATTTGTACAGGGGCTGGAAAGATGCCTCAATGGTTAAGAGCATTGGTTGTGCTTACAGACGACCCAAGTTCAATTCTCAGCACAATATGGAGGATGGCAACCATCTTTACAGTTCTAGGGACCTGATGCCCTCTTCTGGCTTCCAAGGACACTGCACATTCACGCAGATAAGACACTCATATACATAAGTACCCGTATTTAGGAATAACAAAAGCTCCCCTTTATTATACCCATAATTACATAGTAATGTTCTTACACATTGTAACCATTTTACCTAAGCTGAAGTGCTGGCAAGGCAAAGCCTTCTCAAAGACTCCCTACCCAACCTGCCAGGGCTTCCACTCCCCACTGGTTCCCTGTCCAAACTGCTCCAGCCTCAGTACCTTCAAAACAAAATCCAGAGGCATGGTGGCTGCGGTGTGAGATAAGGAAATGGAAATACTGGACGGGATGCTTTCAAGGCACCTCAAGAAGGCTTCTTTGTGGGGCTGCAGAGGTGGCTTTGCGGGCAGGAGCACTGACTGCTCTTGAGAGGCCCCAGATTTGATTCCTAGCACCCAGGGGACAGCTCACCGCAGCCTGCAACTCCAGTCCCAGGGAACCTGAAGCCCTACACAAACGTGATGCACATATGTATACAGGAAAAACACCTATATAAACAAAACTTTTTTTTTTTTAAACAGGGTCTCACCACGTAGCTCTGCCTGTACGGAAACTCTATGTAGACCAGGTTGGACGGTATATCCCCAGGTGAATGAAACACCCAACACCCCCCTCAGGTCACTGTGCACAACACGTCTAAGAACATCCTCCTGTTCCCTTCCATTGGCTGGCACATTTTAGACTTAGAAAAATAGCACTTGAATGAATGGCTAAAATTCCTGGCTCAGAGGCGAGCATGGTGGCGCACACCTGTAATCCCAGCACGGGGGGAGGCAGCGGCAGGCGGATCTCTGTGAGTTTGAGGCCAGCCTGGTCTACCAAGCGAGTTCGGGGCAGCCAAGGCTACACGACGAAACCCCAACCCTGTCTTGGGGGCGGGGGAGAAGAAAAAATTCCTGGCTTAGATTTCTCATCTGTAGACACCTAGCCAGGAAGACACGCTGAGAAACGACGAGAAACAAACATTTGCTGGTGTGATAGTTGCACGAACGTTAGAGTGTACTTACACAAACTATGACTGAATATCACTACTCGATAAAGGGTGTAGTAGCAGAACTTGGGAGGCTGAAGAGGGTGATCAAGGAGTTCATGGCTATCCTGTCTACAAAGTGCAGTGGAGGCTAGCCTGGGCTACAGCGAAACCCTGGCCCCGAGGCAAACGAAGGGCACCGCGTGAGAGCTGGCAGAAGCACACACGTCCCAGGGAGCAGCCTCATCCAGCCTCGGCCCTGCGGTCCGCGCCCACTTACCACGACTGAGGGACGTGGCGAGGCCACGCAGAAGGCCGGGCCAGGACATCTCGCCGCCTGGTGCCTCCCTGTATCAGGAGAGAAGATGCTCAGAAGGGAGGCTGGGGCGGGACCCGCTCAGAGCCTTCCGGGGCGCCCTCTAAAACGCCACCCATAACCGCCCGCAAATCCAGCCCCACTCCGAGCTGGTCCCCGAGGCGCCAGTCGCCCTCGCCCGGAAGCTGGAAGGAGAGAGAGACGTTCGGGCAGACCACTGCACCCACCTCGGCGACCTAGCAGGGTCGTAGCCGCGCTGAAGCCCAGCTCCAGCCCCTTCCGGGGATTCTCCTGCGCGATTGGCTACTTCTTTCTACGTCACTGAAGAGGCGGGCTAAGGATGAGGATTGGACGGTGACAGGCCCTATCGGAGTTCAAGCTTCCTCATTGGACGGGTTTCGGAAGCCCGGGCGGGAAATCCCTCCCCGCGTCCGATTGGCTCGTGCCTGGTGAGTGACTGCTTGTTTCTGGTCCAAGATGGCGGCGCCTATCGCGCGGCTCTGGCGGCCTTTCCTGGCTCGCCAGGGGCTCCGGCGCCGAGGGCGCTACCTGTGCAGCCGGAGCCCAGAGACAAGTCTCGCTACAGAGAAGCGGGTCCGGAACCTCCTGTTCGATCGCGCACGCGAGGGCTACGGCGTGCTTCCTTGCCTGGACCTGGAGTCGATGTGCGCGTGCCCAGAAGCAGCGGCGCGCTCCCTGGAGCTCCGCAAGGGGAGGCTGCGGTCGGCCGACCTGCACGCGGTCGTGAGTGTGCGGGAGCGGGCGGCTCTGCAGGCCTGGGTTTGCCGGGTGCCTTCCAGTAGCGGGCAGAACCGCGGATTTGGGTTCCTCCCCGAGTTAGGCAACGTCTTGTGCATGACAGCCACTTACGTGCCAGCGGTCCGCTGAGAAGGAAGGCCCTGCTGGACCTCGTGGATGCCTTCTGGGACCGGCACGTCCTTTTGCATGCAGTGCATAATTGGACAGTCAGTATCTGCCGTACCCCTGTAACTTAAATACCACTGTCCTCTGTGTTTCATGCCAGGCTCACCCTAAGGCCACAAAGAAAAACGAGGAGTAAAATGTAAAGCAGACCGGGAAGGGACCCTTGGGGACAAAGCTCTGAACCCTGCAATAAATAATAAGCTGATAAATAGGGTTGGACGGATGGGTACCCGCTGAACGGATATTTAAGGAGCGTTTGTGATCCAGATGTTGAGACTATGCGAATAATAAAACCATTGCTGCTTACGTAATTCTACCTTATAGAAAACTAAAATTGGGGGTACCTGTGTGTGGGACGGGGAGTTCTGAATGGAATGGATGATTTCCCTACTCAGGTTTGAACCCTTCTGTATCAGCCACTGTCCTTTCGCTGTGATTAAACACAAAGATCAAACCAACTCCTGTTAGGATTTACTTGGGCTTGGCAGGGACAGAGTGACGGCGGGTGGCAGAGCAGCATGCTCACATCTTTAACCACAAGCCTGAAGCTGAGAGCAGACTAGATGTAGGGGGAGGTTTTAAACTCTGAAAGCCCACCTCCCTTGACATACTTCCTCCAGCAAGGCCACGCCTCCTAAACCTCCCCAAACATCACCAGAGGCTGTGGGGGACATTCCTCTCCCACCACTCTTTGTAAATCGTGTGTACTGTAGCCTCATTGAAGTTTTTGTGGGTCGGGTGGCCCAGCCAGAAAGGGCACTTGCTGATACCCTGAGTTCAGTTCCCAGATGAGAGGAGAAAAAAATTCCTGACCCTCGTACAAGCGCAAACAGGAGAAATTAATGTAAATGATTAATAAAAAGCATGGCCGTGCAAACTTTTAATCTCAGTACTCTGAAGGAGGCAAGCAGAGCTCTGTGAGTTTGAGGCCAGCCTGGTCTACATACCAAGTTCCAGGCTAGCCAGGGTTACATAAGGAGACCTTGTATTTAAAGAAGAGCCAGGGGAGATGACTCCGCAGGTAAAGGTACTTAGCGCTGAGCCCACAGCCTGAGTTCGGTCCCTGGGATCCGCACAGTGGGAGGAGAGAACCTCGTCCTGGACGCTGGCTTCTGACTTCCATGCTGTGACCACACACAAAAGAAAAAAGAAAAGTTAGTCACCTTTAAAGAGATGGTGTAGGCAGACAGGCTAGTGCTGCTACAGTCTCAGCGCTCAGAGGAGGACAGGACGGTTATAAGTTCAAGGCTACCCTGTGCTATACATAGATACACATCTCATAAAACCAAGAAAGAAAAAAAAGCAGAGTCATCCTTGCACGCTTGTCCCTCAGTTGGTCATGATCACACCAACAGAAGCAGCTGCAAGGGGAGCTGGGAAATGCATTGATTCAGGGCGGCCGTGTGCCTGCCTGGACTTGTGGGGGTCCGGGTGCTGATGGAAGGGAGACCGCCCCTCGCCTGCACCATGCAGGTGGTGGTAGATGAGGCTCCAGAGCAGTGGGACTCACCCGCTCCTGTGGTGTGCCCCCGCAGCTCTCCATGTGGCAGGAGCTTCGGCAGCTGCGGGAGCAGATCCGGGACCTGGAGGCACAGAAGGCGGCTGTGGCAGATGCTGTGCGGGCTCTGCTGGTGAGCATGGGGCATGGAGTCCCGAGTGGGCCAGGGCAGGCTGGAGGTGGCAAGGAGTAATGGGAACCCAACTAAAGGGGTTTGAAACGTGTACACAGTTGGTCCGGAACTGAAGGCTGCGAAGAGAGAGACAAACTGAAAATCTGTGGGGAGAAGAGAGCCTGAGCTGCTCAACCTTTCCCCACTCGCCAGCTCCGTTTTGCCAAAACCACCTCCTATTTGTTGCTTGTTTGGATTGCAGCTAATTTCCGACATCGAACACACAGAAACCCTTAATGTTGCCAGGCTTTTTGTAGCTCTGACATCCAGTTACAGCAGCCATATAGAGTGAGAATCCAGCATTTACAAAGCTCCACACGGGGTAGCGCTCCCACAGGTGGCTTTAGTAGAAATCCCCAAAGGGGTGATGGCAGGCAGCTATAATCCCAGCACCTGGCAGGTGGAGGCCGGGATCAAGAGTCAGAATCATCCTTAGACAGCCTCTGAGCCGTTGGTGCGCTGCTGTGAAGAGATGCCGTGGCCGAGGCCTGTGTTTAACTGGGGACTTAGTTTCGAAGGCTTAGACCATTATCCCCGTGGTGGGAAGCAGTTGCTGAGAGCTTTACTTTATGATCCTCAGGCAGCAGGCAGGGAGCAAGACACCAGGCCTGGTGTGCGCTTTTGATACCTCAGAGTCCGAGCCCAGGGACATATGTCCTCCAAGAAGGACATGCATCCTAATCCTCACACAGTTCATCACCCGGTGACTAAGCATGAAGACACGAGAGTCTCCTTGTATCCATTCTCATTAAAACCACTATGTAGAGAGCCGGGCAATGGTGGCGCACACTTTTGATCCCAGCACTCAGGGAGGCAGAGACAGGTGGATCTCTGTGCGTTCAAGGGAGTCCAGGGCAGCCAAGGCTACACAGAGGAACCCTGGAAAATGAGGAGCAGGGACAGTTAACTCTCACCACTGGGTACCATTACTGCTATGCTGCCGCCTCATGCCTTTACCAGCAGAGAAACTGAGGCAGAGTGGGAGATTCAGATGTCGTGGTCCTCTCCTGACTACTCTGGACCCCCAAGTTCATTACGTAATCGCCTTCCCCCTCTCTTCCCCATCAGGCAAACGAAGACAGTGACGAACTTGAAAAGGTACTCAGGGCCCCGGCGGCTGCACCCTGGACGGGGAGGGCAGGGACGGTGCCTGGTCACAGCTCTTCCACTGTGTGAGACATCGTGACTCAGACAGGGTTAGGAGGCGGGATAAGCACAGCTTCTGCTGGGGACAGAGGCGGCTCAGGGGCCTGTGTTCTGCTCTTGCAGAGGACCCAGATTTGCTCCCCACCATGCAGACAATTTTAAAAAATTATTATTAAGAACAAGAACAGTCTGTCATTTGTGAAAATACAGCTGACTTCAGGCACAGCTGGAGCCAGCTCCTGGTTCCTCTACAAGGTTTCTTCCAAGCACAGCTTCCGTCCCCTAGCAGAGGAAGGCAGAGCCGAGCACACCTTTCTGACAGTTCCCTCTGTGGCCCTCAAGCCTGGCTCCCGGCCCCTCACAGCCAAAGCAAGGGAAGGTTCCAGTTGGCCACACCCGAGCCTCCTTTACATGAACTGACATGGGGTCCTGCCAACAAGGATGAGTTGGGCTGCTTGAGGGATTCCCGGCTCCCCCCAGGGCTGATGCCCTTTGCCCTGTTCAGGACCCCCACTATCAGGAGCTGCGGGCCCGTGGCCGGGACATCCGGATGCAGCTCATACCCTTGTACCGCAGAGAGACCCAGCTGGAAGAGGAGTTCTACCTGCAGGCCCTGAAACTGCCCAACGAGACCCACCCAGACACGGTAAGGGCCATTCCTGCTGCCAGGGAGATGGTGCCCGGGGCTGCCTCCTTCCCTCTGACGCGTTCTTCTTCCTGTAGCCCATTGGGGATGAGAGCCAGGCAAGAGTGCTCCAAGTGGTGGGGGACAAGCCAGGTGAGTCACACCCGGGTGCTCAAATCCAGTGTCCCTCTGCTCTCGGGCTGGGAGTGGGCACGGGCGGTGTTGGGGTCGGGCCCTCCTCTGGAGCAGCCCACCAGATGCGAGCTGAGCTGGGTCTCCTTGCCCTAACTTCACTGGGCAGCCCATCCTGGCATGGGTACGGCATGTGTGGCTCTGTTCTCTTCCTGGCTTTGCTTTGGTCCCCATTCTCTGGAGCTTCTCTTCCTAGCCCCTCTATGTGTCTCTCCCCCCCCCTCACTCATCCATTTCCTTTTCTTTCCTCCTTCCCCTCACCTCATTTTCTCCTTCCTCCCTGCTTCTCTTACCCTCCTTCCCTTTCCCCATGGCCCCGCCTCTCCTCCCTGCTTGCCAACACATCTTCTTTTCTTACCCCATTTCTTTTCACCTACAACCAGTTTTCTCCTTCCGACCCAAAGACCACATGAAAATTGGCGAGAAACTTGACATCATCCGGCAGAAGTGAGTCCCCGCGGCCACCCCCCTCCCTCCCAGGGTGTCACCCTGCCTCTTACCCCAGCACCCCCACACTAACAGCTGGCAGCCAGCTTCTGCCCTGCAGCCTTAGGGTACAAGGTGGGATGCTAGGGCTGGGCCCACCCAGCATGAATATTTGATGCCAGGCCCGCCTGGCATCTGGGCCTCTGCCCCGTGGGTACTCAAGTCCTTTCCCCACCCATAGGCACTGCTGGTCTGTCTGTCTGCCTGTCTGTCTCTAGGCGCCTGTCTCACGTGTCTGGCCACCGGTCCTATTACCTGCGTGGGGCTGGGGCCCTCTTACAGCATGGCCTGGTCAACTTTACCCTCAGCAAGCTTGTCAGCAGGGTATGGCCGACCTGACTGCTTGGGCAGGGTGGCGCGGGTACCAGGTTTAGCAGGGTTAAGGGTGTGAGAGGGCACTGGGAGTGTGGCTCAGCTACTGGTACAGCACTTGCCTGGCACACACAGAGACGGGGGCACGCGCTCTATCGGTACTGGAGAAGCTGAGGCAGGAGGATCACGCCTTCAAGGCTGACTAAGCAACATAGTGAAACTGTCTCGAAAAAAAGAAAGAAAGAGAGAGAGAGGAAGAAAGAACGCACGCACGCACTAGGGCAGCATGCTACAGTTCTCAGTATAAGTGTGTGTTGTTGGCACATTAATTCCTATGTCTCCTGTGCTAGGTGGGTGCTGTTGTTATACCCTCTTTGAGATGGGGAATTTGAGGCTTGAGGTAATACTCCAGGGTCTCAGAGCTTGCATTGCGGTGATGGAGGCATTTGGGGACCAGTGTCCCCTGAGGCAGGGCCCACAGGCTGACAGCATGAGTTGCTGGCCACGGTGAGGGCTCACAGGCCTTCAGGTTTCTTTCTTTCTTTCTTTTGAGGCAAGGTCTCACTATGTGATTTTAGCTGGTGGCCTGGAGCTCCCTGTGTAGACCAAGCTGGCCTCAAACCCAGAGATCTGCCTGTCTCTGCCTTCTCCTAGATTCTGGGATTAAAGTCATTTGTCAAACAGATTTTCGGGGGGGTCACTAGGGAGCCCCGTGGGAGGCTTCAAGCAGGGAAGGGACATGTTAGATCTGTGCTTCTCATTGACACCTCCAGCTGCCCTCTGGATGAACTGTGAGGAAACCAGGGTGCTTGCAGCAGAAGAGCCCCACTGACAGGGTCCTGGGCTCAGTCGTCACTGGTGTCCTTTGCTGTGGGGAGGGCCATTTGGAATGGCAGCCACTGTCTCCCTCCTTGGGCCTGATGTTAGGTTTATGTTTTGCCTCTCCAGGGCTTCACCCCCATGACAGTTCCAGACCTTCTGCGAGGAGCCGTGTTTGTGAGTGAGAGCGGAGTGACGGGTCCTTCTCACCCTGAGGAGCCTGTCCCTGGGCTGGGTCGTGGAAGTCGGCCTTAATGTGGGGGAGAGGAAGCAATTCCAGACGCTTCTAAAGGAGC
Source organism: Pachyuromys duprasi (assembly GCA_028658305.1). Classification (NCBI taxonomy): domain Eukaryota; kingdom Metazoa; phylum Chordata; class Mammalia; order Rodentia; family Muridae; genus Pachyuromys; species Pachyuromys duprasi. Next base: position 2,553,559 of record CM053758.1, read on the forward strand.
GGCTGGGGTGGCAAGCACAGAATGGAGGGGGCTAAGATTACCTGACCCCCACCCTTCCCCCAGGAAGGCTGTGGAATGACACCAAACGCCGATCCATCCCAAATTTACAATATTGACCCCTCCCGGTTCGAAGATCTCAACCTGGCCGGGACAGCAGAGGTGGGGCTGGCAGGTGAGCGGCAGCCCGGGTGGTCTGGGCGGAAGGGTGGGGGCAGGCAGCGGCCGGGGCGAACCCAGTTGTGCTGGCTGTTGCCTGCTTGGGTTTGCAGTGACTAGTCGTGCGCTCTGAATCTCACTACGACTCCCTGTGGTTTCGATGGCAACCCCGGCTAAACGCCACCCTGCCTCTTTCTCCCCCCAGGATACTTCATGGACCACTCTGTGGCTTTCCAGGACCTGCCGGTCAGGTGATGCCCCATTCCTTTAACCCTGGACGCCGTTGGTAACACTGCCCTCCCTGACCCAGCCTCCTGTGCTGCTCCTAGGATGGTCTGCGCCAGCACCTGCTATCGGGCAGAGACGCACAAGGGGAAGGAGCCCTGGGGCCTGTTCCGAGTCCATCACTTCACTAAGGTGAGCGGCACAGGCCTGGCTGTGCACAGTCACCCCTGCCTGGGACCCCCTGACCCAATGCCGGTGCCTGTCCTAGGTGGAGATGTTTGGGGTGACGGCCCCTGGGCTGGAGCACAGCTCGAAGCTGCTGGATGAGTTCCTGTCCCTGCAGGTGGAGATCTTGACGGAGCTGGGCTTGCACTTCCGGTGCGGAGATGGGCAGGGCTGGGGGGAGTGGGGGGGGGTTGGCTGGGCCGGCATGCCACCTGCTCTTTGCCTCCTTTCTCCTAGGTGAGGCCTCCCGGCTGCACAGTCTCTGTGCCGTATGTGGTTTATAGGAGTGTGAAAAGCATGCACAGTAAAGCTGTTCCCTGGCCCCTGGGGCAGCTCCCCATCCTCGGGCCTCATTGTCTTTAGGTTGCAGCAGGTGGGGAAGGGAGGCGCCGGGTACCACAGGCCACCCATCCTTTAGCACACAGCTTTCCAGAGAGGGGGCAGAGCAAAGCTGCCTGTTCTCCGGCTGGCTCTCTGCAAAACAAACAAAAGCCCAAGAGTATGCAAGCAGGTGGGGTGTTACACACCCGTAATCTCAACACTAGCAGCTGTGTCAGGATTTCACGAGTTCAAAACCAGCCTGAGCTATAAAGTGCAACCCTGTTTCAAAATAACTAAACAAAACAGAAAAGGCTGGATTGATGTGGTGGCTCACGCTTAGAATCTGAGCACTTGGAAGGCTGAGGGAGGAGGATTGAGTTTGAGGCCAGCTGGGACAGCATGAGACCCCATGTTCTGATCCCCAGCACCCACAGTTCTAATCCCCAGTAGCTGGGAGTGGTGGCGTGCGTCTGTACCCCAGCGCTGGCAAGCAGAAAGGCAGAGCCCTCGAGCTCGCTGCCCAGTAGAGTTAGTGAGCACACACAAACACGGGGCCTAGAGGTGCATACCTACAATCCCAGGACGTGGTCTGGACCCGTTCAAAGCTGTCCTCAGCTACATAGTGCATTCTAGGGCAGCCAGGGGCTACATGAGACCTTACCTCAAAAAACATAAAAAGAGAAAGCCAGTTAGAGCGCCAAAGCTGTAGGTACTTATTGTTCCACACCATAAGAATAGTAGGGTGAGTAGCCGTAGACCTCGGCACGCTGCCCTTCCTCCCGCCTTCAGCCTCCTGTGTCTCCTCTGCTCCTGGCTCTCTGCTGTGTCCTTACCCTTCTTGCCATCCTTTTGGCTGTCTCCACTTGACCGCCTTTACATTCTTCACCCTTGCCCAATGACTCCTACCCTGCTTTTACAGGGTGCTGGACATGCCCACTCAGGAACTGGGCCTTCCTGCCTATCGCAAGTTCGACATTGAGGCCTGGATGCCTGGCCGACGCAGCTATGGGGAGGTAAAGGCCCTGGCCCAGTGGGGACATGTGGCAAGACACTGGAGAATTAGCCTGTTCTCTAAGACGGCCTGTCACTCACTCCTGCTCCAGGTCACCAGCGCCTCCAACTGCACGGACTTCCAGAGCCGCCGCCTGTACATCATGTGTGAAGCCGAGAGTGGGGAGCTGCAGTTCACACACACGGTGAGGCCACACTGCTCCTCCCTTCCCATCCGAGGCCGCATCTGGCCTCTCTTCCAGGGCCAGGGTGAGGTCAGAGCCTGGCCCTGAACACACCCTTCTTCCAGGTGAATGCTACTGCTTGCGCTGTTCCCCGAGTCCTCATTGCCCTCCTAGAAAGCAACCAGCAAAAGGTGAGAGATCCCCCAAACTTGGAATCTCAGGTTTGACAGAAGGACTGCATGTTCAAGGCCTGCCTGGGCAACTTAATAATAAAAGCCTATCTCAAGTTAAAAACAAACAGGATTGGAGGTGTGGCTCAGTGGTAGAGCCCCTGCCTAGAGCACAGTGAGGGGCTGGGGTGTGGCTCAGTGGTAGATCTGTGTAGAATTCCCCCAGTGAGGGGCTGGGGTGTGGCTCAGTGGCAGAGCCCTGCCTAGAATCCCCCAGTGAGGGACTGGGGTGTGGCTCAGTGGTAGATCTGCCTAGAATCCCCCAGTGAGGGGCTGGGGTGCAGCATAGTGATTAAGAGTTTGCCTGGCATGGGGAAGGCTATGGGGTGAACTGAGCAGGGTGAGGGTTTGGACTTGCACCAGCAGCTGAGTGGAGAGCTGCTGGAGGAAGGGTGGCAACCTGATGCGTGCTCTGTTCCCAGGATGGTACAGTCCTCGTGCCCGCCGTTCTGCAGCCCTACCTGGGCACTGACCGCATCACAGCCTCCACCCATGTGCCTCTCCACTACATTGGCCCCAACCAGAGCCAGAAGCCCAAGCTTCCCGGCCAGACTGTGGCCAGCTGACAACTGTTTGCTCTAGAGGTTGGCGCTCTAGAGGTCCGGGACACTTGGAACCTTTACCCTGGAGCTGGCCCTGTCACCTCCTCTTCCAGATGCCTGGGGCTTCCTTCCCTGCCACTGAGTTATTGTCAGTGACCCTTACTGTCAGGAGGGATGTCCCCCGCGGCAAGTCTCAGCCTGGGGCAGGAAGAAGGCCATCCCACCTCCCTCCTTCCGGTGCTGAGCAGAAGGCCCACAATAAATGGTCACAAGAACAGTCTTCTAGATCTGTGAGCAGGGGTCTGTGACTGCACACAGGGCTCATGCTGGGTGGCTTGGGGCTCTCCGGGGGAGCTGAAAGGATGCTGCGGCCTCCTCTCCTCTAGGCTAAGGCTGTCACCTTCAAACAGCCAACTTTATCCTCGTCCCTGACCAGAGGTGTTGTCCGAAGTGTTGCATTCATGGAAGCTGATCCCCGGGCCCTTTTCCCGACACGGGCTCCTCCCCTGGTTGGTTTTACTTAGCACCTTGAGCAGCTCCAGTCATGTTCGGACTATCCTTAGTGTCTTCCAGCTCAAGTGGGTTGGCATACCTGTGTTAGGCCCAGCAGGAGCCCAATAGGCTCAGCAGGGGCTCAACTACCGAAAGAGGTGCTTGAAAGAGACTCTGGGAGACGGACCAATGCAAATGCAAGAGGTTTTTATTCCAACCAACACTCCATGGGGACACTCCTGTTGGTTAACAAAGAGTGCCCCCGGGAGACAGAGACCCTGGGTTTTTAAGGGGCAAAGTGCGGAAATTCTCGGAGGGTACAGTCTTGGCAGTTCAGAATTGGATGAGGTAGTTGTTCTTTTAAGATAATTAGTTGGTTCTGGGCACCCTTAGGTCCGGTCAGTCCTGTCATAAATATCTGGGGGATATCTGATCTTTAAGTCAGTTTGGAATTTCCTGCCATCTGAGGTATAGCTGGAGTTAAAGGTGGGAGAGTGATTGTCTCATCCTGTGTCTGTTCTGAGGAGTGGGGGCTATAAGCTTTTGGTCAAAGGTCAGGAGCCATTCAGCCCAATTCTCAAAGTTTCTCTCATAGGCGCCAGCCCGGTGATTTCTCACCTAGTAGAGACCTCTGCTTGTTTTCTTTCTTATTTCTGCCCCAAAGATGGCAATGTCAGGAATTTTACATTCCTCTGTTCTCTGTTAAAGAGGCTTTAATTAACATGGGCCTAAAACTTGAAAATATAAGCTATAAGGCAACTAAGAGAAACATAGGTTACAAAGGTAGTCTGATTCACCTGAGGCTTCACCTTCAGAGCGTTCTGGGATCTGCCAGTTGCCCTCTCCTTCCTCAGTCCTATTCTTTATGTGGCCACTTTTGCCCCCCACCTGGACAGTCACAAAAGACTCCCTGCGCCCGTGAGCATTTGAGTTGGGGTGTGGCCCTCCCCTGCCCATGGTCCTCGTGTGACTCTGTCTCAGACTAAAGGGCAAGCGTGCCATGACTTCTCCGTCTGTCAGATCCACTGTCGCTCTTGTCTCTTCCGTATAACGTGTCTGGGAACGTTGACTGGCCTGGCTTCTCAGATGTCAGCTCCAGCAGGGCTGGGACACTGGCTGCTCTATTCACTACTGTAGAGCCAGGTCTGTGGAGAAGAGCTGGCATATAGTAAGTGCTCAGTGAAAGTTACTGGGAGATCTGGAATGGCTCCATTGGTAGAGTGCTTGCCTAGCATGCCCAAAGTCCTGGTTTGATTCCCTAGCACAGAACTAAGTAGGCATTTTGGTCTGTGTCTATAATCCTAGCACTTGGGAGGCAGAGGCAGGTGGATCTCTCTGTGAGACAAACCTGGTATACATAAATTCAAGCCAGGTCCTGTCTCAAAAACATACATTACTGGAGCCTGGGATTGTGGCACACATCTGTGGCCCCTGCGTGGGGTAGCTGAGGCAGGAAGACCAAGAGTTCAAGGCTTGCCAGCACTTGGGAGACGGGCAACTCTCAGCATTTGAGGCTAGCCTAGTCTACATAGCAAGTTCCAGGCAAGCCAGGGTTGCGCTGTGAGACCCTGTCTTAAAATAAGGAGCCAGAGAGATGGCACAGCAAAGAGTGCTCACCTGCTGCTCATCGAAAGGACCTAAGTTCAGTTCCCAATAGCCACCTCCGACTCCAGCTCCAGCTGCTCCGAGGCCTTCTGGACTCTGGCACCTGCAGTCCTGTGCACATACCCACCGCTACGCACACACACGCATGCACACACACACACGCATGCACACACACACACACGCATGCACACACACACGCATGCACACACACACACACGCATGCACACACACACACGCATGCACACACACACGCATGCACACACACACACGCATGCACACACACACACACACGCATGCACAAAATTTTTAAAAAGAGTTCAAAGCTAGCCCAGGCTGTCTCTAGGAAGACCCTATCTCAAAGAAACAAAAACCGGTTGCTGGATATTATATATGGTGGTTCACACTCATAATCCCAGCATTTTAACAGTGAGGGCAGGAAGATTGCCACAAAATTTGAGGCCAGGTTGGGCAACATAGCAAGACCCTGTCTTTTAAAAAAAAAAAAAAAAAAAAAGGCAGGAAAAAAAGTTACTTGGGAATTCATTGATGGCTTCCTGAGAAAGGGGCTATGCTGAGTGTGACCTGAGTTTGAGTCCTTGGCACCCACATAAAAGCTGTGTGCTCTCAAGACCCAAGCCCTGCGCGAACAACAGACCATTGGACCCCAGGAGCTTGCTAGTCAACTGGTCTACCCAAAAAGTCTAGCTCCAGGTTCAGTGAGAGACCCTGCCTCAAAAAATAAAGTGGAGGGCCTTTAATCCCATCACTCGGAGGCACAGGCAGGGGGATCACTGAGCTTGAGGCTCACCTGGTCTACAAGCGAGTCCAGGATAGCCATGGCTATAATAAGGCAACCCTATCTCAAAAAAAAAAAAGCGAAAAGCAACAGAGGAAGACACTAGGCCATTGACCTCTGGCCTCTGCATAGGCCACACATCAGTTCTGGGGTGGCATGCAGGCCCCTGAAGTTCCCAGTGAAGCACTCCTCACACTTCATCCTCACCCAAAAGCCCGGGAGTGGGTTGTCACCAAAATGTCAGAATGCTTTCCAGCACCGCACAGCTGGTGGCTGGTGGAGCAGGGACTTGGCCAGAAGGAACTACCACCTCCGAGAAAGTAGGTTTCAAAGGAGAAAAGAAGTCTCTGGGGAGACCCTCCCACCTGCCCCTTCCCCGGCCCGGGCTCCTGAGCCAGAGCCCAGAGGGGTGTACGCATGAGTCTGGGTTCCCATGAATAATTGAGGCTCCTGAGGCGCCCCACAGCTGTCCCCCTCTCCCTGTGCCGGGGAGGGGGCTGTGGTGACGTCATTTCCTCCCCTGCGGGGCCACTGCACCTGGGTTATAAGGCGCGGGCCCTGGCTGTCCCTCAGCGGAGAGGCCCCGGGTCTGGCCTCCCCACCATGCCGCTCCGTGCACCCGCCGCTGCAGCGCTGCTGCTGCCCCCGCTGCTGGCGCTGCTGCTGGGGGCTGGTGAGTCCGGGGCCCACGCAGGGGTTGGGCGGCAGGGCAGTAGTATACCTGGGATCGGATGGGGACACGCCTGGAGGGCTGGTGGGCCGGGGTGCCGCGGAATTGGGGATCAGTACCACGGACAGAGCCCACTCCTTCCGCCCACAGCCTCCCCGGCTCCCCTGGTGCTCAGACCCTCCAAGGAGGAGGTGAGAGGTGCCCTTCCTTGCCCTCCCCATCCCTTTATGTCCCTTCTGCCCAGCTTCTCCCAGGATCCCCGCCTTTTTCCATCCTGTAGCCATTTTCCCAGCTTCCTTGCCTTTGACCTTCCCCTTGACCGGTCATCCCTGCCTCCCCAGCTAACCCGCTGTCTAGCAGAAGTGGTCACGGAGGTGCTGACCCTGGGCCAGGCCCAGAGAAGCCCCTGCACAGCTCTGCTCCACAAAGGTAGGGAAGCCCCAGCCCCCTCAGACTCCCAGGATCCTTCCCCTACCCTCCCACTGGCCCACAGTGCTGGAGGAAGAGTTCCCTGGTTCCGGTTAGTGTGGTACTACTTCTACCCCCGGCCAAAAGAGCCTGGCTGCCCTGAAGCCCCCTGCAGGATAGGGACTGGGCAGAGAGCCTGGCTGCCCTGAATCTCCCTACAGGTTAGGGACCAGGCAGAGAATGGCAGCCCGCGACACCCTTCCCAGTGCCGAGCGGTTCCCTTCGGGAAGGACGCTGGTGTCCAGGGCCTCCATTTCCCAGTTGGATGCACAAGGGCGTTTTTCCCTGCCAGAGATATTCGAGACAGAGGCCCACGGCTGTGTGCCCCCTGAGAAGAGCTTGCTGGGTGGGGACTTCGCCAAGCAGGAGGCTGGGAAGACGAGGTCCAGCCAGGAGATAAGGGATGAGGAAGAGGAGGAAGCAGCAGCGACGACCCACAAGTCCGAAGTACGGGAACAGGCTGTGCACACACAGCTCCACAGCCAGCTTCGCCAGGAGGAGGAAAAGGAGGAGGAGAGCCAGCCAGGGAAGGCCTTTGAGCGTACGTGGAAGCACCATCTAGAGCGTGCCAGAGGTCCCCAGAAGCGGGTGGCTGAGAAGGCCAGCGATGAGGAGACAGCCCAGTTTCAGGCGGAGGAGAAGGGCTTGCGGCTGCTGGGTGGAGGCCATAATCTGTGGCAGGGGGCCGAGAGGGCCGGGGGAGAGAGGCTTGAAGAATCCTTGAACCATCGCCACTACCCGGAGCAGCTGGGCACCAAGGCCAAGCAGGAGGAAGAGGCAGAGGAGCAAGAGGCTACAGAGCAGGAGGTGAGGAAAGGGCACACAAAGGCCGAAGGCCACCCGGGGAGTCTCCCCAACACCTAATGCTAGGCTAGACTGGGAAATCCACCACCTCAATCGGGAGCAGCAATCAAAATGGCCGCCACACCAGATAGGCCGCCCAGGGCTAGGAAGGTGCGTTCATGGAAGAATGGGTGAGCAGTGTGCACAGCCCCTGGCTCACTCCCAGAGCTACTGCATAAGCCAGCTGTGCCGACACATCTGTACCCCCAGCACTCAGAGTGGAGGCCGAAGGATCAACAGATCAATGTCGCAGGCTATGCGGACTCCATGCTGGTCAGCTGGGCAAGCAGAACTCTTGGGTCTGTGGAAACAAAGATGGTGGCCATCCCTGACCATGACAGACAGCTGGGGAGGGACTTCCGGCCATCAATGTATGAAGTGGCCAGGCTGATATTCAGTGGCCGCAGAGGTGGTGACCACATTTCTCATCTCTCCCAGGAACATGGTGCGGAGCGGCTGGAACGTGTGCAGGACCAGCTACAGAAGGCCACGGCCATGCTGGGGGAGGCTCTTGGGAGGGAAGGCTGACCCCTCTCCCTTCTCCGCCTCCATACTCCCTAAGGCTCAGGGCTGTTGCCCTCAGAGCCCCTTTCCCCTGGCATCCTGCTCCACTTCCAACGGGCAGGGAGCGGGAGGCAAGATGCGGAGTGGAGTCCGAGTGGGGCAGGGACTGGCTTCAGGCTGACTCAGGACCCACCCCAGCCCCTCCATCCCTCTGAGTGAATAAAGCACAAAGCAAAACAACGGGGCTCACACTTGGCTTTGGAAGGGCAGGACCTGAAGCAAGCAGGAAGGCAGTAGCAGTCTGTACTGGTTGTCAGGTCTGATTTTTATTAAATTGGAAATTATATTAATATTAGAACTTAAGTCAGGCAGGGTTGGAGTCGTCGGGAGGGGGTTTGGATGCCGGGGAGGGAGGGAGCCGCTTCTGGCTCCTGCCCCTGTGGACCACAATGTCATCATATTCATCCTGGGGACAGAGAAGGACAGCACGGTGTCACAGAGCTGCCACGTTACCACAGCCTAAGAATGGGCTGTCCCTGTGTCCCTGTGTCCCTCGCCCCTCCTCTAACAGCCTCACTCTCAAGCGCCCCCCTGAGGCCATACCTCCTGCCACCTTCTCCCCGCTGCGCCCACCGGCAGCCTTCTTCTCGCTACACCAACCCCTACCCCAGGGCCTGCTGTTGCCTGGGCCCCTCACCTCTGCCTGAGGCCTTTTCCTACCGACCAAGGTCTCCCCACACCCCAGGTCCTCCGCCTCTGGCTCTCAGACCCTCACTGCCATGTTCACCTCTGCAGGAAGTCTACCCTAGCTCCTCTCTGTTATCTTCCTTTCTGACAGGCTCTCACCACTCAGCCCTTGTGGCCTCAAACTCACAGACATCCACCGCCTCTGCCTGCTGAGTGCAGGGATTAGGCTGATGGGGTGTGTGACCATGACAGATTGCCTTAGCTGTCCGGATGCCACTGCCACCCTTGCCCTGTCTGTGACCGTTTCCCACATCCCGGGCAGCACCCAGCCAGGTTTCCTTGTTGCTGGTTACCCTGTGCCCCCTTCCCCCACTGAGATACCCGCTCCCAACTCACGCCCTCGTCTCTGCTGTCACTGTCGCTGTCGCTGCTGCAAGGGCCAAGCTTGTCATCCTCGTCCTCAGGTTCAGGGGCTCCGTGTACACGGAGGAGGCGGGCAAGGATGGGGTTGGGCCGGAGCAGGGCACTGCCAAGTGGGGTGCGGCCCCCATACATGCGGGTGGCAGGGTCAGCACCAGCTTTCAGGAGCAGCTCCAGCACGCTGGCCGACTGGGCTTCTACCGCCAGGTGCAGGGGGGTCCGGCCGCACGTGGGCTCCTGTGGGATGTGCCGGAGAGGTCAGTGAGCCCGAGGAAGGGACAGTGCCATTCCCACACTGGCCCACCACGGCGGCTCACCGGCTTATTGAGGTCAGCCCCGGCATCCCTGAGCAGCCGGACCATCTCTGCATCTTTATGGATGACAGCTACATGGAGTGGGGTGTGGCCTGGGGACAGAGCAACTGTGTCAGATGATGAAGTAAGAAGCCTCACCTCTGTCACCATCCCAGGGGAATGCTGTGTGAGCTAAGGGTGCCAGGGCTTGGGGCAGCTTCCGAAGTCCTTCCTAGGGATGCACCAGGCTCCTGAGTTCCAGGAGCCTCAGTCTCAGGCTTTAGTAGCTGCTGGTGCTAGCCTGAGTGCCCTGGTGTCTGGGCTCTACAGGGGAGGAGCCCAGGGGCCCTGAATGGAAGCACTCAACTCATGGACCCAGAACCCAAGTCTTCAGTCTTCCTTCATGGAGAGCAGAGGCTTAACTAGCACATGTAGCCCTGACTTCCACCCCCAGCACCATAAAGAAAGCAAAAGCAACAATCAAAGTCCTCTCAAGGACTGGGGCTCTGGACACCGGCTAACAGATGCCCTCAGTCATTTACGGGGAAGCCAGGTCCTCGTCCCAGGAGGCCTGGCTAAGAGGGCAGCCCCTGCGGTCCCTGCCCGAGGCTGGAACCAGGAGATGGACCCTCTCATCACAAGTCATCTGGGCTGGTGGCTTACACTAGGGATGGCACCTCGCAGCTGGGCAGCCCGGCTCGACCGCTGCATCCCGGCATCTCTGGAGCCGTGGGTGGCAGAGCTGGGTTACAAGTGGTTTGATGAGCGGGCCCCTGTCCAGTTCTTAGTACTTCTGTGGCTACATATAGGTCCTTAGTCCAGATGCTATGATTTCTGGGGCCTAGGAATGATTTCCCAAGGAGCTGGTTTTGCCCCGGGGGTCACTTAGCACCATCTGTCTGCTCCTCACTTCGGCCACCCACGTGCTGATATTCTGGGTGCAACTGCCATTCCCTGAGACAGGCCCGAGCTCTTTGAGACGGGGTCTCCTGCAGCCTAGGCTGGCCTCAAACTAGCTGGGTGGCACAAAGGACCTTCAATTCCTGATCCTCTTGCTTCCTCCTTCCAAGGGCAGGGGTTCTAGTCATTTACTGCCCAGTTGATGTTGGGGATCGTACCCAGGGCTCTGTGTATGCCAGATAAGCACTCCATCAAGTGAGCTATGCCTGAAGCCAGTGGCCGGGTCTCAAGCTGGGTAAGAGGAGCCAGGAGCCTGGGGCCGAGCTCTGGCAGGGAGCCCACACCCTTTCCGGGGCCCAGGGCCCTCACCCTCATAGTTTTCAGCTTCTAGCTGCAGCTTCCAGTCGTCATCGCTCGCCTCCTCTTCATTCTCTGGGCTGGGCTGGGGGTTCACAGCAACGGGGGTGTGGCTGGTGTCTGGGTTATGGTCCTGGCTCTGACTGAGGTAGTAATCGGAGGCTTCCTGTGGGCATCTGGGGCGGGGCTGGAGCAGCGCGGATGCGCAAGCGTGTGCCTTCACCCGGCAGGCCAAGTGTAGTGCGGTGTGGCCCCCTCTCTCAGCCACCAACGCTCCTGCGCCAGCTGCATACAGCTTCTCTACCGTGGACGCCTCCCCCAGGATGGCTGCTAGGTGCAGGGCCGTCTACAGGGACAGAGGGCAGGGGTTAGGGCCACACTAACAATCCTGGACCCGGCTCCCTCGAGTGACCATCCCCAGTGGCTCACTTGGCCTAGGTCATTCTGCAGGTCCAGGTACTCGGTGCCGGCGGAGAAGCCCAGGAGGAAATCCAGGAAGGGCTCGTGCCGATGTATCACGGCCAGGTGCAGGGCCCTGAGGACAGAAGGCAGAGGTCGGTAAACATAGCGTCTACTATGCCCTACAAACGGTGGCCACAGCGGGAAACCCTTCCGTGTCCAGGAGTCCAGGGGCAGGACCTAACTCAGCAACTCTGGCTGGCTGGTGAGTGTTCCCAGAGAAGACAGGGTCTTCGTAAGTTGCCGGGGCTGACTTGAGTTCAAGTTCCTCCCACCTCTGCTTCCTGAGTAGCTCAGCTGTCAGGCCTGTGCAAGTGGGTAGGCCCAGCTACCAACTTTATTTCACCAGTGTGGAGTAGCTCTAATTTAGCCAGGTGGAGCTCTAATCCCAGCACCTGAGGAAACTGAGGCAGGAGGATTGTCACTTCAAAGCCAGACTGGGCTACCTGGTGAGCTCTAGACAAGTAGGGTTAAATATTCCATAGCGAGACTCTGTCACACACACATACAAAGCTGGCAGATGGCGCATGGGACAGAGGCAGAGGCTGGTGGATCTCTGTGAATCCCAGGCGGGCCTGGACTGCACGCCGAGTTCCCGGTTAGCTTCGGCTACACCGTGAGGTCTTGTCTCAAATGATAATAACAAAGGGAAGAGCAACTGAGGTAGTCAGCCAACATGGATCTCTGGCCTCCACACAGAAACATACACAAAGACTGGGTATGATAGCTCTGGCACTAATTTTAGCACTTGGGAAGTTGAGGCAGGAGGGTCACAAGTTCAAGGCCAGCCTGGGCTGCACAAGTTAAGGCCTGATTCAAAAAGGAAAAAACAAAAAAAAAATTTAAAAAAAAAAAAAAAAGGAAAACAAGGGCTGGGGCTGGCATGTGGGTGAGGGGAACACTTGCCCAACGTGTGCAAGACCTCAGGATGGACTGAGAGCACACACACAGCAGCTCTGACAGCAGACCTTCAAATCACCTTAAGGAAAAGCCAACACAACAAGAAAAAGCAATAGACAAAGCCACAGTTTCTCTCTTTCAGTGCTGGCCTGGCCTGAAAGATTTCAATAGGTCTCTGTCACTGATTGTTCAAACAAACAGAAAAATGTCAGCAGAGAGGTGGTCGCTTGACAGCAGGGGCTTTTGGTTGCTGTCGCTTTGTGTTTGCAGTGGTGGGAACTGAACCTACGGCGCCCCACATGCAAGGACACTCTCCCACTGAGCATCCTCCTCAGCCTGCTTCTTCCCTTTCTGTTGAGACACAGCCTTGGCTAGTAATGTTCCCCAGGCTGGACTTGAACTCACTCTGTTCCTAGGCAGCTCCTGAACTTGAAATCCTCCTGCCTCAGTCTTCTTTGTGGCTGGAATTACACACCCTGCTCTGAGCAACACTACCTCTGAATCACATATCATCAAAATGAATTCCCACGGGGACCCGATTCCTGAGGGCACTTGCCTAGCACTCAGAAGGCCCTGGGTTTGATGGCCAGCATTGAAAGAGAAACTTAGAGACAGCAAGTCAGACAAAGCATATTCTCGGCCCACAGCGAAAGCAATTCAAAGCCTGTAACAGAAAGACACCTGGAAATTCCTCCAAGTGTGGAAAATGAACATGCTTCTTCATAATCCAATGGCCGAAAGAGAAATTAGAAAATGCACTCAATTAAGCAAAAATAAAAAATATATTAGAAGTTCTCCAGCGGAAATATCTATAGCATTCAAAGCACGTTAGAAAAGAGGAAAGGTGAGCTGGGGAGTACTCACATGGCAGTGTGCTTGCATGAAGTCCCTGCGCCCACAGGCAGCACTGTATAAACCAGGCAGTCGCCACCCTGCCTGGATCCCGGCAGGAAGACCAAAAGTTTAAGGCTAGGGGCTGGAGCACCGTTCAGCAGTTAAGACCACTTGTTTTTTCTTGTCTAACACCCAGGTTTGACTTCCAGCACCTCCATGGTGGCTCACTACCATTCCTAGCTCTAGTTCCAGGGATCCGCCAAGCACAAATACAGTTTACATACATGCACGAGATAAAACATACATACACAGAAAGTAAAATTTCTCAGGAGACAGAGGCAGAGGTAGCTCTTGAGTTCAGGGCTAGCCTGGTCTACATAGCAAGTACCAGGGCAGCCAGGGCTACAAAGAGAAACCCTGTCTCAAAAATCCAAAAACAAACAAACAAAACAACTTTTCAAAGTGTTCAAGGCTAACCCAAGCTACAAAGTGAGACAGTGACTAAAAAAGGGGGGTCGGAGGTGGCTTGGGAGATAAGTTTGTTCAGTAAATCACAGTGACCTCAGTTCAAAACCCACTTAAGAAAAGCTGGGTGTGGCTGTAAGTGCTTACAGAAGGAGGCGAAGGCAAAATCCCCGGAGAGAGGCGACGGAGTGCACACCTTGGTCTCAGCACTCAGGAGGCAGAGGCACATGGATTTCTGCGAGTCTGAGGCCAGCTAGCTTTACATACTGAGTTCTGGGCCACACACCCTAGAGGAGGGTGGTGATCCCGGAGGCCAGCTAAGTGGTGAGTGCTAGGCCGGTGAAAGACCCTGTCTCAAAACAACAGCCCGAGGTTGGCCTCTAGTCCACACACACACACCCTGGCTGGGCATAGCGATGACCACTTGGGAGGTGGAAGCAGGAGGATAAACAGTTCAAAGCCACCCTCAGGAGAATAAACAGTTCAAAGCCATCCTCAGGTACAGAGCAAGCTCAAGCCATCATGGGCTACTATGAAACTGTCAAAAAAAAAAAAAAAAAGGAAGGAGGATAGACATTACAAAAATTAAATCCAAAGTAATCAGAGGAAAATAATAAAGGAACAAGAACCAACAAATAGAAAGTGAAAAATAAGAATATTAAGGAAACTAAACCTGGTTCTTTAAGACTACTGTTTATTGTATTCTCCTCATGGACCAGGCCACTGAGTCACTGGGCATACGCAATCAGCACAAAGGACAAAAAAATCCCGGGTACAATCCCTTACACAGACCTTCACCACAGCTGTCCCTCTCTCCAGCTTATCGACGGATCAAAATTTCCTGTTTTTTACATTTTTTTTTCAATCTCCCTCTCCTTCTTCTTTTCCTGTTCCCTCCTTTTGGATACTGGGTCCTCCCAGGCTGCCCAGAGATCCTTCTGTCTCAGCCCCTTGAGTGCTGGGATTTCAAGTGGGCACCTCACACTCAGCTAAAAGCAGGGACTGGATCCCGTTAACAGATGACTCGATCCTTGGGGAAGTGAGGTTTTTGAATTGTATGTAGCTCTGACTGGCCAGAACTCTCTTTATAAATCAGGCGGCCTCAAACTCACAGAGATGCCTGCCTGTGTACCACCACACCCAGCAGCTCAGTTTCTCAATTACAGATCAAGGCTGGAAATAACAAAGTCATAGACTCAGGGCCAGAAACTAATTTTGGAAAAAAAAAAAATTCTGGCTTATACAAGATCAAAGACCACTTTTGGAAGCCCGAGGTCAGAGGGTGTGGGACCTACACTGCCGACAAAGGTCTGGGGACCCTGTTGGATAGGTTCAGATCCGGCGTGGCGATCATCAGGAGGTAGGATGGGGATGCCAGAAGCTCAAATTTAGAGTTCAAGAAAGGTGAGACACTTGACTGCAGGTGAAAGCAGACTTGTCAATTTAGCATTTGTTATGGTCAGGAAGTCCAGCATCGGAAGTCAAAGTTAGGAACGGGAAAATAAGAAGTCACGGGAATCATAGGCTAATAAGGACTCAGGTAGGATCCTAGGGCTCTATTTGATAATTTAAGGTTTACTCACGTGTCCCCATCCTCAGTGACGTAGCCAAAGACCAGGGGCGCCCATGAAAGCTCCGGGCCCAACTCTGCGCCCAGACCTGGTCCTCCTGGAGCCGCTGCGTCGGGACCTAGAGAGCCCAGGCCGCTGTCGCACCATTCATCGGCGTCCGCAGTTTTTCCCAAGCACGCGACCCCGGCCATGGCCCCTGCCACCTCTGGTGGCCCCCTGTGGTCGCCTGGGCTTTGCGGTGAGCGCCAGCGCTTCCGCCCTGCTGGGAATTCCCCAACACGCCCCCTTATCTACCCAATCAAAATGTGCTAAATCGCTACACCCCGCCCCTGTACGGTACCAGAACCAATCAGAATAATGAGGTGGACCCTTGCTGGCTGAGTTTCCCCACATTTTCCAGACGCCCTTTATTAATATGGCCGCCCTCGCCAGGCTTTTTGGGATTTGTAGTTTGGTTCCGTGAAATGCGCATTGTACGAAAGCGGTTACGGGACCGCGTTGCCTGCCGGGAGTTGTAGTTCTCTATCCTACCTCGCGCCCCCACCCCCACCCCCACCCCCGTCTTGTTTCCGGTGCCGTCACGGGGCAGAGCAGTCGGTGACAGCCCCAGGGCCCCCACCCCGCTCCCATGGCCGAGCCGAACCGTGAGTCAGGGGCCTGGATGGGAGGGTCGGGCCGCGCCGGGGCCTGCCTTTGGGCTGCAGGCCCCGGGGCCCGAGGGCAGGCTCGGTGGGGCGGGAGACAGGGGCTGCCTGAAGGGAGTGGGATTTGAAAGGCGGTTGCTAAATGGTCGGAGTTGCTAGGTTGGTGGATTCTTGGGTTGTGAGATTTTAAGGGTCCATTTACCAAGTTCTTAATGATTGCGTTTCTCGCACTTTGGTTGCTGAGGACCCTCGTTGCTAAGGACCAAAGTTGCCACCATCCCGGTTGCTAAGGTTGTCTGGTGTTAGGGGCAACTTCACTCTAGGATGTTCCGGGACCCTGCTGTCCCTTTCTGTCTCATTCCTTAAGTACCCACTTTCACTGCATCTCCTCACCCCGCTTCCAGCAGAAGTATCCTTACTTAGCTCTCTTGAAAAACTTTCTCCTCCCTCATTCTCCTGGCTGTCACACATGTACCATGCTCTACCAAACTTTGAAATCTTCTCTCAGTCCCGTTTCGCCTGCTTCCTCAGCCTTTTCACCTCACACATTCCTCCGTTCTAAACTATGCCTTTTCCTGTGTCCGATAGACTTCCTACCATCCCTGCCTCCAG
This sequence comes from Pachyuromys duprasi, assembly GCA_028658305.1. Lineage (NCBI taxonomy): Eukaryota > Metazoa > Chordata > Mammalia > Rodentia > Muridae > Pachyuromys > Pachyuromys duprasi. Next base: position 2,569,953 of record CM053758.1, read on the forward strand.
AATAATTAGATTGGTGGGTCCTCTTGTTGCCTTCACCGCTATAAACAGTTCACCCCTTAACTATTCCCTCCACTGTAACCACGTCTGCTCCCCCTCCCCCCAGCCTCTGACCCTCTGGAGACCCAGGCAGGGAAGGTGCAGGAGGCTCAGGTGAGATGGGGAAAAGGGTGGAGGGAAAGAGAGAGATGGGCTTGGTTCCACATTCCACGCTGGGGGGAGGTGGCAAGGGAAGCCTTTTACCGGGAGGGCCCTTGGCTGATAGCCCCGGCTCCTAACCCCACCTGGGGATTAGTATGGCCCCTGGGAATACTCTGGGGACTGTCAAGGAAAATGTACAGCTTCAACCTTCGGTTGCCTTCCTGTATTGTCCTTATTTCCTACTGTTACCTACCCCACCCCCAATCCCTTCTGAACCTCATTTGTGCTGGGCCTGGAAGAGACAGTTTTCCAGTTTGTTCCCCAAACCCACAGACCCCATGAAGTGGGAGAATGACCATACAGGGCTCATTATAAGAACAGCAATACTGGGTGTGGTGTCATCCCGTAATCCCAGCGCTTGGGAGGCTGAGGTGGGAGGATGGAGAGGTGAGAGACAGCTTGGGCTGTCTTATAGTGAGACCCTGTCTCAGAAATGGGGGGGGGGGTCACTCCAGGAGTGCACAATCAACTTTGTGGGTCACAGAAGATGATAGAAGATTCTAGCCAAACTCTTTCTTGGAGGGACCCACAAGCTGATCTAGGAACGAGAGCAAGATATAATCAGTGTTGTAAGTGAATGGGTTTGGAATTTTCTGAAAGAAAATCAGACATGGTGTTCCATGCAGAGTATGAAGACTGAGGCTAGGAAGGAGTCATAAGTGTTCTCGGTAGTTGGGTCGCTGGGTGCTCCTTTATTGATACTCTGCCTGTGCCGTAAAGCATATGACCTCATGTAATCTCTCTAGCATCCCAGGGAGGGGGGAAGGCCTTTCCTGGCCACGTTATAGATGAGGAACTTGATGGAGACTATTATCTCCTGTGTCCCTTGGGTAGAGACAGGGAAGGAGAAAAGCTTGAGGTCCGTGGGAAAGTGAGGCCTGGGGATGCTGTGGTCCAGTGGGGAGACAGAGGAGCCATCTCAAAGCTGCCTCCAGTCTCCTCAGAGGCCAGCTCGTCCTCACATCCTAGATCAGGCTTCCACCTTCCTAGAGCTGTCACCCTTTAATACAGTTCCTCATGCCGTGGTGACCCCCAGGCCATAACCGTAAGTTTACTACCATTATGAGTTGTACTGTAACTATCTGATATGCAGCCCCTGTGGAAGGGTCATTTGAGCTCCACGGGACTCATGACCCACAGGTTGAGAAACACTGTACCAGACGGCACCTATAGCCACTGAATGCTGACTAGCTCATCCTGTGAGGTCTCTCAAGGGAGGCAGGTGCAGAGGCTGTGGTCAACATTGCCCCACACGTGCCCAGAAGAGCTGTGACAGCCAGCTGAGGGTCCCTGCTCTCTTACTGGCTTGGCTCCCAAAGGCTTAATGCCAGACCCAAAGGTTTCACAGTCAAAGGGTTCTCAGTGGCCAAGGAGATGTGGGGGTGTCAATTGCAGCATTATCCAGACAGAGCAACACTAGCGATAGCCCAGTGGACGTCAGGAGCAGAGTCAGTGAACTGTGGTTCTCACACAATGTGTTACTATGGTGCCCCAGTAAAGAATGCGGTGGGTGCTGGAGAGATGGCTCAATGGTTAAGAACGCATACTGCTTTTCTAGAGGACCTGAGTTCGATTCCAAGAACCTGTGTCAGACAGTTCACAAGTGACTGTGACTCCAGTTCCAGGGGATCTGACTCCATGGGCACTTGCACACACATGCAAAGACACATACATATTCATCTAATTAAAATAAATTAAAAAGAAAAAAGAATGAGGCGGGTGTGCAGTGTCATACCCTGGCAAGACCCATATCTACAGCATCAATGAGTAAAAACTCAGCAAAGACTGGAGTTAATCCTGTTTAACTGTTGCTTGTTTTTGCTTTGACATATTTGCTCATTATCCAAAGGCTCAGGAGGCTGAAAAAGGAGAATAATGAATTGGAAGCCAGCTTGGGTGAAATAGTAAGACCTGTCTCAAAAAAAAAAAAAAAAACAACTGCCTTCATAAGCTCTTTTTAAGATTTTTAAATGTAAACCATTTGCTTGTTTTGCTCTGTGGGTAGGACACATGGGCCACAGCGTGTGTGTGGTGGTCTTCATCCACCATGTAGAACCTAGGATCAAACTCAAGTCGGCAGGCTTGGTGGCAGGCACCTTTCCCTGGTGGGCCATCTTGCCAGCTTACGTCATTTTAAGATCAGCGAAGACTCCTTGCAGAGTCAGGTGTGGTGCTGACACACCCCTGTCATCCCAGCACCTCAGAAATAAAAATAGGGCAGGGCCAGAATTCAAGCAAGTTGGAGCCAGCCTGGGCTATGTAGGACCCTGTTAAAACAATACCAACCAACGAATCTTTTTAAACAATGATTTGGAAGGGAGGTTTGGAAGCAGAGTAGGGAAGGGAAGGGCTAGGGGGCCTTTGAGCTGGGAGGCTGACTGAACTGGTCACACTGTTTCTGACATCTGCTGCAAGGCCAGCCCTGGGCTGGCACCCACTTGGCATGTGTTTACAGGCAGATGGTTTTGGAAGTCCTATTATCTGGGCTGGCCATTAAGTGGTGAACATAGATAAACCTTAGCCCTCTTGCGGCTGATATTATGGCACTTGGGTAGGGAGTAAAAGAGAGGAGTGGGCTGCCCTAAACAGGCCATCATATGATAGGGAATAGGGGGAGGGGAAGGGAAACTGAGTCAAGGAAACCAGGGAAGGACCCTAGGAAAGAGGACAGGTTGAAGCTGTTTGGTTGGGAGAGGGGGTCAGTGGAAGGATGCCAGGAGGCTGCATGGATACAGTAGAAATTGGCGTGAGGGCAGGGTGGAAGAGAGAAGCCAGCTAAGGGACAGTGAGGCCAGCCTGGGAACAGGAGCTGGCTTCAGGGAGATGCTGAGGCCACCCAGAGCAAGGCGGGGTCACCGTGAGAGGCTCCCATCTGGTGACAGAGGAGCAGCATCACCGATGGCATAGCTGTGGCATGGCTGTGGCAGGCCCCGGGCAGTGGAGAGAGCCAGCTGAGAGGCCCAGGGATTCACTGCTCAACCTCTGAGCTGTATGTACAAAGTTGGGCCCAAGGGCTGGAGGTCTAGCTTAACTGTGGTGGCTCCCTAGCAAGCATGAGGCTCTGGCTCTGGCCCCTTGTCAGGCCGAGGCAGCCAGCTGGTTAGAGTGTTGGACATGACCCCTACATCATACCCATAATCTCACCACTCGGGGCCAGGTGGGGACAAGAGGGTCAGAGGCTCAGTGTTGTGTGGACCCCAGAGCATGTTGGAGGCCAGCCTGGGCTACAGAAAACCCTGTCTCAAAAAGCAAGCTAAGCACAGTAGCACATGCCTTTAATCCTAGCAGTCAGAGAGAAGTAGAGGCAGCTGGATCTCTGAGTTCAAGGGTATCCAAGTCTACAGAGTGAGTTCTGGGCCAAGTAGGGGTATATAGAGACCCTGTCATAAGGAGAAGAGATAGGGCAGGCATGGTGGTACACACCTTTAATCCCAGGAGACAGAGCCAGGCAGATCTTGGGGAGTTTCAGGTAAGCCTGGTCTATATAGGAAGTTTCTAGACCAGCCAGAGAGACCCCATCTGAATAGGAAGCTAAGGCCTAGGAAGTCACTCACAGGAGGAGACCCGGGTCCCTTCTCTGCAGGCAGCCTGTCCCAGAGGGCTCTCTGCCACTGCCCAGTCAGAGTCCTACTCTCTTTGAACCAGGAGTCAGCCCCTCCCTTCCTTTCCCTTCCCCCCTAACCCCACTTCTTGGGCTTGGCCATCCCACCTGCCCCTTCCAGGATTCAGACCCGGACACTGAAGGAGGAGCCATCGGCGGAGAGGCAGAGAGTAAGTGTGTTCCCAGAGGAGGGAGGGCAGTGACCTGGGCCTAGGGTACCCCTCAACACTACCAAGAGTGAGCCCCAAAGCATATAACAGTGGACTTTGGTGCTGGAGGCTGCTGGCTGTGGGAGACAGGGGATCTCAGTGGTGGGAAGACAGTGGGGCCTGGCTCAATGGCCACCTAGCACTGTGTCTCTTGTTGTTGGCCAGTGGACTTCCTGCGGAATTTATTCTCCCAGACTCTGGGCCTGGGCTCCCAGAAGGAGCGCCTGCTGGATGAGCTGACCCTTGAAGGAGTGACCCGCTACATGCAGAGCGAGCGCTGTGAGTCCCCACTACTGAGCCGCAGCCCAGCCCTCTTTTATGGTCCCTGAAGATGGAGCTTCCCACCTCAGCCTCCCACAGAGCTGGGAGTCTAGACCAGCATCACTAGGCCAGACTTTGGGTCACATCCCTAGTGAATAAATTACTGCTCCTCTGGGCAGGAGAGATGGCTCAGAGGTTAAGAGCATTGGCTATTCTTCCAAAGGTCCTAAGTTCAATTCCCAGCAACCACATGGTGGCTCACAGCCATCTATGAGATCTGGTGCTCTCTTCTGGCATGCAGGTGCACATGCAGGTGGAACACTGTTTACATAATAAATAAATCTTTAAAAATAAATAAATAAACAATAGTGTCTTCTGATGGACCAGGCCTGTGCCCTAGACTGGAAGTGAGAGTACCTCTGGGGTGACTCAGAATGAGACTAAAGAAATTAACGGAGGTGTAAGTACGCCCAACATGCTGGGCACAGCTGCACTCCCAGCTACTCTGGCAGCTGAAGCTAGAGCATCTGGATTCACAGCCTGGGGTACATTAAAACAAAAGGAACTAGCCCAGCAGTGGTGGCATACACCTTTAGTCTAAGCACTCGGGAGCAGAGGCAGGCGATAGAGACTGAGGAGATGTCTCAGTCCATAAAGTGAGGGCACCCAAGAAGAAGCTTAGCGCTTGTAACTCTAGGGCTGGGAAGGCAGAAGCAGGAAGCTCCAGCTAAGCCCCAGGTCCCTGTGAGAGACCCTGCCTTAAAAACCACAGTGAGGATCTGTAAGCTGGTTAGCGAGTAAAGGCACTTACTCCCACACTCGACAAAACAGCTGCATCCCTGGGACCCACGAGATGGAAGGAGAGAGACGGCTTCCTCTGACTTCCACATGCTTGCTATGGCATGCACACGCAAAGAAGTATGAGGGGAAAAACCCGGGTGGATGGCCCCTGAGAAATATCACACATGCACACTCAGAAGAGATAAACATATTGGAGCAGGCCCTGATGAGAGCTATGAAAGTGTTTGTTACAGGAAGTATTGTTACAGGAAGCTTGTGTCAGATGTGCCGTTTAGAAGCCAACTAGCTGGGTCACGGTGAGATTTCTATTTCTTGCTGAAGTTGAGTCACCAAAGTCTGGGAAAGCAGGCCCTCGCAGTCCTCAGTAAACAATGGAGCTTTGAGGGTCCTGAACGGCCCTTTGTTGAGGCCATCTTCTCCAGTTTCGCCTTTGCCCAGCTACCCACCTCCCTCCTTGGCAGCCAGGATGGCAGCTGAGCCTCTGTCTCCTGCCACAGGCTGGGCAGCCACCTGCAAAGAGAACCCAAGCTCTGGCCAGGAGGCAGCTGCCCTTTCCTCCTTTTATACGTAGTTCTTCAAGACTCTGGCCTGTAGGGTGCTGGTGAGGGACTCTAGATGAGTGGTGATTAGCCAGGTCCTTGCTGTTTGCCAGGGTCTGGGCTAAGTACCTCACAAGCATCCTTGTACTCAATTATTATGAAAGGGCTCTGAGGTCTTTCCAGAAGTAGGCTGAACAGAAGAGGAAACAGGCACAGAAAGGCTGTGAGTTCCTGTGAACATCTGGCAGATGGCACAGTCAGATTTGATAGCGGGGCCCCGAAAGCGTAGTCTCGCCTGAAGCTTGGGTGATTGTCTTGCCTCAGTCTCCTGGTGTTTGGTATTCCAGACATGTACAACTGTATCCAGGGGTGTGGGCCCCTTGACTCTAGAGTGTGTGGTCAGGGCCATGATATCCAGCCAGACATGGGCCAGTTTCCTGAGTGCACAGGCTGTTAACAGGCTTGTCTGTTCGTTTGTTTTGTTTTTCAAGACAGGTTTTCTCTGTGTGTAGTGCTGGCTATCCTAGAACTTGATTTGTAGGCGAGGCTGTCTCTGTCTCTCAAGGACTGGGATTAAAGACATGTGCCACCATACCCAGTTTACAAATTATTTGTATATATGTGAGATATATGTATCTGTGTAGAGGCATGTGTGTTACCATGTGCTTGCCAGAAGACAACTCTCAGGAGTCATTTTTCTCCTTCCATGTGGTTTCTAGGAGTCAAACTCAGGTCATCAGGCTTGGCAGAAAGTCCCTACTGAGCCATCTCACCAGGCTGTGGCAGGCCCTGACCTTTGTTCACCCTGTTGTCCCTTAAACAGAACACCCCAGGGCTGCCCAGTCCATGGGACACCACACTTGTGTCTGTCCATCAGCTGACAGACAGACGCCAGGGCTCTGTGTGGCTGGGCTGCCTGCCAGCCAGCAGCTGAGGCAGCGACAGGGCCATTTCTGCCCAGCTCTGTGCCTGTGAATGGATTCAGCCATTTCACCCCGACTAGTTCTTTTGTAAGAACTATTAAAAACTGGGAGCCAAGCCCTGCTAAGAATACACACCATGGTCTGAAGACGTTTGACACAGCTGAGGGGCCGGGGTTGAGTGCCTGCCTAGCATGCCCTCACCCCAGGAGTCAGTCCCCCACCCCACACAGAAGCTGGGCATGGCTGGGCATGGTGGCATCCTTCCATCCCAACACTCAGAAGGTAGGGGCAGGGAAGTCAGAGTTCTCACAGTGAGACCCTATCTCAAAGAAAGAAAGGAAAAGCTGGGCCTGGCAAAGCTTGCCTGTAATCCCAGAACGTTGAAATGGAAGCAGGAGGATCAGAAGGTCAAGGTCATCCTTGCTGCACAGTGAATTTAAAGCTCACCTGGGATACAGGAGACCCAGTAAAAAAAAAGTATTTCGTGCAGTTGACACAAGCTGTGGCCCGTGCAAGAAGAGCAGTGTGGTGAAGGGATGTGCCAAACACGTTAGCTTCTGAAACTGAAGCCGGTCCTCCCCACGGGGAGGCCAAAGCAGGACGCTCGGGGGTCCAAGCCAGCCTGGGTTACACAGGGAGACAGTCTCAAAACCAGAGAAAACACAACGGGCATGCTGCATGCACCAGCACCCAAGAGGATCAGAAACTCGGACTCATCCTTAGTGACATAGGAGGTCTAGGGGCTCCTGGGCTGTATAACCCTGTCTCAAATCACCTTAAAAACAAGCAAACAGCAACATTCTTTAGGCAAGCAGCGGTGGCACACCTTTAGTCCCAGCATGCAGGAGGTAGAGGCAGAGGCAGGCAGATCTCTGAGTTCCAGGCCAGCCTGGTCTACAGAGTGAGTCCAGGACAGCCAGGGCTACACAGAGAAACCCTGTCTCAAAACACCAAAACAAACAAAAACAAAACAAAAAAGAGATTAGGGCCTAAAACTAGCCAGCTCTGCGGCGCTGAGCTGGCCCCGGCTCTCTCCCGGAGACCTCCCCCATTGTTGTTTATTCCTCTGCTGCCCTTCCCTGGTTGGCTGTGTTCTGCACCTGTAACACCCTCCCCACCACCTACAATACTGGTGGGAAGGGACCATGCCGAATGGCAGCATTCACACTCTCCCCCCAGGTCGCAGGGTCATCTGTCTGGTGGGAGCCGGAATCTCCACATGTAAGTGTCCCCTCCATTGAGTCTCCCCTGGGAGTCGGGGGTCCCAGAAGGGTTTGTGCATTCTTGGGACAGAACCTCTGACTAAGGGTGCCCTTTTAGCTGCAGGTATCCCTGATTTCCGCTCCCCATCCACTGGCCTCTATGCGAACTTGGAGAAGTACCACCTTCCTTACCCGGAGGCCATCTTTGAGATCAGTTACTTCAAGGTACACTGCTGACGTGGGGGAGGGGCTCCCAGCTCCAGCTCCTCTCTTACCTGGGCCACGCGGCCCTCTGCTTCTCTCTCCCACAGAAACATCCAGAACCCTTCTTTGCCCTTGCCAAGGAGCTCTACCCCGGGCAGTTCAAGGTGAGGCCTTTTTCTGCAGGGGAGATTGGGAAGGAGGCTCCTTTTAGGCCCTTCAGACAAGTGGTACATGATTGTGCAGAGCCCAGCTTCTGGGGCCACAAGACGCATGAGTAAAGGTGCTTGCTACCAAATCTGGTGACCTGAGTTCAATCCTAGAGCCCACAGGGTGACATGAGTTCAATCCTGGAGCCCTCGTAACTCAAGGAGAACTGACTCCCGCACATTATTCTCTGACCTCCATATGTGCATTTGTCAAGTGCGTACCCCCAGATAGATGGCTAGATAGAAGATAGATAGATAGATAGATAGATAGATAGATAGATAGATAGATAGATGGTTAATAGAAGACAGATGGATGGATAGATGGATAGAAGGAAGATACATAGATAATATTAAAAGAAAGAAAAGAGAAGAAAGAAACACATAAGTTCTGGCCAGATGTGATAGTTCATGCCCATAATTGTAGTATTTGGGAGGCCAAGGCAGGAGGATGTCTATGAGGCCAGTCTGTTCTACATAGGAAGTTCCTGGACCACACAGAGAGACCCTGTCCCAAAAATAAACAACTTTAAGAAAGTAAAAGGCCAGGTCTGGGGTGGTGCATGCTTGTAATCCCAGCACTCAGGGATGCAGAGACAGGCGGATCTCTGTGAGTTCAAGGCTAGCCTGGCCTACAAATCGAGTCTAGGACAGCCAAGGCTACACAGAGAAACTCTGTCTTGAAAAAAAAAAAAAGAAAAGAAAGGAGGAGGAGGGGCTAGAGAGATGGCTCAGAGTTTAAGAGCACTGGCTGCTCTTCCAGAGGTTCTGAGTTCAATTCCCAGCACCCATATGACAGCTCACAACTGTCTGAAACTCCAGATCCAGACCCTCACGCGGACATATATGCAGGCAAAACCACTTCCTGGCCCCTCACCTCTATACTGCGTGGCTCTGAGCTTTCCCAACTGTGAGACGGCACTGCCGAGAGCATCAGGAAGGCCTGAAGCCATAGCCTGCCTGTGAGCCTCACTCTGCGATTTGCCAGTGGGTGACACCACCAAGCCACCAGCACACGCTTCGGGAATCTGAGATAGGCGAGAATACCGTGCTTACCCTCACGGGGCTCTTATAACAGGGTCAGGGGTCGGGACGGGCACGTGCCTGGCATCACCCCTGGCCCACGGGGACAGCCTGCGGGCGTTCTCATCAGCACTTCATTCTTTCAGCCAACCATCTGCCACTACTTCATCCGCCTGCTGAAGGAGAAGGGGCTGCTGCTGCGCTGCTACACGCAGGTAGGGAGTGCTGTGGGCAGAGATGACCCCGCCAGGCCCAGGGCCAGCCACCCGGGGCCAGCCACTGGGGCTCAGATAAGTACAGGGAGCAACCTGCAGTGAGACGCTTCCTCTTGGCCTCCGTTTCTCCTTTGTAAAATGGGGGCCAGAAACTGGATGGTTTGATACTCCAGGGTGTAGTGACAGGATCAGAAATTCAAGGCTGCCAGGTGGAGGTGGCTTTTAATCCCAGCACTCAGGAGGCAGAGGCAGGCGATCTCGGAATTTGAGGCCAGCCTGGGCTACAGAGTGAGTTCTAGGACAGCCAAGGCTACACAGAAAAACCCTGTCTTGAAAAACAAACAAAAAAAGAAAAGAAAAAGAAATTCAAGGTCACCCTTGGCTACAAAGTGAGCCTTCAGGATGTGAGACCGTATCTCTAAGTTAATTGATTAATCAATTCAAACATAAGCTGATAAATATAAGCATTTACATAATAAGAGGCCGGAAAACAGCTCCCGGCCCGCTCGAGTCTGTGGTGAGGTGACTATTCCCTGAGGTCATCACACTGCAGAAGGGCTCCGGGTCTGAGGGACACCATCCAACCACAGATCAGGAACGCGGGACAGGTCTCTGACAGGTGACACTGTGTCTTGAAGAAGGTGGGCTTCTCATCACCTGCGCAGTTCCGACCCTGGCTGTGGGTACAGTGGCTGATAGGACTGGCCACTGGGGTGTTCAGAGGGGTGTTGGAGCTGCTGGGGTGTTCAGAGGGGTGTTGGAGCTGCTGGGGTGTTCAGAAGGGTGTTCATGCTGCTGGGGTGTTCAGAGGGGTGTTGGAGCTGCTGGGGTGTTCAGAGGGGTGTTCGAGATGCCGGCTTCCAGGCTAGTAGGAAGGTTGGTGCCTTTCCCTGTTTTGTGGGTGTATTGAGGTTTAGCCTGCTCTGCAGCAGCAGACGTATGTGCTCAGAGCACATACAGGTGAGCAAGGTAGCAATCCGAGCTCTCCAGAGGCTAAGGAAGGAGCATCATGAGTTCAAGGCCAGCCTGGGATACATGGTGAATTCAAGGCCAGACTGGCTCCAGAGCCAAACCCTGACCCCACAATAAATGAATGAATGAATGAATGAATGAATGAATGAATGAATGAATGAATGAATGAATAGGAAAGAGCAGAACTCCAAATTGTGCAAAGAGTTAACCCTTGAATATAAACAGGTTTCTTCAGGCAACCTAGTGCAATGTCAGAAATGGCCGCCAGGGGGAGATGGTTTCTTTGGGGGATGATTGGAAGCCCTGTTGCCGAAGGAACAGCTTAGTCCTTCTAAGATTGAGTCCGTCTCATTTGCAGAACAGGCTCAGCCCTGATGCTAACAGCTTCCTTGAAGCGCCATACTTCCTGCGTGTGGCTGTATGTCCCTCTGGTACCCTAGTTTACCAGCTTCTATGACAACAGATGTCGGTCCAGTACTGGGACCTCCCAGAGCGAGCAGAGCAGACACCCCCACATTCCTGATGCTGAGATCTCATGTATGTGACAAGGACAAGAGGGATGAGTCAAAGACCTAGTAAGTCAGATGGAGGCAGGTCAGGGAGCTGTGCGAGTCCATGCTGTGTGCACAGGAAGGCAGGGAAGCCTCGCTGGGAAGCTGACACTAAAGGAAAACCCTGAGAGCTGGGCGGGAAGGAACCTTCAGGCAGAGGCTCACCATGGCTGCGTGGAGGGAAGGGAACCATGGAGAGCAGGCAGAAAGCTGCTGGGATGGCCCAGCCAAAGTGGACGGAAGATGGACCTTCAGTGAGGGCCACTGAGGCAGAAAACCTTGCCGGTTAGGCAGCTCCGGGATGGAGGGCTGAGCGCTCCTGTGCTGACTGTGGGAAGGGTTGGTGTCAGGGAGATGCCCTCCACTGTGAGACCCTGGGAGATAGCTACGTGGAGGGGCAGCTGGACATGGCGCCCGGGCTGAGCGAAAAGGCTGGAGAGGCAGCGAGTGCGGCGAGAAACTGAGGCTCAGCCAAAGCCACTGTGGTGAGAACGCTGGAATTCTGTTTTCTTTAGAACGACAGAAACACTAGAATATATTTTCATCTTAATCCCGAGTGTGGGGGCATGGGGCAGCTTTGAGGCAGCTGACTGATTTGCCTCAGGCATGGTTTTGCCAGCTGTGAGTGTCTGACATTTGAAATTCTGGGAACTTTTCAGAGGGTGTATATGTTAGGACTCCCAAGTGTGCTGGGGTGTGGGCTGCTGTTTGTTAAGTCGTAGTGGGCAAAGAAGAAACAACAAGAGGAAATTAAATTATCTTGATGGCGAGGAACACCACACCCCTAATCAGCAGGAAGTCATCTTCTCTCTGCCCTTTTTTCTCTCCTATCTGCTGGTAGGGGGTTGCGAGGGCAGAAGGCAGAAGAGCCCATATAGGAGCAAACTCGGGCTCCAGCCGCCTGTGCGTGGGGGCTGCCAGGTGCCCTGAGTGCTGGCATAAGTGGGTTTCATCCAGCACAGCATGTTCATGTGGAATAGATACCTACCAACTGCCTGCAGTGTTGTTTTTGTTTTAAAAATGGATTTAGTTGGGGGAGGGGTGTTTGCAAGTGTACACAGACATGTGCAGGCATGTCACATCCAGTTTGGAGGTGAGAGGGCGTCTTTTGGGAGTCAGTTCTCTCGCTCACCTTGTGCACTCCGGAGGATGGAGCTCGGCTCATCAGGCTTGGCGGCAGCGCCTTCATCTGCCATCTCACTGGCCCCACACCTATGCTTTTAAAGGGGACCCATTTTTATCCTATGTGGATGGGTATTTGGCCTGCGTGTATTTCCATGTACCGTGTGCATACAGCGTCCACGGTACCCAGGAAAGGGCGTTAACAGAGAGCGTGCGCTGCCATGTGGGTGCTGGGAACCAAACCTGGGCCCTTTGAGAAAACAACCAGCACCATTCACTGCTGAGCCATCCCTCCAGCCCCCAACACATACCTGTGAGTGACGCAGCTTGTTTTCTTTCTGCCCTCTCCTCCTCATCACTGTTTGAGTCACTGACCCACCCTGTGGAGCACACCGACTTGGCTTCTGAACTGTGCCGACACAGCTTCAGCTGTGTGGTGCTGTTTTCAGCTCGGGACACAGGAAGCCATTCTCACATTCTGACACTTGTGATCCCTCGGGCCACTGTGGTCTCCACAGAAGAATGGCTCCAGAGCTTCCAAGTTGTGGCGTGAACTTCAGAGCACAGAAGGTTCTCCACTGCCTCCTCTCCACTTGGCCTCTTGCCTGGGAGCCTTCCACACTCACATCACATAGCAGCCCTGTACTTTTTAAAAGCTGAGGATTAATCTTTTTCTTTTTTCCTTTTTTTTGGGGGGGGAGGGGGCGATCCTGTGATAGGCCCCAGGGTTTCCTGTGTGCTGGGAAAGTGCTCAGCCACTAAGACACACCCCAGCCCCTCCCTAGGCAAATGCTCTACTGCTGAACCATGAGCCCAGGCAGGCCTTGAACTTGTGATCTTCTGTCCCACCCTCCTTGTGGCTGAGATAACAGACTTGTTCCCCAGCCAGCTCTACGAGCAGACATGGGGTGGAGGCGGCAGTCTACCACTCCATCATGAGGGAAAGTAGGTTATGTTTAATTTTTATTATGTTTACTTAGTGTGAGCCCAGAGTTCAGAGGACAGCTTGAGGGAGAGTTCCTTGTACCAGCTGGTTTCCAGGGATGGAAACCAGGTTGTTAGGTTGATGACAAATGCCTTTACCTGATGAGCCATCTTCTTAGCCCTTTGTTTTTTTCTAGACAGCTCTCAGTGAGTTCAGGCTTGCCTGGAACTCACTGTGTCACTCAGGCTAGCCTCAGATTTGTAGCAACCTAGACTTACAGGATGATATACCATGCATAGCTTTATCTGTTTATTGCGCGTTTAATTTTGAGGCAAGGTCTTCCCGCGCGACCCTGGCTGGCCTGGCACCAGCTTGTCGCGCCAGCTGACCCTAAACGTACAGCAGTCTTCTTGCCTTTGCCCCCAAGGGCGGGGCTTGACTACCCACCTTCGACTCTGGCCTGATTCATTCTACTTCTGTTAATGTTTGGCCAGAGCTGCCATGTACAATCTGCTCAGGTGGGGTCCAGCACCAGAACGCCACTTCCTGGGGGGATGCCAAGAGGTGCATTCATTTCAGCACATTTGTGCCAATGGCGGGGAAGTGTATGGCTCTCCAACCAAAGAACTTCTCTGAAAAGTAGAAGAGGAAAGAAAAGACCCAAGTTTACAGAAGAGGGCCACCTGGGGCTGCTGACGCAGTGGGGCTGGCCTTGTAGACATTTGAGCCTGGGCCCACCTCTCACCCCCCCCCTGCCCCGCAGTCCCAAGTCCTAGAGCCCACAAGGGCTGGTTGTCTTCATGACCTTCCCTCCATCTCCCCCTCCAGAACATAGACACGCTGGAGCGCGTGGCGGGGCTGGAGCCCCAGGACCTGGTGGAGGCCCACGGCACCTTCTACACATCGCACTGTGTCAGCTCCTCCTGCCGGAAGGAGTACTCCCTGAGCTGGATGAAAGGTGAGGCTGCACACACACGCGTACTTGCACCCACACACGCACGCACACACGAACACACCCATGCCTGCCCCGCCCCGCCCGCTTCTTGGCCAGGCCGTAGCCAGGTCTCCGAGGGGTTGTGCGCAGTGTGGTCCTGCTTGGCTGTTGCCATCAGTGAGGTAGTCGATTTCTTTTGCGGCTAGACTTCCCTGTGTAGCCCAGGATGGCCTCCAGCGTGCACCTCTGCCTCAGTATCCCTATTGCTGAGACTGCAGGCAGGTGCCTCTGAGCTCAGCTGTCTTGCTTGTTAGGGTAGCCGTAGAAGCCCGGAGGACCGGAGTTTGCAGCAAGTCTTTGCTCCCTGCCGCCCCAAACGTTTGGACCTCAGAGCACAGCCAGGCACACACAGGCCGTGCAGACTCACCCTCTAGGGCCACACAGCCGCTGAGCAGTCATGAGCGCCTGGCTCTGCGTCCTCGGCTGTTTCACCGCCTGATCAGGGCAAACACAGCCACAGCCTGAGGACAGCACTGCAGCAGAACCTCCTGAAATGACAGAAATGTGTGTCTGCATCCAGTATGGTGCTGCTTGTCCCGTGGTCCACTGAGCACTAGAAACGGGCCTAGTGAACCAGAGTCAATTCTCTGCTTCCAGCATGTGGGTCCCAGGCTTTACCATCTGAGCCATCTTGCTGGCCCAGAAGAGTTGAAGTTTTCTTTTTTTTTTTTTTTTAAGACAGCATCTCTAATTTTATTAAATTTCTGTTGATTTCAATTGTAAAAGTAGCCATGGCATATGCCTGTTAGCCTGTTTGGGAGATAGAGACAGGAGGATCAGGAGTTCAGGGCTAGCCTTGGCTACACAGCAAGTTCCAGGCCAGGCTGGGCTACATGACAAAAATAAAATAAAATTTGAAAACAGCAACCAACTGTGTAAGTCCCATGTAGCTTCGACTTCCACATTGACAGTGCAAGAGGAACTTGCAGAGAGGGCAGCTGGATGCAGTGCCGCAGGGATGAGTGCTGGCCGCACTCGTGACAGGGCTCACTGACGGCACTCCTGTCACTGTCCCCGTTCATGTGAGGACAGGGCGCATCCAGGAGAGACAGCCCATCCCCACGGCCTGCGGGCCGCACCAGCCAGTTTCTGGCAGCCATTGTGCTGAGGCTGAGGCTGCGCTGTCACTCCGGGAAGCCATTTCTACACTCTTTATGCTGACTTCACAAAGCCTCTGGTGTCCCCTTGAGGTCAGACAGCCGTAGCCTTTGTGGCAGGAGCCTGGAAGGTGGCCTTTCTGACAGAATGCCAGCCAGCTGCCCCCAGACTGAGGATTCCTGAGCAGCCCGAGTGCGCACAGCTGGGTGTGACAGACAATGGACATCACCCCCTTTATGTCCTTGTGAAATTGCATCTGCCACCCACAGAACAGCATGCTGTTTGTGCAGAAGTAGCCTCAGTGGTGGCCGAATGGCCACTCTGTGAATGGCTGAGCCAGCAAGTCCCCGTTCTGTGGGCTGCAAATGACAGATCCAAAAGCAATCAAGAGTGCAGTTGTCACGGGTAGCTAGTACTGGAGGAGTCTGTCACAGATTGGCTCCATCCCAAGATTATCTGTATGTCCTTTCCTGACCCAGGGGCAGATAGGACTATCCTCAGCACCCATTGGAAGGACTTGACTCCCATTCCCCAGATGGGGGCTGGTGGAGTCCAGGGGTACCTGTCAGGGGCATCTGGTTTTGCTCCTGTGTTCACCCTCATTCACTAGCTGTCAGCAGTGCTGCTGGGAGCCACTCCCTGGATGCCTGGAGGTAAAGGGCACAGCTCTCAAGAAGGGAGCTCTTCTCTGATAAGCAGGAAGGGCATCCCAGGAAATCCCCTAGTGGTGGGGTGTGCTGTTTGTTTTATGGTGCTGGGGAATTAGACTAAGGGATTTGGGCATGCAGTCTACTACAAGACCACACCACAACCCTTCACTAGAGGATTCTAAGCAGGGTTCTACCACTGAGCCACACCCCAGCCCCTCACTGGGGGATTCTAGGCAGTGTTCTATTGCTGAATCATGCCCCAAGTTCCACAATGTTCCACCATTGAGCTACATCCTTAACTCTTGGGGTTTGTTACATTTTCACATTTATTTGTATGTATGTATGTATGTATGTATGTATGTATGTATGTATGTATGTATGTATGTGTAGGTGTATACATGCCATAGCGTGCCTATGGATGTCAAAGGACAATGTGCAGGAGTTGTTTCTCTCATTTTAGCATGTGGGTTCTGGGGACTGAGCTCAGGGCATCAGGCTTGGCAGCAAATGCCTTTACACACGGAGCCATTTGTCCTAGCTCTCAGTTTTTTGACATGGTCTTGCTGTGTAACCGAGGTTGCCACAAACTCAACCCTCTGGATTCTTCCCAAAGCAGGCTTTGTGGCATACAGCACTGCCACCTGCCTGGCATACATTTATGTTGACAGAGGAGGGCTGCTGCCTCGGGGAGGCCTCTCATACCTCTCTCTCCCCTCTTTTCCACCCAGAGAAGATCTTCTCAGAAGCAACTCCCAAGTGTGAGAAATGTCAGAGTGTGGTAAAGCCTGGTGAGCCCAGGGCCAAGGCCTGGGGACTGGGGGGTGGCTAGAGTTGGGACCCTTTTCCTCCACTGGCTCCCACACACCCCGTATCCGGCCACCTCTGCTGCCTGTTCTATTCCCTACTGTCCTGCAGAGGTCTGCTTTAGGCCTCGGCAGGCCCAGGCCCCAATTCCTGCCTGTTCTAGCTCTGTCTGCCATGCCTCCTCTCCTCTGTCTCTGTGTCCCTCTGTTTCTACCTCAGACATCGTGTTTTTCGGTGAGAATCTCCCATCACGCTTCTTCTCCTGCATGCAGTCAGTAAGTGTGGCTCTACCCTTGTGGGCTGTGGGGCTGGAGGGGAGATGGAGGACAAAGCCAAGGCAGGGGGTCCAAGTCCACACTGGTTGCTCCCCACAGGACTTCTCCAAGGTGGACCTCCTCATCATCATGGGCACCTCCCTGCAGGTGCAGCCCTTCGCTTCCCTCATCAGCAAGTAAGTTGGGGGGTTAGGACTGGGGGCCGGCTGGGGACAGGGCACCAGGGTGGCTCCTGAGTCCCAGCTCGTCATTTCAGGGCACCGCTCTCCACACCACGCCTGCTCATCAACAAGGAGAAGACGGGCCAGGTGAGCCTGCCTCAGCTTCCCTCCCTCTGCTCCCGCCCACGTCACCACCTCCCACGAGACAGGACCATCTTGGGGTGTCCTGCCTGCAGAGCATCAGTGCCTGAGGCTTGCCAGTTCAGCCTGGAGAATATGGGGTTGTGCGCTGGGGCAGCCTGACCCCACAGGCCACTGTGGCACTTCGGGCTCCTTTGAGCAGATGACAGAACCATGCCTTGAACCTGATAGTGCTTCCTGGGACCCAGGAGACCAATGTACAGCCCAGGAATTGGCATTCTAGTGCCCAGATCAGAACCTCATCTGAGGTGGCGGAGCGTGTGTAGAGCACACACTTCCTAGAGCTGCTGAGCTGTGCGGACCTGAGGTGTGAGGCAGTGTGAACTCGGGGGACTAGCTCTCATGAGGCCCTGTCCTCTCAAACACACGGTAACCAAAGAAGACCTGGAACCCCCAATCTGCTGCCTTTGCCTTCCACGTTCTGGGAAGATAGGCCTGCACCGGCACACCTGGCTGTTACTTGTTTTGAAGTAGCATAAGCTGCTGGTCTCATGCTTGTATCACGAGGGCCTGAGTTAACTCCAGAGCCCACATAAGTGGTCAGGCATGGTGGTACGTGTTTGCAGTCCCACAATGCAGAGTCAAAGATCGGTGGGTCCCTGGAGCTCGCTGGACAGCCAGTCTCACCTCGTGAGATCCAGGCCAACTGAGAAACCTTGTCTCAAAAAGAATGTGTTTGTGCTGAGAATATAGCCCAGTACAGTGTTTTCCAGGCATATACAAGGCCCTGGGTTCAATCCTCAGCACTGCCTGAAACAAAAACAAAAACATATTATTTTGGACTGGAGAGATGGCGTAGTGGTTAAGAGCACTTCCTGTTCTTCCAGAGGACCTGAGTTCATTTCCCAGCCCCATGTCAAGAGGCTCATAAGTGCCTTTAACTATAGTTCCTGGGGATCTGATGCCTCTTCTGTCCTCCCTGAGTGCCCACACCCAAAGGGCGCACACACAGAGAGAAACACACACACATTCTCTCTCTCTCTCTCTGGCACACACCTTAGTCCCAGCACTTGGGATGTGGAGCAGGCAGATCTCTGAGTTTGAGGCCAGCCTAGTCTATAGAGCAAGTTCTAGAACAGCAAAGGCCACACAGAGAAACGCTGTCTTGAAAAACATAAATAAATAAATCTTTATTTAAAAAAAAAAGTGTAAGCCAGGCAGAGTGGCATTCATCTTTACTTGTAGCACTTGGGAGGCAGAGGCAGGTGAATCTGAGTTTGAGACCAGCCTGGTCTACATAGTGAGTTCTATATCAGGCAGGACTACATACATACATTTTTGAGACCCTATCACACACACAAAAAAGGCCAAAAATTTACAAATAAATTGTGACTAGCTCCTGTAGAGTTGGCCTCTGGCCCTGGCTCTCAGTCCACATGTGCACACACACACATTAATAGAAAAATAAAGCTAGGTGTGGTGGTGTAAGTCTTTAATCCCAACAGTCAGGGGACAGAAGCAGGCAGATCTCTCAGTTTGAGGCCAGCCTGATTTATAGAGTGAGTTCCAGGGCTACACCGAGAAACCCTGTCTTGGAAATGAGCACAGGCCAGGTCTGGTGGCTCAGGCTGTGCATGCCCTTCGATATCCTCTCCCCACAGACGGATCCCTTCCTCGGCATGATGATGGGCTTGGGAGGTGGCATGGATTTTGACTCCAAGAAGGCATACAGGTAAGGGCCCGAGTTGGGAAGGAGCTTGGGATGGGGCAGGCTGGTGAGGCCTGAGCCCATCTCATTCCTGCTCACATTGCAGGGACGTGGCCTGGCTAGGTGACTGCGATCAAGGCTGCCTGGCCCTCGCGGACCTCCTGGGATGGAAGGTGAGGAACAGGCCTCCCGGCCTACCCTGAGCACAGTCCCAGCAGTCCCACAGGGATGCATGGAAACCTCTGACTCCTGGGAACTTTGCCCCTGCAGAAGGAGCTGGAAGACCTTGTCCGGAAGGAGCACGCCAGCATAGATGCCCAGTCAGGGCCACAGGCCCCCAACCCCAGCACTACCACCTCCCCTAAAAAGTCCCCACCTCCTGCCAAGGAGGCGGCCAGGACCAGAGAGGGAAAGGAGCACCAGTGACCACTACCTCCCAAGAAGGACAGCAGAGTCCCAGCCAGCACTGGCCCCTCTAACACACTGCCTGTGTGGGGCTCAGTAATCCGCCACTCTCGTAACCACGTTCTTGAGACCAGGTTCCCCAACTCAGTCCCAGAAAAGTTTAATACCTGAGGGCTGAGGCCTGTGCAGCCCGTCTCTAACAGCCCACACACAGCCTCTAACCACCCAGGGCCAGAAGCAACCTCCCCTAACTTCTAATTGCTCCTAGAGATCAGGTTACCCCCAAAACTCCTAACTGTGCCAGAGGGCATTTCTCTATTCTCAGAGGGCCTGTGGCTAAGTCAAATTAACCTACCCCTCAAAGGAGCTGGACCCACCAAGTAGAACTTCACCGAGGGGGTGGGGCCTGTGCGATCTCTGAGCCCGAAGCCCCCCAACTCTCTGCCTCCAACAGACAAAGTAGGTGCTGGTCTCCCTTTCCTGGGGACCCACTTGCCAGCCAGTGGGGAATAAGCAGGAGACCTTGTGTACTGGAAACAAATTAAAGACGAAAACAAAGCAACTGACCATGAGCTGTGTGGCCTCTGCTTCTTTTAGTGGGTACCTGAGGTGGCTGGGGGGTAGAGGGGAAGGGACCAGAAAGACACCAGACATCTTTGGTTCAAGGGTCTTGGGAGTAGTGAGTGGGACAGGAGGATTCCCCCTGGAGAGGGTGGCCCTAGTGACTTTTCACCCTGGCTCTCAGCCCGCCAGAGGCCCACTCCTCCTAAAATGGAGCCCCGGAAAGAGAGGAAGGTGATTTCGGATGCCCCCAGCCCCGCCTCTTCCCCTGCCTGCCTGGCTTCCTCTCTAGAGAACTTTCGCTTCCTGCTGCTCAGGCTTTCCTCGGAACAGGTAGGGCCCCCAGGGACCCAGCATCTGGCTCTGCACCCACAGCTGCCTCCAACCAGCCCTGCTCAGCACCACCACGTCTGCTCTCCTCCCAAGGGTCCTGTAGGGAAGGAGCACCCGCCTTCCCCTTTCCACCCTCTTCTCTGTTTCCCCGACACCCCCCATCCCCCTGACACCTGACACTGCCAGTTGGCAGCTAATTGATTTCCATAGCTGTTAATTATCTGGCTTGCACACAATACCCTCACAGAAATGGAACCTTCAGAATAGGACTTGTCAGTTTATCAGCCCTCTTCCTACTCAGCCACCTGAGTTGAGGCCTAGGCTGAATAATTTAGGTGGAAAGATAAGACGTGGGAGGGAGGGTGGACAGATGATGGGATGACAGACGGATGAATGGTCTCTCTTCAGAGCCACAGTTCCTACTCCTGAGGGTGTTGGGGAAAATATCCACAAGGGCTCAGCCCAAGTTGATAATCCCTTAAAGGCTCCCTTCTTGGTGAAGAGCCAGGTATAGTGAGCATCATGGCACATGCCTGTGATGCCAGAACATGGGAGGCACAGGCGGGAAGATCAAAGAGTAAGAGTCTAGCCTCTGCTACAACACACAGCAAGTATGAGGCGAGCCTGGGTTACACGAGGCCCCATCTCAAAATGGAGGAAATGTCAAGGTTTGATACTAACATGTGAGATGAGTGAGCGAGATTCTCACAGGAGAATCCAGACACTGGGCATATGACAGGCTCTGGAAATTTCAAGTTTTCTGCATGTTTAGAATTAAAATTGTCAAGGCTGGGCATGGTGGTACATATCTTCTAATCCCAGCACTTGGGAGGCAGAGGCAGGGGGACACCTGGGAGTGTGAGGCCAGCCTGGTCTACATAGAGAGTTCCAAGACAACCAGATCTACAGAGGGAGAGACGTTTCAAAACAAACAAAAAAAATTAATCAAATGTGAGCAAGGGTGTCAGGGCTCCCCTGTCAAATGTGGGCGAGGGTGCCAGGTCCCCTGGAGTCTGGGAACAGGGGGCGGTGTCACACTGCATTTGGGCAGCGGATTGAGTGCTTCCTGTGAGCTCGGAACTGTTGAGGCTCTGGGTTCTAATAGGGCACTTATCCAGTTGGCGTGACCTTCCTTGGTTGCACATGGCTCTGTGAAGATCTTGGGATATCCCCCTCTGCTCTGGAAGTTGCTGTTGGGAATGTTCTGCCCTACCCCGAGATACATGGGCCTTTTATATCTCCCTGGGGTCCCCAGGGTTGTCTGCCACTCAGCGACTGGAGAATGTCACAGCCACCCCAGCCAAGTAGGGTGTAGCTCATGCCTATTAGCTCAGCACTTGGGAGATTGAAGCAAGAGGCTTGCTATGAGTTTGGGGCCAGCCTCAACTACAAATCAGTCCAAGCTAGACTGAACTGTCTCAAAAAAAGAAAGAAAGGAAGGAAAGAAGCCAGGGTGGGGGTGGGGAGGATAGTCCTTGGTGTACCTGGGGACTTTTGAGGTCCATTCTGATCGGGTAGGATCTCTGAGTCAGACATCACAGAATTAAAATATCAGCACCCCCTGCCCTAGCTGGAGCAGCTTTATGTCTTGTCTTTCTCCATGCCAGAGGTCGGTCAGAGAATGGCTCCCTGGGGCTTGGCAGCATGCGGATAGCCCAGCCAGACATGGTCTCGGCAGCCCCTGCTGCGGGGGACAGGTGAGGCTGCAGATTGGCTCTGGGGCAAAGCCCCACTGAGCAATCCCCCAGCTCCAGCTTTGGTTCCTGGGCCACCCCTGCCCCTTGGGCCCACCTCAGTGGCCAACTCCCACTCTGACCCTTGACCTTCTGGAACCTGTCCATCCCAGGCTGGCTCGACTTGTGGATGGAGCAGGAGAGAGCCCGCTAGGGGTCCTCAGCACCCCAGAACTGCTTCTTCGACTGCAGAGGACGCAGAGGGTGTGGCAGGTCCCAGAGCTGGATGTTCAGCGCGCCAAGGCCTTTCTGGAGCTGTGGCCACTGGGGGTGAGTACTCAGAGCTGGGGTCACTTCTGACCTTCCCCATGCCGGCCTGGATACCAACGGAAGGTGGGCTAACCCAGAACTGAGGAGTTTGTACAGGAAACAGTTTAGACAGCCCAGGATGGTCCCCAACTCCCTGTGTGGCAGAGGCCCACCTCAAATGCCTGACCCTCTTGTCTTTCCATCCCGAGTACAAAGATTACAAATGTGTGAGGTGTGTGTGTGTGTATGACCACACTCAACATATGCAGTGCTGGGAACTGAACCCAAGACTTTGAGCTTCCGGGGCGGGCATGCCACCAACTGAGCCAAATCTGCAGGCCTGTCCTGCAGTGGCATCCACAAACAGGGGTTTGTCCTTCCAGCAGCCAGGCACCTGGCAGCAGGTCAGCAGCCCGGGGACATCAGGGCTGGCTGTTGTACAGGTCTCTGAGTTTGCCTCACCTGGGTATGTGCCAGGCAGGAAGGAGAGAGGTGCCTTGTACCCTTGACTGGAGGAAGTCACATGGCCAGGGCCAGGGAGCACATTTTACAAGCTCACTTCGGAGTTATACACAGAACTGAGGACCTGTGGCCCGGCCAGCAGCACTCTGTAACCAGGCTATCCTGGAACTCATCCTCTCCTGCCTCAGCTCCCCAGTGCTGGAAGGACAGTCACGAGCCCCCAAGCCCAGGTGTCAGTCACTAGTATTTCCTATAGCTCGGTATACTAATGCCTTGAACAAGACATTCCACAGGTCGTGCCTGCTGGCCAATGCCTGGTGTCTTATCATTAAGGAGTCAGTCTCAGGAGGAGCAGGAGGAGTTCAAGGACAGTTTTGGCTACTTAGTGAGTTCAAAGCCAGCCTGGGCTACATTGAGACCCTGTCAAAGTGTTAATTAACTGATTGATATTAATTAATTCTTCCGGGAAATGTAAGATAAATTTGGAGACGACAGGCAGCAGGGATTAGCAGGCCATAGCTGGCCCCTCAGGCAGGCACTATGCTTGGGATGGTAAAGATGGCTGTCAGTGCTGCGTCCCACTTGCCCAACAGCCCCAGTGAAGATGTCTGGAACCAGGGATGTGGCTCAGTGGTGAGCAGCATTTCTTACACAATGAGCAAATATCCCTGGGTTTAAGTCCTTGCAAGAGAAGGGGCTAGCTTTTTCCAAAAGGTTCTCTCAAAAGTGGATGTGATGGCACAGGTCTTTAATCCCAGCACTCAGGGAGACAGGGGCAGATGGATCTCTGTGTGTTCGAGGCCCGCCTGGTCTACAAAGCAAGTCTGGGACAGCCAAGGCTACACAGAGAAACCCACTCTGGAAAAACAAACAAACAAAGAATTCTCTCAAGCTAAGTGTAGGGAATGTGCCTGTAATCCCAGTATTTGGGAGACTGAAGGACAAGAATTAGGAATTTGAGGCTAAACCTGGGCTGTAGTGTAAAACGCTGTTTTGGGGGTGGGAGAAGGGGAAAGATCTTAAAGAGCAAAAACGGTA
This sequence comes from Pachyuromys duprasi, assembly GCA_028658305.1. Lineage (NCBI taxonomy): Eukaryota > Metazoa > Chordata > Mammalia > Rodentia > Muridae > Pachyuromys > Pachyuromys duprasi. The sequence continues at coordinate 2,593,514 of CM053758.1, forward strand.
TTGGGGTTGTGGCACTAGGAAGAGCCTTCTGCACATTACTGCAGTCAGCTGACTTTTGCCACCCCTCCTCTCCAGAGCTTCCTGGTCATAGGACACGGTCCTAGCCAGGTCCTAACGCTGAAGGCGGGACCCTCGTCCGCAGACATCAACACCTATCCGATTCGAAAGGTTCCTGGAGGTGAGGTACCTGTGCCGGGCTCTCAGTCGTCCACACAGCAAATGGGTTGAGATTTGATCCTCAAATATCCCTTGGGTCTGTCCAGTCCCATCTGACTCCATCACTTAGTCTGAGCTCGCCCGTCACCTCTCTCCGAGGCCATTGTGGCAGCCTCTTCTCTCTTCTCAGGTTTCTCCAGCTACCCTTTCCTTACAATCCATACTAAGCAAAGCAAGCAGGTATTTCCACACACGGATTCCATGTTGTCCATCCCTGCCCCAAACCCTGGCGATGGCTGCTAACATCCTCAACTACAAAGCTCTGCGGTCATCACTGGCCACAGTGCTGTCTGGTTCTGCCTGCTCTCCCGCATTCACCGCTGGCCCTCACTCACTGCTAGGCCGCACCATCTCTGTTCCAGCTAACCGAGCTGCAGGGCGTTGCTGTTCTCCTTACTGCATGAGTGTTCTTCCCCTGGAAGTCGTCTCCAGGAAAAGGACCAAGAATTCAAGGTCTAGCCAGGCCCACGCCTGTGATCCTAGCACTCAGGGAGGCAGAGGCAGGGGGATCCCTGTGAGTTCTAGGCCAGCCTGGTCTACAGAAGGAATCCAGGGCAGCCAAGGCTGCACAGAAAAACCCTGTCTCAAAAAAAAAAAAAATTCAAGATCTGGGGCTGGAGTGATGTGTCCACAGTTAAGAGCAATGGACACTGTTGCAGAGGCCCCCAAGTTGGGGTCCCAGCACTCATGTGAGCCCAGTCCCAGGGAATCCAGTGCCCTCTTCTTGCCTCTGTGGGCACAAGTGTAGTACACAGACAGGTGCAGGCAGAACACCCATACACATAAACACAATTTCAAAACAAATTAAAAAAAAAAGAATTGAAGTCTAGCCTGGGCTACATATAAATATCAGAGCTGGCTTGGGTTACATAGCCAAACCCTGTCTCAAAAAGAACAAAGACAAAAGGAAGAAATGTAAGCCTGGCCTGGTGGCTCAGGACTGTAAGCTCAGGCAGAAAGACTGCTACAAGTTTTGAGGCCAACTTGGTCTACATAGTGAGTTCCAGGCCAACAGATCTCAGATCTGAGGGTCAGCCGAAGAGACCAAGCGTCCTGACTATGCAGGGGCCACCTGCAGGCTCCGGCCTTCCTCACCCAGGACCGAGAACACAGCCTCCTTGCTCCCAGGGCTCCGGCTCTGTCCCATTAGGACCCAGGGGTGACAGAGGTGATCTCCTCCCCTCCCAACAGCCGATGTGCCTCCTCCTCTTTCTCTTTTTTATGGTTTTTCAAGTCAGGGTTTCTTTATGTAGCCCTGGCTGTCCTGGAACTCACTCTGTAGACCAGGCTGGCCTACCAGAAACAGTGAGACCCTGTTTCAACAAAACAAAACACACTGAAGACATTTTTGAGGACTCCTATTTGGTGTCAGAACCGGGATGCAAGCATCAAGAGAGGAAACAGTGTCAATTCTCAGAAACTTCCCATCTCTGAGGGAGGGGTCCAGGGGTGAAGAGATTCCCTGCTAGGAGGTGGGGGTGGGCAGGAGGGGGTTTGGGGAGGCTGAGTCACAGGGGTACGGTGGAGGCGGCCAGTTGCCAACCCTGCAACTTCTCCTCCTCTTCCTCTCCCCAGGTGTATCCCTGGAATCCTCCAACCTCTTCATGCCAGACCTTCCCCACCTCCTGGCCTTTCTGGCAGCCAGCAGGTACGAGTCATCTGGCAGAGGGGCAGTGGGGACCCTTCTCTGAGATAGCCCATCCAAACCAAGGTTTCCCTTCATCCTCAGGGACATTTTGCCAAGGACACTGCTCTTGCCCACTCCAGCTGTAGGGCCTGGAGACGAACACTCAGGTGGGGACACACTGCCCTGGGGACAGAGAGCTCAGCTTGCTGGCCTTTTGGGTCCAGAAAGCCTGGATCTGAAAAAAGATGAAGCTGGGAGCGGGGAAAGTAGGAAAGGAAGCGGTGGTGGGCGAGGCGGTGGCCCACGGCCAGGGCTACACAGAGAAACCCTGTTAAAAAAAATACAAAAAGAAGAAAAAGAAGAGACGGAGAAAGAGGAGCAGGCGAGGGCAGCAGCAAAGTTAGGGGGGAAATGAGATCACCTCTCGGTCCTAACAAGATAGAGCCGCAAGCCCTGGGAGCTGAGAGGCCTTATCCTTGGTCCTCTGGGTGACCAATGCACACCGGGGACACTCTGTCTTCTGCTGGCCCTCAGATCCTCTGCGACTTGGCTGCGTCCAGGTCGACACCTCAGGGAGGGTGCTGTCTGCAGTGAACCAGCTCTACCTGGAGACTCACGGACGCTGGGGAGCGGAGCAGCCGCCACAGCAGAAGGAGCCAGAGACTCACCAGACACAGAGTCTAGGTCAGCTGGGCGGGGCCTGGGTACACAGAGGGATTCGGGAATGGATGCTACTGAAATTAGAGCCCCAGCCTGCTTCTCACATACAGCCCCCAGGAATCCCACCCCACACCGGGTCTCCTGGGTGGAAGAGCCACCGAAACCGGAAGTTCACCCTACTGGACAGGAAGTGCATCATCTTAACCAACAGGAGCGCCATCCTGGAGCCCAAGTGCACTTTCTTAAGCCTGCTCTAGCTCGTGTGGTGGAAGGAGAGGAGGAAGTGAGCGATGAAAACTTCAGAGATGAAGAGGAAGGCCGCGAGGATTTGCTCACCGCCCACATCCGTGCCCTGGCCAGGGCCCGGAGCAGCTATGTAGCCAAGCAGTACCGATGCCTTCAGGCACGCCTCATCTCAGATTCTGGAAATTCCTACAAGCCCGGGGACCCGGCCACAGAGCTACTTCAGGATGTGCGCCAGCTCCTCACTGACCTCCAGAACTACCTGGCAAAAGACCCCGACGTCAGAGCTGTCTTTGGGAACAGGGGACCTAGGGTTCCTCAGGACCAGAATCTTGGTAATGGGAAATGGACGGAAAGTAACAAGGGTTTGGGGGTACCACGACTTGGTCTTGTATATGTTCACATCCAAATTTCTGACTCCCCATGGGCAAGCACACTCTCGCATATAGCTACTGCTTCTTAGTTCCACCTAACATGGTGCACTGCCGGCTAGGGCCCCCGCCCCCCATGCTTGGAAGTGTTCCTACATTCCCTAGCCCCCCAACCCTGTCTACGCTCGTAGGAGACAGGGCGACCAAGGGAACAGGGTGGGTCACGGCGGTGACATTGTCCTCAATGCTGCAGGCCCCGCTGTGGAGGTGGCCCTGTGTCGGGCGGTTCTGGAGCCCCTGAAGCCCGCCCTGTGGACCAAACTCCGAACTCTCAGAGCCCAGGATCTGCGGAGACTGCGCCGGCGCCAGATAGCCCTGAGGGCGGGGGCGGGGCCCGAGGGACACAGCCCCGCCCCCGCCTTGCGGAGCCGGATCCACGCGCGCCTGGCGCACTTGCACTCCGCGTGCGCCCCGCGCCGCAAGGTGGCGCTGCTGCTGGCAGTGTGCAGCGACGTCTACGCGGGCCTGGCCGGCGGCGAGAAGGAAGGTAAAGGATCTCTGGACCCACGTCCAGGGGGAGGGTAGCCCCCTCTGGTGGCAGGCGCCCACGCAGGCTGGGGACCCGAAGGCCGGTGTCTGTATGCACCCCTGCCAAGCGAATGGCCTGTCCTGTGGCTTCCTTAGAGCCCCAGGGGGCCGATGCCTTTTTGCCCGCCCTGACTGAGGAGCTGATCTGGAGCCCGCACATTGGGGAGACGCAGCTGGATGTGGAGTTCCTTATGGAACTCTTAGATCCTGAGTCGCTGCGAGGAGAAGGTGAGCTCCTGCCCCCAGGATGCCCAGACACTGGGAAGGAGGCACCCTCGGCAACCCCCAGCCTCTTGGGCCTCCGAAGCCTAGAGGGGCCATGATGACCTTCGCCTTCTCTCCCCCAGCTGGATATTACCTCACCACGTGGTTTGGGGCTCTCCACCACATTGCTCACTATCAGCCAGAGGCTGGCCGTGCCCCGCAGGGGCTCAGCTTGGAGGCCCGGGACTCCCTGCGCCAGTGGCACCGAAGGCGGACACTGCACCAGCAGACCCAGGCCACAGCTCAGGTGACCAACCTGTGCGAGATCCAGCTCAAAGTCGGGCTGGCATCCGTTGCTCCACTGACATAGTCTCCCATTTGTCCCCACAGGCCCACCTGTCCCTTGAGGAGCCATGGGCAACAGGAGACCAGTGAGGATTGGAGCCTTCACTTCCGAACCTTTGGCCCACTCCTCTGCTTAATCGAGATGCTCGAGGCGTGTGGGTCAGCATGGAGGATGGGGCGGGAAAGGGGCCGTGCGCTCACACTGGCTGTTCCTACTGAGAACAAGCCCTTCCCTAAGGTGCACGGCACTCCCTTCCCCTCCTGGGTCTGCCCAGGAGTTACCTCAGTGAGGATCTCCCCAGCAAATGTAACCCCCCAAACAGTATTACAATGACAGCCCTCTCACCTGAATCTCTTTGGGGCATGTTGATCCTGATCCCATCAGGACACAGTGAGACTTAACCTGGTTAAGATTTGTTTTGTTTGGTTTTTCGAGACAGGGTTTCTCTGTGTAGCCCTGGCTGTCCTGGATTCACTCTGTAGACCAGGCTGGTCTAAACCCACAGAGATCCACCTGCCTCTGCCCCCCAAAATATCAAATGACAACCTGTCAGGTCCTGAGATGGGAGTTTCTTCTGGATGCTTCTGCGCTTTCTGTAGTTAAGGTGGCCGAGGTTCGGCGATGTCCTGAGCCTGTGCCCCCAGCTCCGCAGCAAAACGAGGTGGGGGAATTACTTGAGGCCAGGAACATGAGGACGCCATGGCACTGAAATAGCAGGTGTTCAGGAAACACTGGATCAGGTTTTTTATCAGCCTTGAAAACATATGGCCGCCTAGTCTATGGGACCCATCGACGTTACCTTATTTGGCAAAAGTGTTTGTGCAGCCATTATAATAATTATTATTATTATTATATTATTGTTGCTTTTTTTTTTGTTCAAGGCAGGGTTTCTCTGTGTAGCCTGGCTGTCCTGGAACTCGCTCTGTAGACCAGGCTAGCCTCAAACTCAGAGATCGGCCTTCTCTGCCTCTGCCTCCCAAGTGCTGGGATCAAAGATATGAGCTGCCCTAGCCCAGCTTGTGCAGCCATTATTGAAGATGGAAAAATGAGGCAGAGAGGCCAGGGGATTGCATCTGTGGCCCCGAGGATATTCTCAGGATACAGGAAAACTGATGGGAATAAGAGAGAAAGACAAGCCTCAAAATGCGGAAACCAGGAGACTCTGGGCAGCTCGGGCAAAGGCTCCTCCCCTGGCACCCTCAGAAGTCACGTGACTCTGCTGACACCCTGGTTTTTGTGAGACAGTGATGTCAGGACTCTGACCTTCAAGCCAGTATGACGGAGCACAGTGTAATCCCAGCACTCAGGGAGGCAGAGGCAGGCAGATCTCTGTGAGTTCGAGGCCAGCCTGGTCTACATTAAGTCCAGGACAGCTAAGGCCACACAGAACCCAAAACCACAACGAAATCCAAAAAACTCTGACCTTCAGAATCACAAGCAAATAAATCCCAGCTGTCTTAAGACACCAAGGTGATTACTACTACTAATAATATTAATAAAATTTAAAAGTGTGTTTACTGGGAATGGTACAGGCCTGTGATTGCACCATTTAGGAGGTAGGAGTAGGAGGGCCAAGAGATGGAAGCCAGCCTGGGACACCTGAGGCCCTGCCTGGCTCAGTAATACTCTCACCTAGAAGTCACCAATAAAGGGCTGTGGGTATGGCTCAGCAAACTAAGGCTTGCCTGGAGTCACGCACTGAGGAGCTGGAGTGTGGCCTGCGGCGAAGTGTTTGCCTCACGTGCTTGAGGCTCTAGGCTTTGTCACCACCACACGCACATGCACACACACACAAACACGCACGCCCACACGCCCACACTGTTAAGTGAGGCTTGGAGAGCCATCTCAGCAGTTAAGAGCATGGATTTAATTCCCCCGCACCAAAGCACATGTAACTCCAGTTCTAGGGGCTCTAATACCCTCTTCTGGCCTCCACTAGTACCAGACACAGATGTGATACACAGACATACATGCAGGCAAAACACCCAGACACATAAAAACCTTAAATATTTTTAAAAAACAAGTGAAACCATCCTAAATTGGGCAGTGTGCATCTTAAGTTGATAAGCATTCCTGAGTGTTTCCCTGAGCCACGTGACCCTTCCTAACAAATTACCTCGGTGGAGCGCCCGCAGCCTGCAGGAATCAGGACGCCCACTGACCTATAGACAGCTTATAACCTGACACTGAGGAGCAGCAGCCGGGCGCGGCCTGTGGAACCAAGCCCCGCCATCTGTGGGATGGGCGGCCCCTCCTGGTAGATCATGTCAGGATTGAGTTAAATTATAGGACACCTATCTTTACTGGCTGTGGAATTTCTTGATGTGTGTGTGGGAAGCCTCCACACATCTGGGGTCACAAGTGTGTGAATTGTGTGGGAGTGGGAAAAACGTTGAGTGGTTCTTTTCGTTTTTCTTTTCAAGACGAGGCATCTCTGTGTAGCTCTGGCTGGCCTGGAACTCATTCTGTAGACCAGGCTGGCCTCAAACTCACAGATCCACCTGCCTCTTCTCCCGAGTGCTGGGATTAAAGGCGTGTGCTGGCCCTTCTTTTGTTTCATAGAAAAATGAGAAAAATCTTCGTTCAGACAGGCTGGACATGATGCGTGAAATATAGCAGAAGAAAAGACAGCCAAAGAAAAATAAAGTGGACTTCATCTGTATTCATACTTGTTACTTTGGTAATGCTACAGCCAAAAGCAATGTGAGGAAGGAAGGGTTTATTTTGGCTTCCGGTTCTAGAAGAGGCCACAGTGGTACGGGAGGCATCAGGCGGCCAAGGCAGGAAGCTGAGCAGTCACAACCTCACCCACCCACAGAAAGCACGGAGGACTGGGAGGACAGGTCCTGAAAGTCTCAGATCCTCAGTGACATACTTCCCCCATTGAGGCCCCACAACCTCTGCACACAGCGCCAGCAAGCCGGCCAGGTGTTCCGATGCCTGTGCCTGTGGGAGACACCTCTCATTCAAACCAGCACAGCCTCGGTGTTCAAAACTGCGAAAGAGGCGCATTCATCAGCTACTGTGGCATTTAGAGACCTGAGGCAGGAGAATTCCCTCAAGTGCTAAGCCAGCCTGGGCTGTGTGGTAAGACCGCATCTCCAAAACCAAACTAGGCTGGGGAGATGGCCTGGTGGGTAGAGTGCCGTGGCAAGCTTGAGGACCTGGGTTCAGGGCCGTGGTTCAGCAACAGTGACCCCTGCACTGAGGGAGGGCAGGCTTCGGGGTGGGAGGGGAGGTCAGGGGCAGCTGGCTCACTGGCCGGCCAGTCTAGCCAGAATAGCAAACTTCAGTGAGAGAGAGACCTTGTCTCAAAAAATGCAACCACGGAAGCTAGAGATGGTTCAGTGGTTAAGAGCACTGTCTACTCTCTTGCAGAGGACCCAGGTTCAACTCCCAGCACCTACATGGCAGCTGACAACTTTCTGTCACTCCAGTTCTAGGGAATACAACACCCTCTTCCGGCCTCTGTGGGCACCAGGCACACACATGTATACGCGCAAGCAAAACACTCATGTAAGCTAATTAAATGTGGTACTGGCAAAAAAAAAAAAAAAAAGGTGAGTAAGGGCTGGAGAGGGGGCTCAGCAGTGAAGAGCACTGTCTGCCCTCCCAGAGGCCTTGAGTTCATCCCAGCAACCACATGATAGCTCATGACCATCGGTAATGGGATCTGATGCCCTCTTCTGGTGTGGATGAAGACAGCACTCATACACATAAAATAAACCTTAAAACAAAACCAACCAAACAAAACAAAGTGAGTAAAGTCTTCTCCTTCAAGCCTGACAAGTTGGGTTTGAGGCCTGGAGCCCACATGGTGGAAGGAGAGAATTGCATCCTGGTCCTCTGACCTGTGCCCTCACATCAGGCAAGCACACATAAGCACTTAATGTTGCCAAATGGTGGTAGTACACGCCTTTAATCCCAGCACTCAGGGAGACAGAGGCAGGTGGATCTCTGAGTTGGAGGCCAGCCTGGTCTACAGAGTGAGTTCCAGGACAGCCAGGGCTACACAGAGAAGCCCTGTCTCAAAAACAGGGTGGGTGGGTAGGATAATGTAGAAAAAGTGTTAAAGAACATACCACTGTCAACCTGCACAGCTTACATATATGCACACAAACATACAGGAGAGAGAGAGAGACAAACAGCACAATATAACTGCACGTGGTGGGACACACCTGTTAACCCCAAACCTTGAAAAGCTAAGGCAAGAAGCCAGTTTGGGGCTACACAGTAAAACCCTGACTCAATAAAACAAGCGGGGGATGGGAGGGTAGAATGCATGAATGTGTGTTTATATTTTGGTCCACAATTCTGGAATCATGACCCTGACCTACTTCCTGGGGTAATAGGTTACAGCGACACAGGAGACTCTGAGAATAATTAATCGACGTACATCGACGGTACAAAGAATTCACCAATAAACGTGCTTAGGAAATACTGAGCTGCACACGGTAGAGTTTAGCTAAAGCAGTGCTTCCTCTAAAGTCTTGGAGGTAGATATCAAACTAACCAGGCTTGTGAGAAACTGGAGGGAAATTTTTGTGCCTTGGGCATAACTGCAGTTCAGGCTTGCTGAGAGTATATTTCCGTTAAGGTTTGTTCACTAAGATTGCAGCCAACTAGGCTCCCCTTCCGTCTCGAGGACCACGCCTCTACCTGGCCGTCAAAGGGGATGGCGGCACTGCCAGACGCCACCATCAAGCCCCAGTGTGCCACAGAGTCCTGGCTGTCTTGTCAGGAAGAGGCAATTCTGCCAGCCAGGCAGTGTGCCCTCGGTAACACAACTCAAAGGGAACAACACTGGTATACTTCCGCAGCAGCTCTGACAGTGACTTTGCTGTGGAAATCTCCCACCTGTCCCAGATGGCCAGCCTTGCGGTCTGTTGTCTCAGAGTGATTAGGGGGTGGGACCGCAATGCGATGTGCAGTTGACAGCATATGTGAAGTGGTAAAGCCTAAATCCTATGTAATCCGTTCTGAATGTCCATTTGTGGCTGGTTTTGCACTATTAATTTTTTTTCCCTTATTCTCCTTAGTGGAGTAAATTTGGGGGAATTTAACCTGGTGCTTCAATAAGACCCTGCCTCTTGACACAGATCCTATTCCTTGCCCTCGGGAGGCCAGGAGAATCTGAACCAACAGGTTTTTCTGGGCTTTCCCACCCAGTCTGTTAGCAATCCTGTCCCTGCAGCCTTCATAAAACCTCAGAAGGTTTTATGCGCTGGGAGTGCTTCCAAACAGGTGAGCTTCCTGGGGGCATGGCTCAGCAGTAGTCCCCTTGCCTAGCAGGGAGCTTGTTATTAGGTTCAACCACTTGAGTTGTGTGTGCGCACACACACACACATAACCAAATATATCACAGGCAGTGTATGGAAGCTACAGGATTCTGTCTGAGGCTAATCCTTAGTACCATCAGCTGCTTAGCCAAATTAACAAGCCTGGAAGGTGGTAGCAGAATACTGGGCAGTTCAGTCAAGCCCACGGTCACCTGAGAAGTGGCCCAGATCAGCCGGGCCTGTGGGCACGCTAGGGGATTATCTTGACTGTCAATAGGGCACCATTCCCTAGGCAAGCAGCCCAGGGCTGTATAGGAAAGCTAGCTAAGCCTGTGCCCACGTGAGCCAGCGAGCAGTACTCTTCCACTGTTTCTGCTTGAGTTCCTGACTTTCCTCATGACTATGTTCCTGTAAGGGAAATGAACCCTCCCCCATTTTATTGGTGTGTTTTGTCGTAGCAACAGAGAAGAAAAGAGAACAGATGGAACCCCTGATTTCTACACTGTACTCCTGTATTTTCTATCACTGTAGTCAAAATATCCAGCAGATATAGATTAAAGGAGGAAAGATTGATTTGGGCTCATGAGTCGAGTGGTCCACCCCCTCATGGCCAGAAGGCACACAGGAGCCCCTCAGTTCATAGAGGTGCAAGTATGTAGCAGAGGCAGACCAGACAGGAAGCAGGGACAAAATCTAAGTGGCCTGCCCCCAGTGGCCTTCATCCCTCAGGTAGGCCCCAGCTTCCAAAGCATCCACCAGCCAGGGAACAAGGGCCCCATGACAGGAGCTATTGCAGGCTGAAGGGATGACATGGGCAGTCCACCAGAAACACAGAATCTGTGTGTGTAGTGTTCAGTGACCGGCGCTGAAGTGAGGAACCGATCTCAGGACTGAGCCCTTAATCTGTAAGACCTGACACTACACCCACAGGAAGCCTGTGACCCCAGCACTCAGGGAGGCAACAGGAAGGCAGATCTCTGTGAGTTTGAGGCCAGCCTGGTCTACCGGTTTGAGTCCAGACAGCCAAGGCTGCCCCATGCATTCAGGAGGCAGAGGTAGGGTATTATCTGTGAGTTCAAAATCAGCCTGTCCACAGAAAGAACTCTGTGTCAGCCTGTCTTACATAAACAAAACCAAAACAAACAGAACTGGGAAGACAAACCTGAGAGCAAGGTGAAACCTGTTTGGGGCTGTCTGCCCCGATGCTGCCAGGAGGTTTTAAAATATATTTACGAAAGCTTTAAATGCATTTTTATTTTATTATCTCATACATAATGAGTGTTCTGCCTGCATGAAGACCCGTGCATGGCCTGTGTGCCTGGGGGAGCCAGAGTGTGCACAGAATCTCCCGGAAATGGAGTTACAGGTGTTGGGAGTTGAACCTGGGTCCTCTGGAAAGGCAGCAAGTGCTGAGCCATCTCCCTCCCTCCCTTAAATATTCAGATTTGTTTACTGCAGTGTGCTGCTGTTTATGGACTCACCGCCTTGCACTTGTATGCAGGAGCTCTGCCCCTCAGCTATGCTTGCCACCTTTCCTAGAGGACTCTAGCAAGCTGTCTACTGCGGAGCCCGAGCCCTGGCCACGGGGTTCTGCTTATTACTTTTGTTTTACGTGTTATTGCGGGCTCTGGGAATGGCATTCAGGTAGCCAGGCTCGTGCCCCAAGCAGCTTTACTTCTCCATCTGGCCAGTCTCGCTGGCTGGATTACTTTGGTTTTTCTTAAAAGTTGTTTTTGTTTCTTCAGAAGACAGGATCTCATGGAGCTCAGGCTGGTCTCCAATTCATTAGGAGTGGGGGATGACCTTTCCTCAGTTTCCCAAGAACGGAGGTTATAGGTAGGTGTGGGCGGCACCCCTAAAGTTCTGGCTGTGAGGCAGGGTTTAAAGGTCGGACCAAATCAAGCAGTGACCTCTTTGGCTTAGCTCGCTTTGTCCTTGCACCACTGCGAGGATTAGCCAATTTAGTAGGCCAGCAGCAACCAGGCTCAGTTTGTAACCCTTTCTGCCCCGGTGTGGTCCCAGCGTGAGAGGGGAATCCAGTCCTCCAGGGCCAAGGCGTGCCGGGCTGCTCCTCCTCCGGTCTGCACTTTCGTTTCTTCTTTCCTTGGCTATCCCCTTGGGAATAAACAGGCGGCTTCTGAGACAAGACAGTTGTCGCCCACAGCCCGTTTCTCTCGAGCCATGATTTAAATCTGCGGGTGGAGACTCAGCTCACCGAAATGGATAAAAGATGTCACTGGAGTAAAGGCCTTTAGTGAGAAGAGGCAAAGGCATAGAGCAGGACTGGAGAGCTGGCTCGGCCTTTAAGAGCGCTTGTCCCTGCAGAGGGTGGGGGTTCAGTTCCCAGCACCCACCTTCAGCTCACAAGAGTCGGTAACTCCAGTCCCAGGTGACTCCATAACCCCCTTCTGCCCTCGGCAGGCCAAGAACAACAGGTTTAGGTAGCTGTGGGTTTACAAGAGCTGCGCAGCGAGCGTCACAGGGCCGTAGTAGCTCAGGCTGTCCTAAAGCTTACCAGTCCCTGCCTCGGTGGGGAGTTGAACCTAGCCGTGGGGTCGGGCCCTGTGCGTAAACACCATTCCCCAGTGTTCTCCGGAAAGCACACGGGCATCACCCTGCATCAGCTACGATGCACACCCTTAGCTGCGCTGGCACACTAGATCCTCTGAGCCTGCTTACCTAGCTCTACAACAAACGTGTCTTCATTACCTCCAAAACATAGCAAATGGGGAAACCTGCCATGCCAACCACAGCAACTTAGGGACTTTTTCCCTGTCCAGGGTGGAGAGTGGGACTGAGGGTGAGCGGGAAGGCAGAGCCCGAACGAACACAGCAGCTCAGCGTTCCTCCCATTCCGTTCCGGCCCGGTGCCTCTCCGGTCCCCCGTCTCCCCCAGCGAAAAGAGGTCGTGGTCCCTTTAAGGCCCGCCCCTCCCTCCCCCAAAACTTCCCAGTGTCTGCTCCTCTCGATCCGGGACGGCCGGCCAGGCTCGCCGCCGAGCTGGTAGGGGACAGGGCCAGGGGGTCGGGGAGGGCCGCGGGGCGACCGACCGGCCGCACGTCGCCGCGCCGGCGGGGCACGGGTTTGGGGCGCAGCGGGCGGGGCGCCGGCCGCGGCCCCGGGCGCGCGTGGCCCGCGAGCGGCCCTCACCGTCCAGGGTCCGGCCGGGCGTCGGCCGCCGGGGCGCCCGAGCGAGGGGCGTCCCGGCCGGGCGCGGGGGCGGAGGGGCCCTTCCGCTCCCTTCCCCCACCGCCGCCTCTGACGTCGGCGCGGGACCCCGCCCTTCCGCGGGCGCGGCTCCCCCTCCCGGCCGCCGCGTCCCCTGCTGCGCGCCCCGGCCCGCGGCGTGTGTCCAGCGAGCCGGGCGGAGGGCGCCTCGGGACTTTATTTGGAGATTGCGCTTGTGTGGCCAGGGCGGCCCCGCGTCCTCCCGACTCCAGGGCTGGGAGTGTGGGCTGGCGCCCGCCGTCCCGCGCTCCGAAGTTTACTTCTCCGGGCGGGCGGGCCTCCGCGCACATCTCAAACTCATTTTCCGGGAGGATCCCCGCTCCGGGGCCCCCGGCGGCCTGTGACTCTCCCACGGGCTGAACACTTTCCTTTGTGAGTGCCGCGGCGGGGCGACCGGCGGAGACGCGCCCCGTCCACGGCCTGGCGACCCCTTAGGGCCCTCACAGCGGCCCTGGGCTCCGCAGGCCCCTTCGGAGCGGCGCCCAGGGAGCGAGTCTAGGGGAGCACTGCCGGGGTGCGCAGGGGCCACGTGCGAGCCGAGTTCCCCTGAAAAGCTCTGCTGTGGCCGAGCTGGGACAGGGACGGCGCCGCCGGCCGGGCCCGAGGTCAGCTGAGGAGCTGGACTTGGGGGCTCGTGTTAGGAGAGGAACACCCCTCCGGCCTGGCCGGGCACGGCCGGGCCGCGGGCGCCCCGGAGCCGCCGCTCCCGAGGCCCCGAGAAGTACGGTGACGCATGCGTCCTCGCTCGGGCCCGTTCCCGGACCGCGTCCCCGGGGCCCCCTCTTCACCAATCAGAAGCTGTCGGGCGTCCGGGGCCGCCTTGGAAGAGGGCATTCTAAGACGGGCACCTGCGGGAACCACTGCGGGAACGCGGAAGCGAAAGCCTTTCTTGCGTCCCCGCGGAGTGGCGCGGGAAGGCAGGCGTTGTGACTGGAGGACGCAAGGGTTTCACAGTGACGGATCGGCTAGGAGGCCAATGAGAGGGGGAAGGAGGCGGGGCTTCGCGGACCCGCCCACGCGCGCTGCCTGTAGGAAGGCGGAGCGAGGCCAAAAATCCGGCCTATGAAAGGGGAGTTTATTTTAAGGAGGCGGAGCGTGATGGAATGATTGGCAGGAGGCGTCGACCTATAAGGAGTGCGGTAGACGAGAGGGGCTGGTCTTCCCAGTAGAACGGCATGAGTTCTACCCAATAGGCGTCAATCGTGAGGAGGCTTCCCCTCCCCCCACGGCAGGGCTAGTGGCTCCCCCTATCGGGTGGGGGCGGCGAGTGACGGGCGTGTCCCTCCCCCAATGAGAGGCGGGGGGAGGCGGGTTCTGCGCCGCCATGTCGCGGAGGCTGCTGCCCCGGGCGGAGAAGCGGCGTCGGCGGCTCGAGCAGAGGCAGCAGCCGGACGAGCAGCTGAGGCGGGCGGGAGCGATGGTGAAGATGGCGGCGGCGGGCGGCGGAGGCGGCGGAGGTCGCTATTACGGCGGCGGCAACGAGGGAGGCCGAGCCCCTAAACGGCTGAAGACGGAAAACGCCGGCGACCAGCACGGAGGCGGCGGCGGCGGCGGCTCCGGGGCGGCGGGCGGCGGCGGCGGGGTGAGGCCAGGCCTTTAGGTTCCCGGGAGGCAGGGGAAATTTGGCACTTTAAAGCGCTTTCTTTCTGCGGGGGGCCTCTGCGCACGCGCCCGGCGCTCGCGCCTTCGGCGGGTGGGGGAGGGGCGGGCGCCGGGCAAACGGCGGGGTTGGCGCGAGGACAGGCGCCTGCGCGTGCGCGCCGGCCGGAGCGGCGTGAGGGGGCGGCGGGGGCGCGGCCTCCGCGGGCGGCGCACTGCGCAGGCGCCGCGGGCTGCGTGCGGGCCCCGGGCACGCGGCCGGGCCGTTTTTTTTTTTTTTTTTCTCCCCTTTATCGTTTGTTCCCTGTGTCCTCGCGCCCGCGGCCTCGCGTGCGGGAACTGGGCGGGCGGTGACCTGACCCGGTGGGCAGTGCCCACCCCATCGCGGCTCGACTCGAGGCCGCATCATAGGGAAGTTGCCCAGACCGACATGTTCAACCTCCGTTTCTGTATGCGTGGTGGAAATGGACGACGGGTTGTGAAAGGCGGGTTCAGCTGTTGGGGAGTTGAGCCAAGCTTAAACGTCATCATCCAGTTTGCTTAGGGTTCCAGGAGAGGGTCGTTTATAAACTGAAATACATTCCCTCCCTGTGGCCACGGAAGCACCCTGGCGTAGTCTTTTCCTAACGGCCGCAGTTGTGATTTCTGTGGGGTGCGGCCTGCACTCATTTCCAAAGTTTTATTAAAGTCCTGCTGGGCATGGAGGCAGAGGCGGGCAGCCCTCTTGAGAGTTTGAGGTCAGACTGTTTTGCATAGTGAGTTCCAGGCCAGACAGGCTATATAGTGAGAGTCATCAAAAAGAAAAAACAAAACAACCAGTGCCCTCTCGTTCTCGTGCTGCTTGCCCTGTTAGCATGGTGGGTTTCCACTTGTTTGGAAATTGTCTTACTTCTGGGTCTGGTAAGTTAACTATAGAGCCAGAGAGCTGGAGCCCATGAGATGGACAGAGAGAGCAGACTCCAAAAAGTTGTTCTCTGAACATCTTGTGGGCTGTGTGGTGTGCCTTGCCCCTAGCCCCAATAAATTAAAGCGAAAGATCTCACATGAGTTGTTCCTCTGAGGTGGGGAGAGTTTTCTGGACTCCTTTACAGAGCAGTAAAGACGTTGGGTAAGGTGAATTGAGGTGAGTGGCCAGTGACGAACGGGGCTAGGATTAGAACTCAGGGCTGTGGAAGACACACTGCAGCTGGAAACCACCTTCCAGGTGTGCACCTTGTGTGGCTCCCTTCTGAAGAAAAGACCCAGTAATGTTCATAGGCTTCTGCCCAGTGATCTTCAGACAGGAGACTGCTCCCAGACTCCGGGAGAGAGAGGGCAAAATTTCCTCCAGAGTCCCGGAATTTTCTGTGTGTGTGGAAAGATGCATCCTCTCAGGAGGAGGAGCTATAGTAGATCAGCAGCTCAGGGTGGAAGATAAGATGTTGGCCTGGACAGTATAGGACAGGAAGGGCGTATTATTGTCCTGGTAGCTATGTGTCTTAAAACACTTGGTCTTTTGCCCTGCCTGGACCCAAAGGTGACTTGTGTTAATAGTCATTCTCATTAAATGACCACAACTTGCCTAACCAGAGAAAACTAGGAAGCTAGGGCATCTACATACTGTTCTTCAGGCTAGCAGGCAGCTGTTGGAGCTCTTCCTGTGGGCGTGGCCGCTGTCAAGGCTACTCTTCTTGTTGAACTTTGATTTGAGAGAGCTGGATTTCAGGAAGAAGGTCAAATGTGACGCTCTGGCTCGCTCTCTACATTCTTTCGGCCTTTCTTAGAAGCTAGGCTACTACAAGGCCAGTGGGCAGATGGCCACCCACTCAAAGCTTTTGGTGATCAGATGGCTTTAGATTAGGGGTTTTTCTCACTGTGTTACCTTCCTTTTTTTAGGAGAACTACGATGACCCCCACAAAACCCCTGCCTCCCCAGTTGTCCACATCAGGGGCCTGATTGACGGTGTGGTAGAAGCTGACCTTGTGGAAGCCCTGCAAGAATTTGGACCCATCAGGTACTCAGCCAGGGCTGCTTAGCCTCTCGTGTGTCCCTGGAGCCTGTGGCTCCTCCATAGAGTTTACTCTTGTACCCCCGGGAAGTCTTTTATTCTAGTATTTTTTTGGCTGTTTGACCAGGCCAGGTATTGTGAACAAATGGGAATAAAACTGTAGATTCCTTCTCGCTCGAAGTTACCCAGGCAGTGATTGATTAGCACGACGGTCTCTTCTGAAACAAGGTCCAGGAGGATAACTGGCTTGGAATGTTGAGGGTCAGAGTTCAGAAGAGCAGGAGTCAGCTCACAGGGTTGGCTTGTTCCCACCTCCCATGGTGACTGAAATCTGTTTTCTCTCTGCAGTTATGTGGTGGTGATGCCGAAGAAGAGACAGGCACTGGTAGAGTTTGAAGATGTGCTGGGGGCTTGTAATGCAGTAAACTACGCAGCGGACAACCAGATCTACATTGCTGGTCACCCTGCTTTTGTCAATTACTCCACCAGCCAGAAGATCTCTCGCCCCGGCGACTCTGACGACTCCCGGAGTGTCAACAGCGTGCTTCTGTTTACCATCCTGAACCCCATCTACTCCATAACCACGGTGTGTGCCGCGGGGTTCCCCTCCTGTCCAAGCTCCATCCCCAAGCCAGCATGAGGTGCCAAGGCCCCTCACCTTGCCTGTTGTTGCTTTTACAGGATGTTCTTTACACTATCTGTAATCCTTGTGGCCCTGTCCAGCGAATTGTCATCTTTCGGAAGAACGGAGTCCAGGCTATGGTGGAATATCCTTTTCTGGGAAACTGGTGTTCTTTGGTCTAGGGCGTGGGGGCAGTTTGGATCTCAGGGCTTGGAAGAGAGTAAATGCCATGTGTCTTCACAGAGGCAACTATGTAGCCATCTGAACAAGGAGCCATACACTGTAAATTGTAAAAGAACAGGCACTAAGGCTTAACTAATCAGTGGTCTGGACATGTCCAAATGGGGTTCTGCTTTGTATTTGTGATGTGTTCCCTCTTGATGAGAATTGAGCCCAGTGCTAAACGGGAAGGGGACCACTCAGCTATATCCACAGCCCACTCTTTGAGGTATTTGGCTCCATTCTGGGGAGTATCGAGAAGGAGAGAAATCAGATGACTCACTCGAACAGCAGAATGACTTGTAGGGGAGAGGGTTCTGATAAAGGAGGCTTGATAGGGCGTCCTTTGCGGGCTACATTGAAGAAGCCACCTGGAAAGGCGGGCGGGGTGGAGGTTTCAGATAAGATGGGGCGGCTCGAGGTAAGAGTGCAGAGCAGAGAACCCTGGCTATGGCTCCCTCCTGAGGACAGTCCCTGGGGTGTCTACATGGCTTGCCTTTTGTCTGGGGTCCATGGTGGTGCACCCAAACTCTGGATGCTGTGTCGCCTTTGATTTATTGGGCAGTGCAGTAGAATGCCTCTCCAGAGTTCCACCGTGCTTGCTTCCTTAAGTCGCCTTACGTTTGATTCTGTGCAAAGTGCCCAGCGGGCCAAGGCCTCGCTTAATGGGGCTGATATCTATTCTGGCTGTTGCACTCTGAAGATTGAGTACGCAAAGGTAGGTCTGGGAAGTGACTGGCCCGTGTTGACTACCTGGTGAGATGAAGCACGGCCAGTCTCAAACTTTGTCTTGTTTTTGCAGCCTACACGTTTAAATGTGTTCAAGAATGACCAAGATACTTGGGACTACACAAACCCCAACCTCAGTGGACAAGGTAATCCTGATGGCAACTTTGTTCTAAATACACCCGCCTGCCTCTTCACTTGACTAGTGCACTTGACAGACCCGGGGTCAGGGTTATGTAATGCCATTGGGCTCCCTATGGACACGGGAGGGTCTTGGGGCAGAGTTGAGGCTGAGGCGTGGGCAGGACGGGAGCAGGGCACTGCTGAGGAGGAGGTGGCATGGCATGGGGGCAAGAGATGGGTACAGCTCAATGATTTTGCTGCCTTCATTCTAGAGCCTGGTTAAGGTTGCTGGACTCTCCATTCCCTGGAGGATGAGAAAAGGTCCCTTTCACTCTCCACTGGGAAAGAGGCTCTAAGGGTCGGGGTGTCAGCTGGAGGGGTGAGGTCTGCTAAGGTTTTGACACAGAGCCTCCAAGCAAGTAGACGTTGTAGAGGTCAGACACTTGGGATAAGCTCAGGGCAGACATTACTGGTCTCCTTTGTAGAAAGGACTCCGCGTCTTCAGGGGTACACGTGTACAACCCCTTTGTATGTAGTGTTGTCAAGAATGGTTTGCCTTGGTAAGCAGGAGAGGTGAAGAATTACCTTTGGAAAACAGCATCACCCCCTCTGAAAATCAGCAAGATGGGCCACTGTTGGTCTGATACGGCGGACTAGTCCTTGGGCTGCGGGAGGAGGCTGGTGGCTGACATTGCAGAGGCTCTGGGGGGCCAGAGACTCGCTCTGCAGTGTAGGGGGGCCGGTCTTGCTTGCTTTGCAGCTGAGAACCAGTGGGAAGGGTGGGCTAGACTCTCCCAAGGACCCTCAGAATTGGTTCTCTGGGCCTGGCTGCTCCCTCCAAAGGTCAGAGGCAAATTATGACCAAGTGAATGTACCAGAGCGGGCAATGGCATTACATGACTGCTGACAGAAACATGGCAACCAACCATTTCTTCTCCAAGGAACACAAATAGAAGATGTGCAGACCGGCAGGGGCTAGTAGCAGGGGCTGGCTGTGCATTGGTTTGGATGCCTCTCAGCTTGGCTGATGAGGCAACCCGGAGCGAGGGCGGTGCTTGGCCACCCCCTCGGGAACCACACTTCAGCGGCTCTGCCTCTGCACATTGCTCACCAACACACAGGGCACAAATCCACTAGTTCTTCATGGAGGACAGAACATGCAGCCTTCACCACGTCCCCAGAGACAGCCGCAGATTGAGCTCACTACATCAAGAACACCACACCGCGCTCCAAGGAACAGCTACAAGCACAGAGGCAGACAGAGACAAAGAAAGAGACGCAACATGGCAGCAGACACTGCTTTTTTATTAAACATTAAAAAAGGCAAAATCCAAGCAAACTTGAACCCAAGAATGTACACAGAAGTAGGAAACACAGAACAGAGCTCGCCCAGCCAGCCAGCGGCGCTCTTTTCGGAGAACGATTCGATCCATAGACTGAAGTAGATTCCATGGGCCTCCAAGACAATAGGATCCTCTCCATTCCTCGCCATGTGGGTTTTGTTTTTAAGTCCTTTGGTTTGGGGAGGGCCTTCTTTTTTTTCTTTCGTGTTTTGATTTTTTTTTTCCTGCAGTCACCGGCTGCCAACACAGTCTGCACCAACTGGAGATCAGAAATAAAAAAATTAAGCCACAACAACAAAAATCAGAAAACCAAAACAGACCTAAAATCAAATGAGCTCAGAGGCACACAGTTACCTGCTGTTGGGTAACTGGGCGTGCTCCCGAGGCCACAGCGCGGGCATAGTGGGGCCACTGGCACACTCCATACCAGGAGACACGCACATGGAGCGCTACACAGCAGAAGCACCGCACTGCAGCACACAAGTGAGGAGATGACAACACGGAGGGACACTACCCACTCCACACACCTTTACTTCACTCTGGTCTCTCCTGAGGACAGCACATCTGTGAGCCAGTTTTGACTTAATCACAACACTGACTTTTAAAGCGGTTCTTTAAAGAAAATGTAGCGGATGTATGCCGTGACTTGTATTTATGACTGTAAAACCATGTGATGCAGGGTCGCAGTGTATGTTTGATGGGACGCCATCTTTCAGAACTGTGCTAACTCACTGTTGAAGCGTCCAATGGTAAGAGAAAATACAGATTTGTTTTTTTGTGACAAATGGACATTGTACTCTGTACTTCTGCTGTAAGTAGCCCTTTTCCATCTTGTAATGACTGTTGAAAAGCAAGCCCAGGCTGGGTGGCAAGAAAGGGCAGTGGTTTCAAGCTCCGGGTCTCGGTGCCATCCGGACCTGGGCTTCTGGCTCGGCCATGGATTTGCTCAGTGAAAGAGTGTCTGCTCTACTTTCCCATCTGCAAGGTGGGCTAAGACATGAGTACCTACCTCATAGGGTTGTTGTGAGGAACTAAAGCTGTGACGTCTGTAAAGTGCTTATCAGTGTCTGCACTCAAGCGCTGAACTCACGGTTAAGAGCTGCAGCTGGGCTGGGGGGGTCTCTGCGCCACTGTTGGGTCTGAGATTGTTGATGCCTTGTACCTACCTAATTGCTCTTTCAAACTGATTGTGCTCTTGCCCTGCTTGTCAGCTCCCACAGCCCATCTCGGGCTGGGTGGGATGTGGAGGGTGGTCCTGCCCGGGGTTGATGACTGGGCCTGGAGTACGGCCTGAGCTCGCAGAACATGGAGGCCTTGTGGGCTGTGGGCCTCATTTCCATCCATCGGGGCTTACTTAGTTTGTCTGTTGCCCTTAAGCTTTCTCCCTTCATTGGGAATTACTCTATAAAAGTGCTCTCCCCCTCCACCCTTAATACACCCACATTGTAGTGTTCCAGATGGCCTGGAGCTGCCTACCTGTCCTCTACTCAGACCAGGACGGGGGAGAGCAAGTCATCCCAGGAGCTGGCCTCATTCCTAGAGAAAGAAAAGCAGATCATCTGTGCGCACAGGGGAGGGAGAGTGTATCCATCTTTCAGACCTGGGCTTTATGCCCCCGACGCCATCATAGGAAGGGGACCCCAGCAGCCCTTGTAAGGAGAGGGTCTGTGGCCATGCCCAAGAGCTCAGTGGCCTTAACATTGGCTTCTGTAGTCAGGAGTGGGGGATTCTTTCTCGTTCTATTCCTGACTCTGTTTTCAATCTACAGGTGACCCTGGCAGTAACCCCAACAAACGCCAGCGGCAGCCCCCTCTCCTGGGAGACCATCCCGCAGAATATGGTGAGGGCAGGGGGTTCCCCTCCGTGGACTCCCGTGGCTCATGTGCCCCTGCCCGTCGTCCGCCGCGAAAATTCTCACCCGTCCTCCCTCTCTTTCCTTCCCACCCCCCAGGAGGGCCCCATGGTGGGTACCACAGCCATTACCATGATGAGGGCTACGGGCCCCCCCCACCTCACTACGAAGGGAGAAGGATGGGCCCACCTGTGGGGGGTCACCGCCGGGGCCCAAGTCGCTATGGCCCCCAGTATGGTCATCCCCCACCCCCTCCCCCACCACCCGACTATGGCCCCCACGCTGACAGCCCTGTGCTCATGGTCTATGGCTTGGATCAATCTAAGATGAACTGTGATCGAGTCTTCAATGTCTTCTGCTTATATGGCAATGTGGAGAAGGTGAGCTGCTTTCTTTCCTTGAAGAGCTGAAGGAGGTTCCATGCCTTGGAGGGGAGCGGAGCAGAGGGGAGGGGCCTGTGAGGCGCATCCTGGTAGCGCTACTGCTTCTTCACGAGCTCCGTTACTTTGATTACCCAGGTTGTGCCTAATCTTAACGTGTTGAGAATTAGTGTTGAGCCCTAAGAATTCGGGTAGTAAAGATTATGTAGAAATTGCCTTTCTGTATTCTCTGCTGGGACTTGTCCCTGCCTGGCTGGCTCCTGGGCTTCTATCAAGTATGGTCTTAGACTTGGTCTGAGTGTGTAGGACTGGGTTTGGTCTATCTAAAAACAGTAGTGGTAGCCTGGTGTGGCGATGCACACCTGAGCCATCAGACCTCAGCAGCCTGCCACACAGCGAGACAGACTCTGTAGCAGGTGGTGTGTTTTTGTGTCCACTGTGGAAAGAATGGACAGACTGGATGGGCTGCCTTCAGAGCCTCCGCCAGCATGCACTGAAGTAGTCTGTGAAAGTGGGTTAGGGCTCAGAGGTACGACACATAGGGGGCCCATGGTTCCATCTACAGCACTTCTCTTTGATGTTGTGACCGGTTAAACAGCCTTCAATAGTGACAACAAGTGCAGATGACTGCTTTCTCGTTTTGTGGGTAATCTGTTCTGCAGCTGCTTTCGAGGGAGGAGAGCACCGCCCGGGCCTCTGCCTGTCCTGGCTTGAGCTCTTCTGCCTTGGGCCAGGCCTGCTCTGGGGCCGCTTCTGATCCCTGTTTGTACATGAGGAAATGGAAGCCTAGAACCTGAGTGGGAGTGGGCTTTTAACTAGGGAGAGGACCCTGGCAGCTGGACAGCGGTGCTAAATTGCATCTCTCCTCCCTCAGGTGAAATTTATGAAAAGCAAGCCGGGGGCCGCCATGGTGGAGATGGCTGATGGCTATGCTGTGGACAGGGCCATCACTCACCTCAACAATAACTTCATGTTTGGGCAGAAGATGAATGTCTGGTAGGTGCTGTCATCCCGGGCAGGGGCAGGTTGGAGTGAGGGCCCGGGCAGAGGTGTGGTCCAAGTTCTGACTGAGATTGAGGTGTGGTAGGAGCCATGTTTCTATGCTTCCTTGTGGAGCCCTGGGAGAAAGGGGGCTTAGCCTCACCTAGGCTGAGCAGCAGTGTGTGCTAAGCGATATCAGGTAGGCACCTCTATTGCGGGCCCTAGAGGACAGTCCAGCATGTAACAAAGACACCCTCCCTCAGTGTCTCCAAGCAACCAGCCATCATGCCCGGCCAGTCATACGGGCTAGAGGACGGGTCCTGCAGTTACAAAGACTTCAGTGAGTCAAGGAACAATCGCTTCTCCACCCCGGAGCAGGCAGCTAAGAACCGCATCCAGCACCCGAGCAATGTCCTGCACTTCTTCAACGCTCCCCTGGAGGTGACCGAGGAAAACTTTTTTGAGGTGGGTGTCGTGGAACTGGCCTATGTGATGGTGCCTTGAGTTGGGCTTATGCTGTTCTGTAATCAATGGATTTCCCCATACCACACTGGTCCCTGGGTTTGGGGACACAGCAAAAAATCAAAAAGGACAGGTTCCTCTGCTCATAGCTGGCATGGGTGAGAGCGGAAGCCTGTGTCAGGGTGCAGAACTCTCTGCACCATGCTCTTCCGCATCTTAGCCAAGCGATAATGACTGCCCATCTGCCTGGTCAGAATAGAGTCAAGACACAGGTCATCCACTAGGCCTCAGGGTTTAGATGACCCCTCAAGGTGAGGCTTTGGAGCCTGGCCAGAGGCCAAGAGGCTCGGCAGATGTTGCCCAGCAAGCAGTTCAGTGACACCCAGCTAATGTCTGTCCCACCCCTGGGACTAGGGTAGGGGGCTGAGGAGTTGTTTCCCTCTGCTGGCACTGCCTCCTTGCGTGAGGTTCTATCTTAAATCACAAGATGGTAGGGTGCCTTGTGGGCGTGCTCTGAGTTGTCAGCTCTGCTTGAAGTCCACATGCGTCCTTGGTTTCTAAATTCTTCGTCGTGTTTCCTCCAGATCTGCGATGAGCTGGGAGTGAAGCGGCCAACTTCAGTGAAAGTATTTTCAGGCAAAAGTGAGTCACTATGCCTCTTTCTTCCCATCCTTTGCCAGTGTGGGTGGTTGCTGGGAGGAGCTTCAGCACTGGCTGGCTTGGCCTAAGCCCTCTGCTGTCTCTTTTCCATTCAGGCGAGCGCAGCTCCTCTGGGCTGCTGGAGTGGGACTCCAAGAGCGATGCCCTGGAGACCTTGGGCTTCCTGAACCATTACCAGATGAAAAACCCAAGTGAGTGTCTGTGTGTCCTGCAGAATCCCCCTAGTGGCCTGATGGGTTGTCTGGCTGCATGCCAGAGCCATCCTTCTGCCCTCAAGATAGGGCCCTGGAGACTGCCTTTGTCGCAGACACGGGCAGATGGGACTCCGTCACCAGGAGAGCAGTCTGGTGACATCCTCCTGGGAGGCCGGGCAGGCTGCCTTGTTCCACCCACCTGACAGCTTGGGAGGTGCTCAGGCTCACCCTGGGTGGGGATTCACTAGAGCCCTATAATTGACCTAGAGAAGAGTGGGTGTGGGCTGGGGTGGCTGTGGACTCCACGGGGCCCCAGCCTGACTCTGTCCTCTGTTTGTAGATGGCCCGTATCCGTACACTCTGAAGCTGTGCTTCTCTACTGCACAGCATGCCTCCTAACTAGATGCTGGGAAGGAAGAGTCCGTCGGAGCAGGAAAACGTTTCTTTCCTTTACGCTGTTGGTTTCTTTGGTTTTGTTTCTTCGATTTATTTTTGCAGTTCTTGTTTCCTTTAAATGCTAGGTCAGTAGAAGCTTAACCACAATGGAAATGCTGGAACTCTGGAGGGGGGGAGGGGAACTGTTACTCCCAAAATTAACCTTCACTTTTTAAGATAACTGTATGTGTGATTTTTTTTTTTTTCCTGTTCATACATTTGTGCTGCCCATGTATCTTGGCACATTTCAATAAAATGGTTTGGAAAATAAACCTGTTTGCTGGGGCTCCAGGGGTGGGGTGACTGCTTTCCTGTCTCCCGCTCCACGTGCTGGAGAGTGGCAGGCCCCAGCCTTGACAGGGCTGGGATGAGCAATCAACAGGAATTTTTGAGTCCTGTGGCATCCTCGTGTTAGTTCTAGGCATTCACTGAAACAGTGGACTTAGGGGCTGGCGAGATAGCTAGCAAGCCTGACTTAGCCGAGTTCATCCAAGGTAGAAGGAGAAACCTAGTTCTACAGGGAGGCCTGGCCTTACATTTACCGTGAATGCACAAGCACTCGGACACTCGGATGTACATGGGCACAGCAAACTGAGTGGAGCCTGACCTTGGGGTCTGGGAGCTGCTGAGCTCCAGGACAGCCTCTGCCTCTCCCTTTGCTGGGGTGACAGACCCCCAGTCTGAGAAACCCTGAAATGACAAGGCTGGAGAGATGGCTCAGGCTAAAACCATTGGCTGTTCTTGCAAAGGTCCGGAATTTATTCCCAGCAACCACATGGCTCATAAACATCTGTAGTGAGATCTGGTGCCCCCTCCCAGTGTGCATGCAGAACACTACAAACAATCTTGACAAAACAAGGAAAAGTCAAATTGGAGCACTATGGTGCTGTCCTGTAGTCTCAACTGCCTAGGACTCTGGGTGGGTTCTATGAGGCCTGTCTGGACAAGGACTGCAGTGTGAGAAAATACAAAACTACAAGAAGACTCAAAATGGGCTTAGTCCACACATAAGCACTTGTATTTTTGTGAGTAGAAGAATAAGCGAAAATGTAGCCAGGTATGATCATGCACACCTTTAAATCCCAGTGCTTGGGAGGCAGAGGCAGGTACATCTTTAAATTCTAGGCCAGCCTGGTCTACAAAGCAAGCTCCTGGACTGTTAACAGGGAAAACAAAACTGGTTTTCTCCGCTATGAGGAAGTGTTTTGCATTTTTGTGTGTGTATACTCAAGACACCTGATTAGGGCAGATGAAAGTCTTTGGGCTTGGCCTGCTTTGCCACCTTTTGGGTGTGTTAAAATTAGTAATAGTTGTGAACAGGAATCTGTATAAGTGACAGCTACCTTGACCTGTGCAGGTACTGTGTCCTGGCTTACTTAACCGAGTCCTAAAAGTCAGCTCCACAACTTTCTTGCTAACTTACCTGACACCCTGAGGCAAAGTTTACAGTGAATTGATAGATGCAAACTGTGGTAGTCTGGGATTTAGATGGAAACCTTCAGAGATGGTCTCAGCAGAAGGAAGGCCTAGGAGGAGCGGGGGTTAAAGACGCCCTTGAGAACCCCATGTGGGCTTTCCGCTCAAGAGTGTAGTGGCAGCTGGATGGAGTCCTGTGTTGTCACATGGGAAGTTCTAAATGTACCTGGATTTGCTGAAGAGCAAACAAGGCGATTGAAAGTGAGTTTTGCCATCTTCTGCTCTAGTCTATTTTTATTGGCATTTTGACCTATAGATAAATGCACTGCATGGATATCATCTACAGTAAAGCTGGAGTTTAGGGCAGGGTAGTCGGGAGCCACAGGTAGGTAGCCATTTACCCCAGGGTTCCTTTTGGACCTAATGGTCCAGGCTTTTTGTTGATAAGGGGCAACAATGCTTCTTAGCTGAAATTAGGGTGACCTTTTTGCTCACATTTTGGTATATGCATACCAGCAAATAGAGGATAAAACATTATTCCTGATAGTTGCTACATCTGTCTCGTGTGTGTGTGTGTGTGTGTGTGTGTGTGTGTGCGCGCGTGCGCGCGCGCACAAGAAACAAAACAAGGGGCTGGAGAGTGGCTCAGAGGTTAAGAGCACTTAAGTGGCTGCTCTTCCAAAGGTCCTGAGTTCAATTCCCAGCAACCACATGATGGCTTGCAACCATCTACACTGAGATCTGGTACCCTTGTCTGGCATGTAGGAATACATGCAGGCAGAACACTGTATACTAAATAAATAAATAAAATTTAAAAAAAAGTGTTTTGAAGCTTCTTAAAAAAAAAGAAACGAAACAAAAGCCCTGCCTCTGTCAGCTGTAAGTCTGGGTAGCAGACATACCCAGAAGAAAGGAAACATCTACTGCTGTCCCACTGGCCCAGAAACATATGCTCACCCTCTTGGTAAGCATTCCCTAAGGAGCGCACTTATACTGTGTTTTATGCTCTTGGGCAAGACTTTCGAAGGTGTGTGTGTTTTAAGAATATTAGTTTTTTGCTGGGCGCGGTGGCACACACTAATCCCAGCACTCGGGAGGCAGGGGCAGGCCTCTGAGAAATCGAGGACAGCCTGCTCTACAGCCAGGGCTACACAGAGAAACACTGCCTATTATATTTTGATTTTTTTCTTTTTTGAAACGGGGTCTCTCTACGAGGCTGTCCTAGAACTTGCTACATAGACGAGGCTGGACTTGAACTCACAGACATTCGCCACCTGTCTCTGCCTCTGTCTCTTGAGAACTAGGATTAAAGGCCTAAGCCGCCACGCCGAGCTTCTTTGGGTTCGTTTTAGAGTTTAGGTTGCGCGGTACGTTGGTGCAAGCCACCCCTTCTCGGGAGGTCTCTTCAAGCTCCGGGCCAGCCCGCGTTATGTAAGAAGAGGCTGGGGATACTTTCGCTCGCCTGTGCCGCTGTCCCTGCACTGTAAAGCAAAGGTCGGTGGGCGGCAGAGCCGTTCGACGCTGCCAGTGACTCCGACCCGCGACCTTCCCCTGCCCGCGGGAAGCCGCACCTCCTCCTGGCCGTAAGGGGATAGAATCGTCTGCCTTCCGGCCTGTATCCTGGAGAGGACTGTGGATTGCTCAGCTGCTGCCAGTATGTCTTTGACTGGTTCAGTTGTCTACAGTTTTCTTGTTACAACACCGCGCCGCGGTGAACTTTATACAAAACTTTCCAGCAGCAATGTGAAAAACTTCGCAGGCCAGCTTCCCAGTGGGCCAAAGGTCTTGCTTTGAGGCAACGTCCTAAGCTGGGGAGTCAGCAGCGAGTGCTAGTTACGCTTTGCCCTTAGTAAAGATGGCGGACGAGCTGGGTCCCCGCTGCTAAAGGGTGGCGGCTGCGGTGGCTTCGATGCCCTGGACCAACATGGCGGACATTTGTGCCCGCCCCCTGTGTTTTCTCGCATAGCAGGTCGCCCAGCTCCGAAGTGCAGGACGTGATGGCTACCGCGATGACAGTTTCCAACAAACTACGGGACCTGCTGATGAAGCGTGAGTTACCCCTCGGCCTGCGAGGTCTTGCCTTGGCGTCGATGGGACGGGAGGTCTGCCCCGGCCACTTTAACCTCGAGTCCCCGTGCGGTTTAAAGAAACCCTAACTTTTTAGGTCCGTCTCCCAGTCTGCGTTCTCCGTCCCCAAGCCTGGGTCATTTCCACAAACAAGGCTCTAACGTAGTCTCAGGCGGAAACCACTCATAAGCAGCACCGGATTTTTTGCTGTTTTTGTTTTTGGAGACAGGGTTTCTCTCGGCTGGGATAAAAGGCACGTCCCGCCATCTCCCGGCTGCACCCACTGATAGTAAAAGCTGTGTCTGGTCAGGCCGGGTGCTGTTAAAGTGTCGCGGTTCTGGGGTCTCAAAGGCTCGCTCTTTTCTCTCCCCAGAGCTGAGAGGTACCAGCCAGCTGCACTTCAATGTCACCCTAAGATCCCTGAGCTCCTCTGCACAAGAGGCCGCCAAAAGAGCCCCCGAGGACTCCTCAGACCACAGCTACGAGTCTATTCAAGTGACGTCTGCCCAGAAGCACGTTCTCCATGTACAGCTAAACCGGCCAGAGAAGCGGAATGCCATGAACAGGGCCTTCTGGAGGTCTGTCTGCTAGAGGAGGCAGAGGTGGGCTGGGTCAGGGGCCCCCAGTATGTAACAGCTCCAGATATAACCTGTCTCTTCTTGCTCCTCTGCAGGGAGTTGGTGGAATGCTTCCAAAAGATATCTAAAGACTCCCACTGTCGGGCTGTCGTAATTTCGGGTGCAGGAAAAATGTTCACTTCAGGTACTTCCCTCCCGTTGGGCCTCCTGTTGTCTCCTTTGCTTTCTTTGCCAATTTTGTTTGCTTACCCTTGGCTTTTTGCATTTCTTTTTTTCTATTCTAAGTAGTTCTAGACCAGGCTAGTCTAGAACTTGAAGTGAACCTCCTGCCTCTGGTTCCTAAAGGTTAAATGCTGGGATTATAAACAAGCGTGGCACCATGCCTGAGCTCCTGTTATTCTGTAGGGCTCCTCCTGTTCTTCTGCAATGCTTAATTTAAAAAAGAGGAAGGAAGGAAGGAAAGAAAAATAGCTGGGTTGATGGCATACGCCTTTAATCCCAACACTCGGGGAGGCAGAGGCAGGATAATCTCTAAATTTGAGGCCAGCCTGGTCTACAGAGTTCCAGGAATGCCAGGGCTACACAGAAATCCTGCCTAGAAAAACCAAAAAGAAAAAACTTACTATTATTGTGTGTGTGCATGCACATGTGTGCACTTTGGGGAGGTGGTTCTCTCCTTCCCCGTGATTGAGCTCAGTGGTCGCTGGCCAGGCTTGGCTGCAAGCTTCAAACACCTTTACCTACTGAGCCATCTTGCTGGCCCTGCACTGGTTCTCCTTCAGGGTTTTGACTTAAACAAGACTTCTTTTTAATTATGTATATGTGTGTGTGTGTGTGTATGAGACCATCTCTCTATATATGAGTGCAGGTGACCACAGAGATGTCAGATCCCCAAGGGCTGGAATGACAGCTATTTGCGGTCCCTTCGACATGGTTTCAGGAAATCAGACCCCATTTGCTGCAAGAGTCTAGGGCTTTTAACTCTTGAGCCATCCTCAGCCCTTGGTGTTTTTGCTTGTTTGTTTTGTTTTTTTGAGGCAGGGTTTCTTTGTAACCCTAGCTGTCCTGGACTTGCTTTGTAGATGAGGCTGGCCTCCAACTCACAGAGATTGAGAGAGTGCTGGGATTAAAGACATGCGTCACCGTGCCCAGCTATTTTTTTCCCTAAGGATAATTTAAAATAGTCATGTGGATGGACTCAGGCTGTGGAGGGACTCAGGGGCTGGCACAAAGCCCAGAATTCCCTCCCCACAAACGCAAATATAGAAAATAGCTCAACAGTACATGACAGGATCCCGAGGTTGGATCACAATGGATCTGTGACTTTGGACAAGGTTCTGGGCCTCTCAGAGCCTACACCCATCAATGGTGTCAGCCTCCTAGAGAGGCAAGTTTTCATGCACTAAGTGCTGACTTCTGCTTCCACCTGTGTGGAAGTTCCTCCACTATCCTTTCTCCTCTTTGAATCCTTTTTTTTTTTTTTAAAGATTTATTATGTATACAGTGTTCTGCCTGCACACCAGAAGAGGGCACCAGATCTCACTATAGATGGTTGCGAGCCACCATGTGGTTGCTGGGAATTGAACTCAGGACTTCTAAGCCATCTCTCCAGCCCTTCTTCATTTCTTATCAGGGCTTGTTTCCAACATCTGTTTTCAGGGGGGGGGTTCTTTTTTAAAGATTTATTTAGTTTACATATGAGTGCTCTATCTGCGTGTACACCTGCACACCTGAAGAGACACGAGATCCCAGTATAGACGGTTGTGAGGCACCACGTGGTTGCTGGGAATTGAACTCAGGACCTCTGGGCAAGCAGCCAGTGCTCTTAACTGCTGAGCCATCTCTCTAGCCCCACACCCAGCGATTTTTAACTTCTGGTGTTTTGTATTCAGCCTTTAGATTTCAGTTGGTTCTTTGTGATAGGGTTTTACTGTCTAGCCCAGGCTAGCCTTAACTTTCTGATCATCTTGCCTTGATCTGCTGCCCTGCTCACCTCTTGTTTACTCGTTTTTTTGTTTTGTTTACATCTTTGCACATGTGTGAAGGCGCCAGCCCAAAGCTGGTGTCAGGTGCCTTTCTTGATTGCGCTCAACCTTGAGTCGTGGTCTCTCTGAGCCTGGGGTTCGTCACTCAAGCTAATTTGGCTAGCCAGCTTGCTCCAGGGATTCCCTAACTCTCAGCCCGAGCTGGCATTACATGTGGCTGTTACGCCCGTTCAGTTTTGCATGGGTTCTCGTGGGTAATCGGGTTGTATGTGGCTATTAGGATGAAGTCAGGCCTTGCATGCAGCAGGAAGTCCAGCCTCTGATGGGCTGACCTTCAAACAGCCCTGCAGAAAGTGTTTCTTTGTTTTATTTATTTACTTTTTTGAGACAGTGTAGCCCTGGCTGTCCTGGACTTGCTCTGTAGACCTCAAACCCACAGAGATCTGCCTGCCTCTGCCTCCTGAGTGCTGGGATCACAGGCGTGCAACACCACACAGAGGTGCATTTATTGGTTGTCACACAAAAGATGTTTGTAGAGTAAAACAAGTTCCTCACGATCCGATCCCCGTGTTTTCTGAAGGAGTTCTTACAATGAACTGTTTGACGTACTCAATAAGGCAAGATGTTCCAGGTTTGCCAGGGCCATCTTGGCCCTTTGCTGTCAATTCGAAGGCTGCAAGGCTCCCTCAGAAAAACAACTCTGTAAATCCCAGACAACAATCACCCTTCTCGACAGTGACTTCTCCCGGGTCTAAGTACTTCCAGATGTTTACCCTGGAAATACTGACCCTACTAATTTTCCCAGTCCAGGTTCTCAGGATTCGGATGCCTGTACTCATGCTTCTATGGCAAGTGCTTTCCCCACTGAGCCGTGATGCCCGCCTGCATTGTTTTGGAGGCAGGGTTTCACTAGTAGCTCAAATGACCGGAAACATGAGACTGCCCCAGCTTTACCCTGTTGGAGGACTGGGATGAAAGGCTTGGATAGTCTTTCCTCGTTTAAAGTACAAGTTCTTATTATTCGTCTGGCTCCATGTGAGACCCAGGTGTAGTACCCACTAACACCTGCTGTGTACCCAGCCCTGTTCACAGCACCTGGATACGCTCGTGGCTGAAAAAGGTACAAACAAGTCGACCGACACCCCCAACTTTAGGGCTAGAGTGCTGGTTCAGGGGTTTAAGAGCACTGGCTGCTCTTGCAGAGGACCCCGGCCGGATTCCCAGCACTCACACGTGGCTCACAACCGTCCTTAACCCCAGTTCCAGGGAATCTGATACCCATATTCTGGCCTCTACTGGCATCAGACACACACATGCACAGACATACACACATGTAGAGATACACACATGTATGCACAGATACGTATATACATAAAATTAAGTAGCTGGGCATAGTGGCACATGCCTTTAAGCCCAGCACTCAGAAGGCAGGGCTAGCTGGATCTCTGTGAGTTGGAGGCCAGCCAGGGCTGCAGAGTGGGACCCTGTCTCACACACCACAAGAGAAAAACTCCAGTTCATGCAGCTCACGTTCCAGAATACCTGGATATCCTGGGTCAGACAGATCCAGGAGAGAAGTAGGACCAGAGGTGGAGGGTGGCCTGTGAGAGGAGCTTGGAGCTGTTGGCCTTAAGGAAGCCCACAGCCAGTCTCGTGGTCACTGAGAGGTGAGGGGTGCTAAGGGGACAGTGGTTAGCAAAGGGAACAGGAAGCAGAGTGGCACCGGGCTTACCCCACTGGCTTGGGGCCAGCGCCTAAGCGGCAGGTGGAAGGAAGGCTTAGCCAGTGTGGAGGAAAGGAGTGCTTCCTGCGGATGGGGAACATCGAGTTCCTTGGTGCAAGTTTCTTCTTCTTGTTTCTTTTTGCTTGACTACTTAAACTGCGACCAACAACCCGACCAACAATTCACCAGGCCTCTTGGGGCCCCAGCATTGATATACTCTGAAAAGTCCCCAGAATTCCAACACACAATTGCAGAAACAATCAGCAGCTGGCAAAACCACACCTTTGCCAGAGCATGAGGCAAATCAGAGTCAGCTGCTGCAAAGCGGCCCCATACCCGGAGTTAACACGAAAACATGTCTTTTATTTCTGTGCTTTTTAAAAAGAATCTAAAATTGTCAGCACATTTTTTCCTCTTTCTGTTTTAAACCATTAATCATGTTGTGTGTAGCAGGAAATTATGAACAGGGACAATTTCAATGAACTAAATAATAAATAAACCTTGGATCAGTGGCCAAGGTTTTCAGGAAATCTCTCCTGCTTAATTCTATATGAGTTTTAATAATATCCACAACTTTTAATTTTCTGTAGAAATATAAACAAAACTTTTGCAGGCTTCCATTCTGACACACCTGTTGTATTATGCCATTAGTATTTACTATTGATATATCTGTTAGTAAAGCTGCGGTTAATCCTAAACAGCTATATAACCAAATCACCACACAGAAACTAGGACTTATTTAGTTAACCTAGAACACAAGGCTGGGCAATAATTACTCCATCCTAAACCTCCAAGCCCGCATAGTTTCCTACCATTTAGATTCACCCATTATACTTGCTTTTAGTGATACCTTAGGTCCGGTCCATCTCTCCACGTCGTTTCAAGACCTCTGCTGTCTGCTCCTGCCGCTTCTCCTCCTCCTCTGCCTCCCACTCCTTCCTCTCATAACCCAGTCATGACCCTTATCCATTCACCCATGGTACTGCTTGTTCCCTCGCTGGCCGAATGACTTTTTCACATTCAGTATTCTCATTTTCAAATGCCAACAACTGTTTTGCATCGGGGTCTGATACAGCTTTGTTCACAGCTGAGACAAATCTTTGTAAAAAGTCAGTGAAGGTTTCTCCAGAGCCTTGTAATCTTTGTAAACAAGGTGGACCTTTCCCTGGGTTCCTGAGCTTTGTCCCAAGCTCTTAAAGCTGCTAAGTGACTGTTCTATCGTAGCGTCATCAAATAGAATTTGTTCTTGTGTATCAGAGAACCACGCGTCACCCAGCAACTGAGCGTTTACCATATTCATTCTCCTCATCCATTTCAGTGCTCAGTACCCTCGGCTTCTTCCCCCCGCCATGTTAAGCATTGCAGTTGTGGACCGGCTTCTAGGACAGCTGTCACCAATCCCTTCCGGTCTTGGGGAATAATTCTATTTTGAGTAGCCCCACATCCCACACGTGGGATTAAAACAAAAACATAGTCTGTAATATGTTTTATTTTTTTAAATTTTGTTTTATGTGTGAAGGTGTCAGATCCCTTGGAATTGGGGTTACAAACAGTTGTGAGCTGCCATGTGGGTGCTGGGAATTGAACCCAGGTCCTTTGGAAGAGCAGACCACTGAGCCATCTCTCCAGACCCCTGTGTTTTCTTTTAAGAGACCAAAATTCCAGAATTCTCACTATAGTCCAGGGCTAGGGAGAACCCAGGTCCTCTAGAAGAGCAGCCAGGGATTTTTTTTTTTTCAAGACAGGGTTTTACTTGTGAACCTTTGGCTGTGCTGGACTCTTTGTAGACCAGGCTGGCCTCGAACTCACAGAGACATGCCTGCCTCTGCCTCCTGAGTGTTGAGATTACAGACATGCCACCTTACCAGGCTCAGCCAGGGCTCTTAATGGCTGAGCCATCTCTCCAGCCCCAGGTTTGTGTATATAATAATAATAATAATTTTTGGGAGTGGATTTTACTGTGTAGCCTTGGCTGTCCTAGAACTTCCTTTGTAGACCAGGCTGGCCCCAGACTCACAGAGATCTGCCCACCTCTACCTCCCAAGTGCTGGGATTTAAAGGCGTGTGCTGCTACCACCTGGCTCTTTTGTTTGTTTGTTGTTGTTGTTGTTGTTGTTTTATACAGCATTCCACCTGTGCACCAGATCTCACTACAGATGGTCATGAGCCACCATGTGGTTGCTGGGAATTGAACCTTTAGGAAGAATGGCCAGTATTCTGAGCCATCTCCCAGCCCTTATTATGTTTTTGTTTTTAAGATTATTTTTTATTTTAAGTGTGTTTTGCCTGTCTATATGTAAGTATACTACGTACATGCCTAGTACCCTGGAACTGTAGAAGTCACAGGGGGTTGTGAGCTGCTCTGTAAGTGCTGGGAACTGGACCCTCACCCTACAAGAGCAAGAAGTGCTCTTAACCACTGAGAAATCTGCAGCTCTTATTTATTTGTTTGTTTACTTAGTGTTTTTGAGACAGGTTCTCACTCTATAGCCCTGGCTGTCTTGGCTGTTAGTATTGTAATCCCGGCCGGCCTCAAATTTACACAATCTTCCTACTTTTGACAAGTGGTGGGCCGCAAGCTTGAGATTTAATGATTTGTAGGCTTTGTTTTTTTTTAAAACAGGATTTCTCTGTGTAACAGTCTTGACTGTCCTGGAACTTGCTGTGGAGACCAGGCTGGACTGGAACTTACAGAGATGCCTGCCTCTGCCTCCCAAATGCTGGGATTAAAGGCTTGGGACATCATGCCTGGATTTCTGTTTTTGTTTTTATTTGGTTTGTTTGTTTGCTTGCTTGGTTTTGGGTTTTTTAAACAGGGTTTAGCCTTAGTTGTGTGTAGCTTTGGCTGTTTTGGACTCGCTTTGTAGACCAGGCTGGCCTCAGACATCCCCCTGCCTCGGATTACAGGCCTGTGCCAGCACGCCTGGCTCTGGTTTGGTCTTTAACCCATTGAAGATAAACATCAATGTGTTATGTAAATGCAAGACTCCTGCACTCTAGGAAAGCGCCACCACAGGCCCCTCAGTGGGGGATTCTAGGCCAGTGTTCCACCACAGGGCCACCCCATCTCTGCACCCGGGAATTCTCAGTAAATGCTTTAGCACAGAGCCTGGCCTTCCACCCCACTGGCCAGTTAGGCAAGTGTTCAGCTAAGACTTCACATTTATTCTGCACAGGTTGGGAGACAAGGGTGCACAGCTCCCCCTAGGTATGCGTGGGAATGGCTTACCATTCATGGAGAAGTGTGTAGCTGGGCTTGGGAATGTGGGGAACCTGAGCTGAAACTCTAGATGGAGCTTAGCCTGAGTGGCACAGAGAAACCGACACACATATGGTGCCCCCAGGAAGTCCCCGGTCCCCCGAGACTTTCGAGAGTTTCTTTCTCTGCCGTGGCGATGTTTTGTTTGGACCGCAGCTCCGGGTTCCGAGCCCTGCCTGGGGTGGTGATGGGGCCGTGGGAGCTAACTAAGGACACCCCCTACCGCTCCCTCAGGCATTGACATCGTGGACATGGCGTCAGACCTCCTGCAGCCCTCGGGAGATGATGCGGCCCGCATCGCCTGGTACCTCCGAGACCTCATCAGCCAGTACCAGAAGACCTTCACTGTCATCGAGAAGGTGACGCTGAGGCTGGGCGGCGCCCCTCCGCCTGCGCCCTCTGCCAGCTCTGACCCCAGTTCTCCTTGTCCATCCTAGTGCCCCAAGCCGGTGATTGCTGCCATCCACGGAGGCTGCATTGGCGGAGGTGAGTCTGTGTCACTGACTACCATGTGGGTGCCAGCTGGCGGTGCGTGTGCCGTCCCCACCTCGGCCAGGGGCCTTGGCTCAGCCGTTGCTGATTAAACTTGGCTCCCCAGGTGCAGCTGCATGTTCTGGGAGGAGGGGTTGGCTCCTGTTCTTATTTTTGTCCCCGGCCTTGTCCTGCCAGGCGTGGACCTCATCTCAGCCTGTGACATTCGCTACTGTGCCCAGGATGCTTTCTTCCAGATCAAGGTGAGACACTTCCCCAGCTCTTGGCTGCCCGAACCCTGCAGTGCCTGGCGGCCACAGAATGGGGCAGAGCAGGAATAGCGAGAAGCCCGTCCTGAGGGCTTCCCGGAAGGTGTCAGAACCAAACCTTAGGAAGCAAGGCTCAGGCAAAGGCAGGGCGTGGAGAGGTCTCAGCACCCCCGGAGGCTAAGGCAGCTCAAGCTCTAGCTACCGTGAGTGACAGGTGCCTAAGGCCGCCTGGGCTATCTCGTGAGTAGTGGGGCATCACCGTTTCTTTCTTCTGTTACTGTGATAAAATATTTGGAAAAGCAACTTAACAGAGAAAGGCAGAAGGAGCCTGAAGCCGTTGGTCACCTCCCCTCTGCAGTGAGGAGAGAGCAGTGAATGCTGGTACCCACCCCGCCCCCACCCCACAATCCCACCCGTTCAACTCACGCATCAAGATAGTACCTCACCAGCATACCCAGAGGCCAGCTCTAGACTCTGTCAGCTTGACGGTAAACTCTGGCCGGCACACAGACCAACCTGAGCCACACAGTGAGACCCTGTCAGAATGGTGGGCGGGCACGGGCGTAGGAAGCTCAGTGGTACAGGGCATGAGTGAAAGAAAGCTCTGAGTTGGCCCTGCCCAGCTCCGAAAGGAGGAACAGGCTTCTTTGTAGAGGATGCACTGTGGGCGCTCCCAACATTGAGCTGGTGGCCTGGAGTAGACAGTTTTTGGACTGCAGCCGGCTGTGCCTGAGAGGGTAGGGGGTGGAAGGAGCCGGGTTCTGGGAAGGGCCTTGTGAGCAACAGGGAGGGTGGGGTAGTGACCCCATCTCCAGGCTGTGTGAGCTGGAGGGTAGGAAAGCCTCCGCAGCGATTCGTGGTGCCCTGAGCTTGCCCGGGGAGCGATGGCAGGTTCAAAGCAAACCCTGCTGGGCGATTCCCTCTAGGAGGTGGACGTGGGCCTGGCTGCCGATGTGGGGACCCTGCAGCGACTGCCCAAGGTCATCGGGAACCAGAGGTGAGAGGGGTGACCGGGGAGGAGGGTCAGCCCAGCCTCGTCCAGACCCGGATGACAGGGTCTCCTGATCTGCCCTCCCGGTCTCGTAGCCTGGTCAATGAGCTGACCTTCACCGCTCGCAAGATGATGGCTGACGAGGCCCTGGACAGTGGGCTGGTCAGGTAGGACCCTGGCTGGCTGATGGGCGGGGAGGCACACGGAGCCATCGGGGTGAGGTCCCCTGTATTCACACTCCAGAGACCAGATGGTCTTTCTTGGGGCGGCTGTTTATTCCTCTGAGCATCACACAGTGGTTGGGCCCTTTGGTTGGGGTTTCCTGTTTTCTCTGTGAGGCCACCTGCCCATGCAGAGGGGAGTGGGAGGGTGTTCCTCTCACTTACTGCTTTCCCTGGCAGCCGGGTGTTCCCAGATAAGGACGTCATGCTGAATGCGGCCTTTGCCCTGGCCGCTGATATTTCCAGCAAGAGCCCTGTGGCTGTGCAGGGATCAAAAGTCAATCTAGTCTACTCCCGAAACCATTCTGTGGATGAGAGCCTTGACTACATGGTAAGGCCTGCCTATGGCAGCCGAGGCCCACGCTGGCCCAGATGGAGCCACTGGGGCTTGGGGGACCTGCGGGCACACACACCGCCTCTGATTGGTGCCCTGCCCGGCTTCCCTTGGTCCAGGCCACCTGGAACATGAGCATGCTGCAGACCCAGGACATCATGAAGTCAGTCCAGACAGCCATGGAGAAGAAGGACCCCAAAAACATCACTTTCTCCAAGCTCTGAGTGCCTTCCAGGCCCTCACAGAGGAAGGCTCAGTGAAGTCAGACTGGCCGGTTTCTCCATTGTGGTCTCCAGTGTATGGCTTTGTAACTTAGTTCTTTGGTCCAGGTCTTATCTTCACTGTGAATGCTAGCATTTGAACACAGCTGTGAACAATAAAGTTTGAACCCAGCACGGTGTCTTCGCTGCAGTGGGTAGGGGCTCAGCTGCCCAGCTCCAAGGACAGCAGCTGCAGAGGCTGGCAGGCCATGCTCACTGGGCCAAGAGGAAGTGTGCAAGGAGAGGCTGGAAGGCCACACCCTGCGCCTGTCCCCCCCCCCCCCGCCCACCACCACCAAGTGAGCTGGGGCACAGCACTGCACAGTAGGGTTCTGGGGTTGGGCTGAGTTCATCGATCCCAATCCTGAGCCAGCTGCCTCATTTCTTTCTGCTTCTTACTTCCTTGCTACCCCCGTACCTCCTTTCAAACTTTTATTTTTAGCCACAGACTCTGGCTTGGGACTCACTGTGTAGCTGAGAATGACCTTGGACCCCTCTTTACAAGTGTGCATCACCACATCTGCCCAACTGCATATATATATTTTACTGTGGGTTTTCTTATCCATGAATAAATAATCTCAGCCTTCTAGATTTGTGTTTGGAATGAGTATAAGAAGCCAAACATTTACTTAGTGTCTTCTGTTCGTGGAGCCGGTGACACAGACCATCAGCGTGAGTCTCTGCTCCTTCCTTCCTTGTCGTGTTGCTGGGGCTGGACCCCAGGGCCCCACACATCCCAGGCTCAGCCTCTGAGCTCTCCTTAGCTCTGTGTTAGCTTTACTTTGGGTCATGTCTGGGTGTCTCCGATGTGTGCTTCAGCTGTGGTTGGCATTCCTCAGTACCCCTCAACCTTGTTTCATTCTATACATGAATGTTTGCCCTGTGTGTGTGTGCAGCACACGGGTGTATCACCCACAGGGGCCCAGAAAAGGGTGCTGGGCTCCTGGGACTGAAGTTACAGATGTGAGCCACCATGTGAGCCCTGCTCCGTGGGAGAGCAGCTGGTGCTCTTAGCTGCCGTCTTCAGCCTGAGGGTTCTAGGTTTTTGAGACAGGGTTACTCCGTGTAGCCCTGGCTATCCTGAAACTCACTTTGTAGATGAGGCTGGCCTCGAACTCACAGTGATCTGCCCGTCTCTGCCTCCCGAGTGCTGGGATCAAAGACATCCGCCATCACCTGGCTTCTCTATTTTCTTTTTCTTTCTTTTCTTCTTTTTTTTCTTTTTGAGACAGAGTCTTTCTACATAGCCTTGGCTGTCCCAGACTATGCAGACCAGGCTGGCTTCAAACTCAGAGAGAGCTGCCTTCCTCCGTCTCCTAAGTGCTGGGATTGAAGTCACTGCCACCATGCCGAGCTTCTATTTTTTATTTTTTAAGGCAGGGTCTTGCTCTGCAGACCAGGCTGCCCCTGAGCTTGCAAGTAATTCTGTCTCTGCCTCCCAAGTACTGGGATTAGTGATACATACTTGGTTTGTCCTTGGGTTGTTTGTTTTGGGCCAGGATCTCATGCAGCCCAGCTTGGCCTCGAGTTCACTGTCTGGTGGTGGATGACTAATACCCCCCCCCCCTCCGCGAACATCCTGGCCAGGGGGCCTTGGATCCAGGCACACACCAGCACACTCAGTTTATGTAATGCTGGCTATGAGACCCAGGGTTTCCTGCAGGCCAGGCAAGCATTCTGTCAGCGAAGCTAACTTCAGACTTGCAGCAATTCTCCTGCCTCAACCTTCCACGGGCGGGGGTTACCAGTGCCAGCAACCATTTTGTGAGTTTATTTCAAGAATTCGTGATGGGGGTGCTATCCATTTGCCCACATTACAGATGGGCAAGACAGGAGGCGCTGGCTCTGGATGGCCGGGAAGTGGTGAGGGCAGAACTGGAACCCAGAACCTGTGGCCCCAGCTGTGTGTACTAAGCCTGTCATCTAGGGTGTGGGGTCAGGAGACACATGGCATTCTCTCCTGTCATTCTGGCCTGCTTCTACTGCCCACCTGTCCAGGCATTTCCTGTGGCCCAGCCCTTGCCCTGCCCGCCTCACCCACCCTCCCTCTGCCAACAGCCCTCAGGGCAGGGTTTTATGATTCTGATAAAGCCTTGAAAGGAGGAAGTCCACGGATCCTTCCTCCTTCCGGGGACCTGCCAGGATGGGATTGCAGAGCCCTCTCCCCTGGCAGCCACGCCCTGTGCTATAAGGGCGAGCACCCCGCCGGCCACCGTTTCTCACTCCCTCTTCTCCCTCAGGACACGCTCTCAACCCCGAGTCTCAAGATGGCCTATGTCCCAGCTCCCGGCTACCAGCCCGCCTACAACCCGGTGAGACACCCACCTGAGCCCGCACCCCCTCTCCCCTGAACCCCGTTTTCTTGCTTTCTCCGCTCTGCTGAGCAGGGCTTCCCCTCCCCTGCTGAAGGGTGTGAGGGGAGGGTGGGCAGCCCCTGAAGCTCTTCACCTGGCCCCGTCTGCAGACCCTGCCATACAAGAGTCCCATCCCAGGTGGCCTCAGCGTGGGGATGTCCGTCTATATCCAAGGAGTGGCCAAGGAGAACATGAATCGGTGAGCCAGCCCCGGCCTCCCCCACGCATGTGGGTGTCAGCCAGAGGTCAACCTGAGGTGTCTTTGTCAGGCACCATCTGTCTTTGTGTGTGTGCGCAGGTGTGTGCGTGAACAGATGTGTGAGCAGGTGTGCATGTATTCAAACATGTGTGCATGCAGGTGTGTGTGTGTGTGTGTGTGTGTGTGTGTGTGCCTGTGTGCATGTGGAGGCCAGAGGTCAACCTCAGGTGTCACTTGGGTTGAGCCAGCGGGCTTGCCCTGTGGCCCTGGCCAGCCTGGAGCTTCCTACGTAGACCAGGCTGGGCTCTGACCCGCTGGCCCCCTCTGCTTCCCCAGGAGTAAAGGCGTGTTACCACAGCCGCTTACCCCCGTGCTTTCCCGGGCCGGAATCTCTCCCTGGGCCCCAGAATGCGTTGGTTAGGCTGGCTGGCCAGTGAGTGTGAGGCCCACCTTTCCCTGGGTTGGTCGCAGAGCCCCCCTATCCTGCCTCTTTGGTCTTAAACAGCTCACCACACCTAACACTGGGAGCCAGTGGGCAGGACAAAGACCTTTGCCCTTGGGTGGTGCGTGCCTGAGAGCCCAGCACTTCGGTGGTTGTGGCAGGAAGACCACAGTTAGGGGGAGTTACACTGTCCCCCACACCCCCACATCCCCCAAAGGGAAAAAATGAGAAAAGAAAGACAGAAGTCTGACTTGCCCCATCGTTGAAGAGGCTGTGAGGAATAGAAAGGAGGCGTGGGTACAGGACTCTGCACATGGAACTCAGGGACCCACCTCCCTCCAGTCAGGGTGACCCCAGGACAGGGTGAGGTCAGAGCTCCCTACAGAGGGCACCGCGCCCCAGCAGGCAGGCAGCTTTTGAACCAGCCCTTCATGTCCCACCAGCTTCCACGTAAACTTCGCTGTGGGGCAGGACAATGAGGCAGACATCGCCTTCCACTTCAACCCCCGCTTCGATGGCTGGGACAAGGTGGTCTTCAACACGAAGCAAAGCGGGCAGTGGGGCAAAGAAGAGAGGAAGAAGAGCATGCCCTTCCAGAGGGGAAGCCACTTCGAGCTGGTGTTCATGGTCATGCCCGAGCACTACAAGGTCTGAGCCCCCCTCCCTGCAGCCCCTCTGCAGCCCCCCTCTGCAGCCCCCCTCTGCAGCACCCCTCCCTGCAGCCCCCCTCTGCAGCCCCCCTCTGCAGCACCCCTCCCTGCAGCCCTCCTTCCATGCTGCCACCACTATAATCTGACTTTGAACTTCAGTTTGTGCTCTGGTCCCTGAAGTTTTCCCATATGTGAGGCTCTCCCAGCACCCCACAAATATTCTGGACTTCAAATCAAGAAGCTCCTTCGGGGCTGGGGAAATGGCTCCACCTAGAAAGTGCTGGCCACGAAAGCTTCAGACCTGAGTTCCATCCCGACCATATGACACCTCCTTCAGAGAGCTGCGGGTGGTGCAGCAGGCCTGAAATCCAGCTCTGAGGAGGCCCAGACAGGGGGATCCTTGGGGTCCTCAGGGCTTGCAGGCAGCTGGCCTAGCCCCCTTGACAACTGCCAGGCTTGGTGAGAGAGGCTGTTTCAAAAACCAAAGTAGATGGATGGTGCTGAGTGAGTACAGCACTCATGGCCTCTGGCTGGCGCGCAGTTGTGCGCAGGTGTGTACTGCACATCTGTGAGCACACACGCACACACACGCACACTGAACGAGTAGACACAATCTGTTTCTTCCTCCCCTAGTCCCATGCCAGCAATGGTGCTGCTGCCTCATACCTTCTCTCTGCCCTCCAGGTCATGGTAAACGGAAACCCCTTCTATGAGTATGGGCACCGGCTGCCCCTACAGATGGTCACCCATCTGCAGGTGGATGGGGACCTGGAACTCCAGTCAATCAACTTCCTCGGAGGCCAACCTGCCGCAGCTCCATATCCGGTATGGAATGTCTCTTCATTTGCCTGTTTGACTCATTCTCACATTTGTCACTGTGTTCCCACTAGGTTCCTTTGGGACCCAGTGGTGATCAAGATGGTCCACCAGGAGGATAGACATGTGACCGGACAGGCATGGCTCCCATAGACAGGACCACAAGAAGGGGTACAGGTAGAGGGAAGGGCAGGGTCCAGATAAGGAGGCTCAGGCAGAAGACTCAGAGGAGGTGTTCTAAGCATCCACAGGTAGGATCCAGGTTGGTCAAGAAGGCCTTCCAGGAGGAAGTGGTGTGTAAACCGAGTCACCAGAGCGAGGTGAGAAAAGCCTGGCAGTTGAAGAGTAAAGTGTTCAGGATTAGCAGACAAATCCAGG
Source organism: Pachyuromys duprasi (assembly GCA_028658305.1). Lineage (NCBI taxonomy): Eukaryota > Metazoa > Chordata > Mammalia > Rodentia > Muridae > Pachyuromys > Pachyuromys duprasi. The sequence continues at coordinate 2,636,273 of CM053758.1, forward strand.
AGAGGCTGCCTAAGGCGTCAGTCCCCCCGGGAAGCAGAGACACACTGACTGGCCTGCAGGTGCATCAGGGCGTGGCAGCACCACCTGACCTGTCTGCAGGCTCGCTCACTAGCACAGCTCCCACGTGGCTATTCAGAGTGTAATTTGGTGCAATTGTCTTGGAACTTGGCCAGAAGAGAGAGCTCCGAATGCCAAGAAAACATGGGTCCCTGTGTCCCAGAAGTCCCACACCCGGGTACACAGCCTGCAAAAAGCCAATGACACACCCCCACTGCAATAAAGTGGCCCATTGCTTCCAGAAGTCTCAAGCTGAAACTTGCTCAGTGGTAGGGCACCTGCCTGGAATCCCCAGACAGGAAGCGAGGCTCAGCTGTAGTAAGCTAACTTAGGGAGAGAGATGAATTCCTGAGTTTCTTTCTCAGTACCAAACCCACTAAGCAACAGAAGCCTGAAAGTCAAAGCTATCAGCCAGGGATGCTGGAGGGATGGTGGGGAAGAGCACTTACAGTACGGGGTGATGGTGGCCCACGCCTTTAATTCCAGCACTCGAGAACTGGAGGCAGGTGGATCTCTGTGAGTTCAAGGCCAGCCTGGTCTGCATAGTGAGTTCCAGGACAGCCAGGACTATAGAGGGAGACCCTGTCTTGAAAAAAAAAACCAGAAGAGCCGGGTGCAGTAGCTCATGCCTGTGAACCCAGCATTCTGGGAGGCAGAGGCAGAGGCAAGAGGATCTCTGAGAGTTTGAGGCCAGCCTGGTTTACAATGTGAGTCCAGGACAGCCAGGGCTACATACAGAGAGACCTTTTCTCCAAACGGAGCAAAGCAAAACAAAAGAATAAAACAAGAGAGAAAGAGAGAGAGAAAGAAAGAAAGCAGAAAAAAATCCAGAAGGATCTGGGTTTAGGTCCCAGCTCACAACCATCTGTAAGTCCAGGTTCAGGGGGTCTAAACCCTCCTCTGACCCCCACAGGCTCTGCACACACACGGTGTACTTCAGCACATACACATATGTTAAGCAAGTAAACATTTTAAAAATATTAAAAAAAAGGATCAGCCTGTTCTTTGACAAGTCGATAAATCCAAAAGATGAGTTCACCACCCAAAGGAGAGAAGGAACAAGTTACAGCGGCACATCAGCAGGGTGCGGACATCAGATATGGAATCTAGCCCAGCATGGTGACTCCTGCCTGGTCCCAACATCAGGATGCTGAGGCAGGATGTTCACTGCAAAGAGACCAGCCTGAGCCACATATCAAGACCTGACGTTTGTGTGTGCGCGTGTGTGTGCGCGCACGTGCATGGTGAGAAACAGAAAGATTAGGGTTTTTGGAATAGGAGATAATTAAAAAAAAAAAGTCAGGCATGCTGACGCACACCTTGTGTATGTGAAGATTTATTTATCTATTTATTTATATAATGTTCACCCTGCATGTACACTTACAGGCCAGAAGAGGGCACCAGATCTCACTATAGATGGTTGTGAGCCACCATGCAGTTGCTGGGAATTGAACTCAGGACCTTCAGAAGGGCAGCCAGTGCTCTTAACCGCTGAGCCATCTCTACAGTTCTATGGTGGTGCACACCTTTAATCTCAGCAGAGGCAGGAGGATCTCTGTGAGTCTGAGGGCAGCCTGTTCTACAAAATGAGTTCTAGCCAGGGCTACACAGAGAAACCCTGTCTGGAAAAACAAAAATAAACAAACAACCAAACAAAAAACTAACAGCAGCAGCAACAACAACAACACAAAACAGCAAATGATGAGGGAGGGCAGGGGTTCCGGATCGTCTGCACAGAACTGCAGGAGAGACGAGCTATGGCCACTGGAAGAAATGTGAGCAAAGACAACAGAGAGCCTGGTAGATGGGACCTCGGGCCCCAGAACCCCGCCTTGCTCTAGATTTGGGCATATGAAGCAGGAGATAGGATGGCAAGACCTTGGTCATTTCAGGCCTGGAAAGAACTAGGCTCCCATCTGCCTCTCAAATTCTGCTTTCTGGACTGGTTGTAGGCTAGGGGAAGGCAAGGGGCGAATGAAGGGCCTGGACACAAAGGATAGAATTTACCAGGCGTGTCCTTAAAGCCACGGAGGCTCTGCTGGTCCCTAAATACAGCATGGCTGAACACCGTGTACCTGAGAGGGGCCCCAGGGATCCCGCTCCCAGCCGTAACCTTCCTCCCTCTCTGTACCCACAGGGACCCATGACTATCCCGGCATACCCTGTGAGTACCTGCTGAGGGGTGGACAGTTCCCACAGAGGGGGAGGGCTAATGGCAGAGGAGGTGTGGGGACTCGCCGAAGACCCCACCTTCCCTCATCATTCTCCTGTCTGCCCCATAGGCACCTGGGTACAACCCTCCACAGATGAACAGCCTGCCGGTAAGTGGGAGGGGCGTGGTGGGCACGGGAGGGGCGTGGTGGGCACGGGAGGGGCAGGGGGAGGGACGGGGAGGGGCAGGGAGAGGGATGTGTCAGATGTTGTGTGGTGACAGCCCTTTCTTTGTAGGTTATGGCAGGACCCCCAGTCTTCAATCCGGTATGCTGTTCCCGGGGCTAGCGGTTCTCTGAGGAGCAAATCAAAGGGAAGCAGGGAATGTGGGGAGCCCAGGAGGGGTAGACTGCGTGTGGGCTGCCAGTTTTGGGGGTGCTGGTCAGGGTTCAGGAGGAGATATGGTTGGGGACAGTTCATGGGCAAGATGCTGCCTCTCTGTGAAAACATGGTCTTGGAGCTGCATTCTACAATCAGAGGCTGGAGGGGACCCCATCCGTGTTCTTTTTCTACAGCCTGTGCCATATGTGGGGGCCCTTCCAGGCGGGCTCACCGTCCGAAGAACAGTCATAGTCAAGGGCTACATACTTCCCACAGCCAAGAAGTAAGTGCCAGGCTGAAGTGGGGCTCTCCCTCAAACCAGGAGTGTAGGCCCTCCTCCTCCTTCAGACCAGGGGTCCAGGCCCAGCCTCCTCTTCCTCCTCCCTCAGACCAAGGGTCCAAGCCCAGCCTCCTCCTCCTCCCTCAGACCAGGGGTGCAGACCCAACCTCTTTCCTCAGACCTGGGGTGCAGGCCCAGCCCTTCTTTGGAGCCTCAGATTTTGGACCTCATTTGACACCTTATTTGTCTTCAGCTTTATCATCAACTTCAAGGTGGGGGCGTCCGGGGACATAGCTCTTCACATAAACCCTCGAATAGGAGAGGGTGTGGTTCGCAACAGCTTTATGAACGGCTCGTGGGGCTCGGAGGAGAGGAAGGTCTCCTACAACCCATTTGGCCCTGGGCAGTTCTTTGATGTGAGTCTTGGGGGGGAACCCTTCCCGCCTCCAACAGACCTGGTCCCGGTCCCGCTGGGCCTCACCTCTCCCCTCCCCCACAGTTGTCAATCCGCTGCGGCATGGATCGATTCAAGGTGTTTGCCAATGGCCAGCACCTTTTTGACTACAATCACCGGTTCCAGGCCTTCCAGAGGGTGGATGTGATGGAGATCAAAGGTGACATCACCTTGTCCTATGTCCAGATCTGAGCTTTTCCTGGGGAAGCAGAGAGACCGCCAGTCCCATCGAAGGCCCTAATAAAATGTCTAAGGGGTTTCATGTGTGTGAGTATGTTTGTGAGTGCATGCATGCGTGTGTATGTGTGTGTGCGTTTGACATGGGGTTTTGGTATGCAACATAGGCTGGCCTGAAGCCCTTCCAAAGATTTTCAGTTTGTGTATATATATTCACACGTGCATGTGAATCCCCTTGGAGGTCAAAAGAGGGAGTCGGGTCCCTGGGAGCTGCAGTTAAAGGGGGTTGTCAGCTGCCTGACGGGAGCTGAACTTGGTTTCTCTGAGAGAGAAAATTCTCTTAACTCCTGAGCCTAGCTCTCCAGATTTGGCCAGGAGCTCTCTTTTTTAGATTTACTTATTTTGTTTTATGTGCATGAGTGTCTTGCCCACACACCTACATTTCATATGCATGTGTGCAGCACACGTATGCCTACAGACAGTTGTGAACCAGCATCAGTGCTGGGAACTGAGCCTCGTCCTCTGCTGGAACAGACGCGCTCAGTATTGCGTTGCTGAGTCATCTCTCCAGCCCTTAAAGACTCATTTTTCTTTTGTTTTGTTTTGTTTTAATTCTACGCAGGAGCCAGCTATGCCGGTAGCTCCTATCTACAACACTGTGCTCAACTTTTTTTTTTTTTTTTGACAAAACAGTTGATAGTTTCATGTTCCACTCTGTCTCTTGTTTTGAGTTTTTGAGACGGCCACTGTTCTGGAACTCCTTATGCAAACTAGGCTGGTCCTGAGCTCGTGAGTACTCCTGCCTGTGCCTTCCAAAAGCGAGGATTCAAAGCTGTTCCACCACACCCACTCCCAGCTACTAGAGGGTTTTTTGTTTGTTTGTTTGTTTGTTTGTTTGTGTTTATCCACAAATAACGTCATTGTCACAGAACCATCACTGGGGCAATTTTTAAGAAATGTATTAATTTTGTTCTACATGTTTGTGTGTTTTGCCGGTATGCATGTCTGTGTGTCAGCCGCATGCTTTGCTCACAGAGGCCAGAAGACGGTGTCAGATACCCCAGAACTGGAGTTACACATGGTTGTAAACTGTCATAAGGGTGCTGGGAATTGAATCTGGGTCCTCTGGAGGAGCAGCCAGTGTTTTCAGCCACGGAACCGTATCTCAGTCCTAGCCCTCCTCTACTGTAACTTTTAGTACCCTCTACCTGCCTAAGCCCAACTGAACTGGAATGGATGAGGGCAGCCCTGCAGACAGCCTGCCCACCCTCAGATAACGGTTTTGTTACATAACGCCAAACAGATTTACAAAAACAACCAGAAAGAGCTGTGAGACAGCAGTTATGGGTTAATTAACGCATCCTGCACAAGTGGGAGGAAACTTCCAGGAATTCTAAGGTTGCCGGGTAAAAATTCTAGCACCGGGTAAACAACCTCCCTATTAGCCGCTGACCAAGGAGGCTGTCTTAGCCACTGTTTTGTGGGTGTGAAGAGAGCAAGGTGATAGGAGAGAAGCGTTTAACTGGAAGCCTGCCTGCAGTTTCAGACTCACTCCGTTACCATGGCGGGCAGCATGCAGGAAGGTGCTGGAGCATTAGCTGAGAGCTACATTCTGAAACTCCAAGGCCACACCCTCCTAATCCTTCCAATCTTTTCAAATAGTTCACTCCCTGGTGACCAAGCATTTGAATATATGAGCCCATGAGGGTCACACTTACTCAAATCATTAGGGAGGTCCCAGAAGTCCAGCAAACCATTAAGCCCATTGACACTGACATCACTTATGTGCCAGAAATAGAGAGTAAGTTGCTGAAGACAACACACATTGTGGTTGAAGGACCCTGAGAAATCAGGGACTGGACTGAAGGGCTCTCCCTGCTAGCTGCTTTTCTTTCTTTCTTCTTTCTTTCTTTCTTTCTTTCTTTCTTTCTTTCTTTCTTTCTTTCTTTCTTTCTTTCTTTCTTTTTGTTTTTCTTAACATTTCTTTAAAGATTTATTCATTATACAGTGTTCTGCCTGCATGTGCACCTGTACTCCAGAAGAGGGCACCAGATCTCACTATATATGGTTGTGAGCCACCATCAAGGTGCTGGAAATTGAACTCAGGACCTCTGGAAGAGCAGCCAGTGCTCCTAACCTCTGAGACATCTCTCCAGACCCTGTTTTTGTTTTTCAAGACAGGGTTTCTTGGTGTAATAGTCTTGGGTGTCCTGGACCTCACTGTACAGACCAGGCTGGCTTCACAGAGTCTCTCTATCTCTGCCTCCTGAGTGCTGGGATTAAAGGCGTGTGCTACCACACTCGTTGCTAGCTGGTTTTCAGAGTGTTAGAATCATTCAGGCTTCTGGGAGAGAATCCTCTGCCTTGTGCTACGATACCAACATGCAAGACAAACTGCGGCCAGCGGCACAGTGTCATGGGTGCAACCACATGCTTACTCTTCAGGAAGGAGCACACACCACACTGTAAGCTGGAGCAGGAGCCTGTGGCTCAGGCGGGCCTAGCTTCCAGCGTGTAACTCACCGCTATTGTCTTGTTTCAATGTTTGCGACAGGTCTGCCACATTCCCTTGGGCATTTCTGCTCACACTCACACATTACTCTCGCTGTCGGCCGTGGGGAGACAAACTGACCCAGGATTTCCTCAGAGGCCTCGATGAAAGGGCAAAGGCAGCACTCGTTCTGTGTGTCCTTGTCTCAGAGGGCATCTGGGGAGGCCAGGCGAGAGCTAGGGCCTTGAAGAAGTTGCAGTGTGTAGTCTGCCGATGCAACTCTTCCCCCTGGGCTGTGGTTGTCGGCCCTGAGGCAGGCGTGTCTGAGATAGCCCGCTCTCTGGGCCAGCACTGTCTGACTTAGCTCTCTGCTGACTTTGGCTATTTCTCCTTGCTGAGGTACATAGGCTGATGCACTTCTCAGTAAACCTGCCTGTCATTAGTCATCAGCTTATGCAAGACCTCCTGGTCCCAGATATTGCTTTTGTCTCGTTTATTTCTCATCCCTGATCCTCCTATCTGACACTAGAGGGTTCAGAACCATTATCCCCATGGACTTGGGTCAGTCAGCTTTGGTTCGCCACGGAAGGAAATGTCTTTTTTTGAGTGGGAGGTGTGCTGCAGAGATTCCTGACTGTTCAGTACCTGGGACTGATGGCTGCTGGGGCACAATAGCTTAATACCGAGCCATGGATGAAGGAAAACAACCAGCCAACCACGTGACTTCATGCAAGGCTGAGGGAGCATGGTGGAAGAGTTGTCAGAGAGGATCCATAAGATTCATGAGGTACAATGGGCTGGAGAGATGGCTCAGAGCTTAAGAACACTGTCTGTTCTTCCCAACGTCCTGAGTTAAATTCCCAGCAACCACATAGTGGCTCACAACCCTCTATAGTGAGATCTGGTACCATCTTCTGGTGTGCATGGACACATGGAGGTAGAATACTATATAAATAATAAATAAATCTTTTTAAAAAAGATTCATGAAGTACAAAACTGAGAAAGCTCAGGAATTAACCACTTCTAAGACTCAGGGAGTTCCTCAAACTTACAGGATTCACAAGACCTCTCCCAAAGGTAATATAAACAGCAACAGTTACTGGGGAGAGGAGACTCTCTGGCTCCTTCATCTATGACAGGGTGTGCTTTTTGGTGATGGAGTTGCCTTGGAGTAATCTGTGATCCAGTGAGTAACCCTTTACTCATATTCCTTCTGTAAGTTACCTCAATAAACTCATCCATTTACTAAGTTAGACTTTTGCGGAATTGTTTCTTTGGTCTGTTGTCAGTGTACTTCTAGAATGAATAGAAATTTGTTCACTATTCCCAGAACAAGTTACCTGTTACAGAGGATCCTGTCATTTCCAGGATCTGGTATGACCCTTCAGTCCTGAGATGATGACTGTGGTGTTCTAGGGTGCTCCAATTTCAAGAGGGACAATAACAGGAAACTCAGGACTTCCAGGGTACCCACACTCCCACACAGCTTGAGGTTTCAGTGTCAGGAAATGCTGGGTGTCAAGGGTCACTCAAGAGCTCCAGAAGATTTACAGATTCCTGGAGGACCTGTGAATGGATGTGGGGTTCCGAGGATTAACTAGGGACCCGAGGTTGCCTTAAAAGCTCGCATTCCCAGAGAGACTTGAGGACCCGTTATGAAGTCAGTGTGACAATAGTGAGGACATCAGCATTCAGTCAGAAACAGGGAACCCAAGACTGCGATCATCAGACCCCAGGGACCCCATGTCTGGTTACCAAAATGTGCATTTGATGCTACCAGAGGCACTGTTCCCTTTCTCCTGGGATCTGGACTGTTACCTGCCAGGCTGGTCAGAGACAACACCCTAATTCTCATTCCATTGCTCATCCAGACAGCTTTGAAGAGAGGCCTTCTGGGGGATGGTCTACAAGGTTTGAGTGGGGCGAGGTACGGGAAACAGGGAGACAGAGAGACAAGGGGATCAGCCGCAGCTGGGAACCCCAGGGACGGGACAGCATGAAGAAGAAGAGAGAGACTCAGAGAGGAAAGAGACGTGGAGCAGAGACAAAAAATACAAGACAGGGAGGCCAGCAGGGAGCTGGCCAGTGGGACCAGCTA
>CM053758.1:2644461-2809969 GCA_028658305.1 Pachyuromys duprasi
GGACAGCCAAGGTGAGACAGGAAGCCGCTGAGAAGATCTTAAAGAAAAGCAGGGGCCATGTTCCGTAACTCAGCCCACACCTTCCAACCATCACCCACGCCTGGCACAGACCCCGGCCCCAAGGCAAAGCGGCGAAGCTGGGCAGGTCTTCTCCTGCTCTGCCCCCACACTCTGGGGCGTGGCTGCCCTCGCCTCTCCCAGGCTTGTACAATAGGGACAGTCTTCAACCTCAAGACTGGGGAGACTTGCCCTGTGTTCTTCTCCAGGACACCCCGCCTCCTGCCTCGCACAGGACTCTGCTGGGTTTCCTGGAGACTGGCTGGGCCCAGACAGGCTCAGCAAGTCGCAGCCTCCTCCTCATCTTCCCAGAGGGCCTTCAGCCCCGGAACCGCTTTGCTCAGCCATGATCAGTCTCTGCCGGTGGTCAAAGCATAAGAGCTTAATGCTAAGACCTGGGGCTCCCACAGCCTATGCTACCTGCTTGTCGAGTGCTGGGTCCTGGGGTCTGGAAGAGGAGAAGTGTCCAGTGATGGAGGGTGAACGGCCCCGCTGAGGCCTCTGGGTGTCCGGATGTGTCAGAAGCCCTGAAGCAGTGTGTGTGTGTGTGTGTGTGTGTGTGTGTGTGTCGGTTTGAGGCACAAACAGCAGCCTCCAGGAAGTGCAGGGGACTGAGCTAGTGGGATCCTGAAGATCATGCTCCGCGACCGCTAACTGGGCCACCGGACAGAGTCTCCACCCCGTTCCTGAGGGCTCTACCCTGACCTTTTCCTTCTCCAGCCCAGAGTCCAGGCACCTGCGTCCTGCTTTGATCCTTAAGTCTCCAGCTCCCCCCTAGTTCCCGTCTTCCTGCCCAATTTGCAGGCGGGGGAGAGAGACAATATGGACTGGACTGTTCCAGGCCCCAGTCACCACTGGGATCAAATACGGGTGGAAATGGGAACAGTGGCCGTGGATCTTTGGGTCCAGTTCTCTTGGAGGGGAGTCCAAGAAAAAGTTGTAGAACAAGAAGTTGCTGGAAGGCAGACAAAGGGAACAGCAGCCACTCCTCGAAGCCCAAAGAACCTCCTGAAAGGTCTGGTCCACCATACTGCTCTGTCCCTGCTCGCCAGGCTGCTGGGCCCAGGGGAGAGATGCATGCTGGGTGTGGAATATGGAGATGGAGACTCCAAACTTAGAACCAGCTCCCTGTGGCTCCTCCTCTGTCCCCGTGCTCCCGAGACTCTAACCGCATCCTCTCAAGGAGCCTCACCTGAAGGCCCAGCCACAGACCAGCTGAGGGGCTGCATCACTGCCAGGCATTGTGGGACTCCTGACAATTTCATGACAAACTCCCGTAGAGGGCTGAGATGTAATTCAACAGTAAAGTACTTGCCTGGCTTGGGTAGGCTCTGGGCTACATCTTCAGCATCACAAGAAAGAAAGAAAAAGGAAGGAAGGAAGGAAGGAAGGAAGGAAGGAAGGAAGGAAGGGAGGAAGGAAGGAGAGAAGGAAGGGAGAATATTTAAGTGTGGTGGTACATGGATGCAATCACAGCATCTGAGAGGTGGAAGCAGGAGGATGCTGGGGGTTCAAGGCCACCTAAGATCTGTTCTAAAACCATCTACCCACCCTCCTTTCCCCTAAAAAATGCCCAGGGGAGAGAGAGAAAGAGATTTTATTTTTCATGTTGTATGAGGTAGGTTCTCCCTTGTAGCCCTGGATGGCCTGCAACTCGCTGTGTAGAGTGGGCTAGCCTAGAGAAGTCCTTAATTGAGACTATTTGAATAAATTAATTTCCAATTGCAGACTACTTTTTTTTTTTTAGCCTCATTTACCCCCTTGGCACCTAAAAAGGAAAAAGAATTCTGATTTTGTAACTTATTTGAGAAAGGGTCTTGCTTCTTAGCCCAGGCTGGCCTCCAGTTCAAGGCAATCCTCCAGTTTTCCATGTGCTGAAATCATAGGCCTTTGCTACCAGACCCAGCGTATCTAGAGAAAACTCTGCCATCTTCCCCTGCGGCCTTGGAGAAAACGCTATCTCCATCATACTTTTCTGGGGTTGGGGGTGCACGCTCATGCCCACATGCACTGCCTCCCTTGCACCTTCTCAGCTACAATGTCAGTTTGGTGAAATCCGGTCATGTGAATCTAGCTGCAAGGGAGTCCACAACCAAGTTCCCCATTAGCCTCCCAGGGGAGCCTACCTCATCTTTTCTGTGATCCTATTCTCTTACTTATGAGTGAACTAATGAAGTTGTCTTGAATAGAAGCTCCATGTTATGGTAATATGTCAAAGCAGGAGATGGGAAGATGTCTCCGTTAGTAGAGTCATTGCTGAGTGAGCACAGGACCTGAGTTCCAGACCGCAATCCCAGCACTTGGGAGGAGGAGGCAGGTGAATCTTTGTGAGTCTGAGGCCAGCCTGGTCTGCATGCTGGTTGAGGTCCCGGCCCATCAGGGCTACATACTGAGATTCTGTCAGGGTCTCACTATGTAGTTTGGCCATCCTGGAACTCACTATGTAGACCAGGCTGGCCCTAATGTTTTTAACTATATTTATATTTCTTATTTAGCCTCACACAGTTGTGCACTGTTTTCCCCCTGAATAAAGGTTGCATTGAAGTCTGCCCCGCTTCAGTCTTTTTGCCTTTCAGATGGGGTCTTGCTGTGGAGCTCAGGCTGGCCTTGAAATCACGATTCTCTGACCTCAGCCTCCTGAGTGCTGAGATTACAGAAGTGTGTCATCACACCCGGCTTCCTTTCACTTTCACCTGGCCAAGGATACGTATGCATACATTTTGAATGAATGAGTCTGGGGATGTAATAGAGATGAGAGGGTGCCTACCTAGTATGCACGGAGCCCTGGGTTTGGTACCCAGCACAGAATAAAATAGATGTAGCAGTGCATGCCTGTAATTTCAGCAGTTGGGAGGTAGAGGTATGAGGGTCAGTAGTTCAAGACCAGCCTCAGCTATGTCACAAGTTCCAGGCCAGCCAGTTACACCACAGTTTTATAAAGCTCACAGTGAAAAGTAGAATGTTTTTCCCTTTGGGCTCCCCACCCTAATACATTACAGAAAGAATGTATTCCTCTTCCTTCTGGACTTCACCTGTTGAGGTGCCACTGTGGAAGAAGATACAGCTTCCCCTTTCACTGTTCCATGTCCCAGCCAGCATCATGCTCAGACCAGGAGAGGCTGACCACTCTATTTATGTAAGAACTTGTTTCATTTTTAAGAACTTACTTGTGTTTAATTAAGTGTCTCTGTGTGTGTCTACGTGTGGGTATGTACAGAAGATACCCAACAAGGGTGCTGGGAACTGAACTTGGGTCTTCTGCATAGTAAAATGCACTTTCAGCCAATGTGTTGTCTTTCTAGTCTCTGAAGATCTTCCCCCATTCACCTCTCCCCCCACACACACACCGCCAAGGGACAAAGAGGGCACAGGATCTCCTGGAACTGGTGTTACAGGTGGTTGTGAGCCGCTTGACTTGTCCTAGCCAAGAGCAGTGAGCTCTCTAGCCCTGCTTTCTCCTGGGTTTACTCTTAGGTAAGCCATTTTGTCTCTCATAGGCTCCCACAGTGGCAGCCAAGACTGTCTATAACACATACACAAAGTAACTTTGCTTGGCGCAGTGTTCAGGGCTGGGTTGCTGAGACAATGCAGTATCCTTCTCCACCCAGCCCTGTGGTGTGTCTGTGCAGATGTCACATCTTGGTCGTCAAAACCATTTGGCTACTGTTGGGTGCCCTCAGTTTTTCTGCACACTGGGCTGAATCCCATGGTTTGCTCAGTGTTGAAACAGCCAAGGGTCCTGTCAATTTCACCTTCGTGGAGCTCTTACCCAGATGTCTCTCCTGTCTGTCTGCTCTTTCCCATGGGTGGGTAGGAGGTTGCTGCTGTCCAGAAACTCCCTTTTGCCACAACCTCCCTCAGCCTCCTGCTTTGGGCCTATTCCTAGAAGGGCCTGGTACCATGGATTCCTCCAAGTTTGGAGGTTCTTGGTTCAATGGGTGTTTCTCAGGTCTAAGAAATTACTATCCATCCAGCACTTAATTCATTTCCTCCCTCCTTTCTCCATTCCTCCCGGGGAATAACATGAATCAGTTTAAGGCAGGCCACCCAATAAAGCAAAGAGATTCAGTTTCCTCACAGTCTGGGAGCTGAAAGTCCAAATTAACATAATGTTGACTCTTTTGAGGTCCCCCCTGAGGACAGAGGGAAGGGCCGTCACATCACCTAACACTCCCATACAACTGCTCTCTCTCTCCCTCTTTCCCTGTCTCTCTCCCTCTTTCCCTGTCTCCTTCTTTCCCTCTCTCTCCCTCTCCCTTTCTTTCTATTATCTTTTTGGGGTAGCTATGTGAGAGATCTCTTCAGATAACCTAGATTCACCACCCTTCTACTTCTGCTCTAGAAGGCTGGGTGTACAGGCATGTGCCACCACACTTGCTTTGCTCAACAAAACAGCTACTAGATCCCACTAGCTCCTCCCTTGGACCCACAAACTAACTAAAGCCTGGATAAAAGCATGGTACCCCTATGCTCATTTTTCCCTATCCTCTTTGTCTTAAAACTTTGGGTCACAGTCCTACCTAGCCATGACACTTATGACATCAGCAAGCAGCATGGCACTACAATCCTAAGGGTGTAGTGGCAGCCCACACGCCGTGGTGGTAACTAACTGTTCTGTAAGCAGACTTGAGACCCACTCAACGAAAGGGAGAGCCTAGCCCGGGACCTAGCCGGCTCCCCAGTGCTAATGAAGATACGGTCACTGGAGGAGAATCCGCGACCACTACTTTACTAAAGCCAGCACAGTCCCTAACAAGACTCGATCATCATTTGTTCTTATGCTCAACTTACTGTAATCTTCATCCCTCATCAAGGAAACTTCTCTTTGTAACAGACGGGAATCACTACAGAAAACCACAACCAGCCGAAAAAATGCTTGTGGAGCCCGGTCCTGAGAGACACAGCTACAGAACACTCCAGCACCTACGGCTCAGGAAACACGGAGGAGGGGGCGGAAGGACTGTGAGAGCCAGAGAGCAGGGGCTGTGCTGTGAGGTTGTGTGTCCTAGTAATCTCAGAAGCGACCCCCGTGAAGTCTCACCAACATCACTGCCCGCACATGAGCGGAACAAAGACACTACCAGCAGACACGCCAGGGTGGAAGGAGAAGGCCAAGGCCTCCCCCCACGCAAAGAACTGCAGGCAACGGAGGACAACTGGGAGCAGGAGAGGGTCCTTCCTCAGGGACTGGTTCCCAGTGCCAATGGTCAGCCCCGAAATACACATATAAGCAGCACTGTATATGCTGAATGGGTTATATTTTAAAATATATGCACATTCAAAATGTATATAATATATATATGCAATAACAATTAGTGAAAAAATAGGCTGTGAATTTGGAAGAGATCAGGGAGGGTATATGGAGTGCAGAAACACAAGGATAATATTGTAATTACATTACAGTCTCAGGACAAACAAATATCAGGAAAGTTGCCTGTTTAGGCCTGTCTGCTGGCATGTCAGCCAGCCCAGGAGGCAGATCTATCTGTCAATGACAGCTAACTCATCTCACACTCTTCAGGCCTGAAGGTCGTCGAGGAAGCTGGGGAGCTCACTCACCTGACTCTCCACACAAGCATGAGAACCCGGGCTTGCCCCTCCTTGACACCCACATGAAAAGCCAGGCGTGGTGGAGCGCGCGTGTAATCCCAGCACTGGGGGCTTGGACACAGATGGACTCCGGGGTCTGCTGGCTAGCTGACCTAGCCAGACCATCAAACTCCAGGCTAAGGAGAGACACTGTCTTCAGCACCTAGGTGGTTTGCCGAGGGTGGTGGCATGCAGCCTTCGTTTGTGGCACTCAGTCAGCACGGTAGATATCTGAGTTCCAGGCCAGCCTGGTCTACACAGTGGGACTTGGCAAGAGGGGGACACAAACTCAGAGGAGAGAACTACCCGGAGCATTTTACTATCCGGCCTTGAAATTTACAAGACCTACTTTATGACATAGAAAAGCTTACTGCACAATTAAAACACTGAAAAAGGAATGCCTTATAAAAACCGTACTGTCGGCTTAAATTAATTAGGAGATTTTAATTAAACAAGTTCATAAATAGAGCTGAAAGCTCACAGGAGAAGGCTTGCCCTCGGCCTCCGGAGCGCTCGGCTTGCTTGTCACTAGAACCTTTAGCTTTTATACATGCGCCATGGCTCCACCTGTAAGCCCATCAGTGGGAAGTTGAGGTTCCTGGCCAGTCTGGGCTACATAGGGAGACCTCATCCGAAAGGAAAGAAAGAGGAAGCTGGAGAGATGGCTCAGTGGTTAAGAGCACTGGCTGCTCCTCTAGAGGACTTGGGGGAGGTGGTCTGTTCCCAGGATCCACCAGCGGCTCACAACTGTCCATAGCTCCAGGTCCAGAAGATCTGAGGCCTTTTTCTGACCTCCTCAGTTACTGTGCTCACATGGTCCACATACCCACACACAGAAAATAAAAACAAATAAAATCCGTGTCAGAGGGCACCCAAGCCCGTGTAATTCCCGCTCTGGGGATCTGGCGCCCTCTTCTGGTATCCCCAGACACTGCATGCACATACCTTCCCACAGATACACACTTATATCAAAATCAAATAAAATCTTTGAAGTCTAGATTTCCATCAAATCATCAATATTATTAGCACTTCATTCTTTTCTTTCTTTTTTCATCTATTTTTTTTTCCTTTTTGTTGTTTGTTTTGTTTTTGAAGACAGCATTTCTCTGTTTCACCCTGGCTGTCCTGGAACTCACTATGTAAACCACGTTGGCCTTGAACTCAAAGACCTGCCTTCCTCTGCCTCTTGAGTGCTGGGCTTAAAGGCGTGCTTTGCCGTTTTCACTACATACAAAAAAAATAATAGAAATGTTAGCAGCCCGACATTGATGAATGGAGTCTTGGGTTTAAGCTCCCACAGCTGAGGGGGGGGGGGGCCTGGCTCAGCTGAAGCTTGTCTAGCACAGACAGAGCTCTGTGGTCAGCATTGCCTAAACTGACCGTGCTGGCATGTGCCCAGCATTTGAGAGGATGAAGCAGAAGGACCAAGAATTCAAGGTCATTCTTGGCTAATTAGGAAGTTCAAGGCTAGCCTGGGCTACATGAAATTTTGTCTCAAAAACAAACAAAACAAACTCCCCCCCCCCAAAATTCTTAACCTGTTTTGTTAACATTTTTCTTTTGGGGAGGTATTTTGAGACAGGGGTTCTCAAACTGTCCTGGAACTCGCTCTGTAGACCAGGATGGCCTCCAACTCAGAGACCTGGGACTAAAAGTTTGGGCCACCACCACCTGGCTAAAACCTTTCTTAATCCACAGTATTTTCCCATAAAAACAAGTCCTAGGAAATAAACACGTTCAATAATGAATTAGAAATAAAAAGTACGTTCAAGGGAATATTACTCAGAGCTTACAACAAAGATAATTGAGGCAGACAAACCAGAATCGGTAAAGAACACTGCGCATCTCAGTTCCCAGAAAGGGGGCAGATATAGGAGCTGATAAAAGACTGGATGAGAGCATCTCAGGGATCACCCAAGGCAAGTGCAGACCTGTGAGCAGCTGCGTGCAGACTTACCTCCAGCTCTGATGAAGAAATGGGAAGCCAGCCCATGGGAACCAGCAACAACAAACAGAGCGAGGCGCAGATGAGTGCCAGACGGTGATTTATACAAAGCTTGAAGCCGGAATGATCGGAGCCACAATTATCGGCCTAACTGTGACAAATGGATGGTGGCGTAACATGAAACTTGAGGTCCCCTTGTTCAGCCCTCCCGTGTGTCCTTGTCTTGTAGAAATTCAAGTCAAAGCCTTCAGATGTCGCTCTAAGAATTTCCTCTCTAACCTAACCCAAGATTTCTTGTTTGTAGTTAAAGAGTTCTTAAATGTGTGTGAGAGAGAGACAGAGAGGCAGAAGGTGGTGTCAGATTCCCTGGTCCTGGGTTACAGAAGGTTGTGAGGCCCCTGATGTGGGTGCTGGGAACTGAACTAGGGTCCCCTGCAGGAGCAGTGGTGATTTTAGCCACCAAGGGATCTCTCCAGCCCTTGTGTGTTTGGGTTATTCTTGCTTTTGAGGCAGGGTCTCTCTACGCAGGCCTGGTTATCTCGGAGGTAGGAATATAGAGCAGGCTGGGCTCTAACCCGTGAGATCCGCCTGCTTCTGCCTCCTGAGTGCTCAGAGTAAAGGAACCACTCACAACCAAAACCAAAACCAGTTGCTGTTTTTTGAGACAGTCTCAGGCGGCCCATGATGGCTTCAAAGGACCTTGCGCTGACTTTCCCGCCTTCACCTCCGCTTGCTGAGTTCCAGGTAAGCGCCTCCTATACACAAAGGGCTACCTGGCTCCCACCTATACATCTCCCCACCTCTCTCTTCTGCTCCCACTCCGGACCATCACGCCAGTGTGTTCTAGGGATGGGAGGTGAATCCGGGATATGGGGACAGAGGAGCAGGAGGGATCAGGCTCCTAGTGTCTGCCACAACTTCTCACTGCCAGCATGCCCGTGGCCCAGGGCTCTGCCACCTGTTGGGTGTGGCGCAGTGGGGTGGTGAGACAGGGAGGGAGACGCTCCCCCAGGACAGCTGCTAGGCTGTAGCGGGGCTCAGCGCTCCCTCCCTCCCTTTGCCTGCCTTCCAGAAACTCCCTTTTCCATTCTCCCCCCCCCCCCCCTGGGGCCACTTTCTCTACAGTCCCGATGCAAGGAGACTAGAACTCGGCTATTCACAGTGTCCCCATTGTTCATTGTCTGGGTGGGGGCCGGGACACCCGCCGACCCGTATCCCATAATTGGGTGGGACAGTGGGCTCAGTTCAGGGATGAGCTGCTGGAGTCTTGCAGAGGAAAAGCAGGGCGGACGTGCCAGCCGGAACGGTACCGTGCGCGAGTTCTTACAGACTACCCAGCCTGTGGCAGTTTGATCTGTGGGCAAACCTCCCCTGCCGGCTCAGTCCCCCGTAGGGCAGTGCGTGGCCAAGCTACACTCTGGGTCTCAGGACATAGCGGATGCCCAGAGTCCTCAGCCTGGCCGCTGGGTACCTTAACTTCACCCGCCATTACCGGCCGCCGCTTCAAATGAGCCACGCACAGTCTGGTAACGGGGTGTGGGGGGGAGGGGGCTAGCACGGGACAGGAATGGCTAAGGCTTGCTGAGCCTTTCTGCAGCCACCAGGTCTCCAGGAACCCAGAGAGGTCCTGCGCCTGGCAGCGGGGCGGGGGATGGGGTGGGCGCACAGGGCGAGGTGTTTAAGGCTGTCCCTGTCTACAAGTCTAGAGGGGGGAGGTGGCCACAGCCCCCGCCCTGCCCCGCTGATGTGGGGGCAGGGCAGGAGGAGACTCACCCAGTTGACAGCTCTGCCCCAGGGCAGGGGTCTGTGCCAGGTGTGGGCGTTGGATGGAAAGGGTGGAGCTGCGCCCCGTCTTGCCTTTATTTAAGGTCTCCTCCTGCACCCCCTGGCCACACTGCTGCTGTACCAGCCATGTCAGTAAGTATTCCGGGGCCCAAGCCGGGAGGGGGGCAGCTGGGACCAGGGCAGGGCCTGGCTGAAACCTCTTCACAGGCTCCGCTAACCTGTATTCCGTCCTGCCCCCGGCCCTCCTGGCTGGGGCTGACCCGTCTGTCTCTTGTCTCCCTGGTTCTCACCCCCTGCCCCACCCAAATCTTTCAGGCCACCCACCACAAGGCCCCCCTGCCCGAGGGCATCCACGTGGGCACTGTCCTGAGAATCAGAGGCGTCGTCCCTGACCAGGCTGGCAGGTGACACCCCAGGTTCCAGGGGGAAGGGTGCGGCACCTCCTGGCTCAGCTGATCCCCACACATGGGGGCCCCTGGGGTCTTTTCTGTGGGGTGGGGTCTTGGATTCCCTGTTGTTCTCTCGATTTGGATGTATTCTCCGGTGTTCCCCAAGACTTCGTGGGTGGGTGCCCAAGTCTCTCTAAAAAGTCTGGGGTTCTAGGCCAACGTCGGGAGTCCCTGGTTAGCCCTGGGATCTGCACGTCCCATTTTTCCAGGCGCGTGAAAACCTGCCGTGGGTCCCTGAAGCCACCCAGCCCACTGCCTCCTAAAATTGAGACCCCGGGTTTTGTGGGCCCCGCTCATCTGGAGCGGGATTCCCCGTAATCGGGAGATGAGGCCGCCCCGTCGATAGACACGGGGGCTCTGCGGTGTGGGCTTGCCCGGGGAACTCGTCCTGCTGTCCCTGGCAGGTTCCACGTTAACCTGCTGTGCAGCGACGAGGAGGGCGCAGACGCCGCCCTGCACTTCAACCCGAGGCTGGACGCCTCTGAGGTGGTCTTCAACACCAAAGAGCAAGGCAAATGGGGCCGTGAGGAGCGGGGGTCCGGCATCCCCTTCCAGCGCGGGCAGCCCTTTGAGGTGCTGCTCATAGCCACGGAGGAAGGCTTCAAGGTAGGGCTTTGGAGGGGAGCGGGCCCGGCCAGGCCTGGAGCGGCGGAGTGCTGGCGTCCGGGCGGGGGGCCCCCCGCGCCTGAGTCACCCCGGGCGACGGGGCCGCCCCTGAGGCCTAACCTGAGCTCCCGCCCCGCAGACGGTGGTCGGCGACGACGAATACCTCCACTTCCGCCACAGGATGCCGCCCGGGCGCGTGCGCATGGTGGAGGTGGGCGGAGACGTGCAGCTGCACTCGGTGAAGATCTTCTGAGCCAGCGCCGGGGCGGGCGGGCGAGCCGCTGGGGAGCGGCCGCGCACGGCGAATAAAGCGTAGCTGCGCTCCCCCGCGCTGTCGGTGTCCTCTGTGCGCGCCTCGGGCAGAAGCACTGGGGGGCGAGCGAGCCTGCGTCTGAGGTGCCCCTAAACCCGCATGGCAAGGCCCGGGCGGAGCACAAGCCGGGCAGGGTCGCCTCTGGGGAGCAGCCGGGTTTGGGGGGACCCCGGGGAAGAGAGGGATAAAGACAGTCAGGCTGTGTAGCCCAGCTCGGCCTCAAGCTGGTGGCCTTCCCCCTGCCTGAGCCTCCCAAGTGGCTGAGATTACAGGGCTGCACGACCGCATCCGTTATTTTGTAGTGTGTGTGTGTCTGTCTGTCTGTCCGTCTGTGCGCGGGGAAGATGGACACGGGTGAAAAGGGGTGTCAGATCAGATCCCTTGGAGGTGGTCACAAGCAGCTGTGACGTACCCGACGTGGGTGCTGGGAACCCAGCTCGGGTCTCCTGCAAGACCCGAGTTGTGTGCGCGCTCGCGGCGAGCCGCTGCGGTGTTCCGGAGGCCCGCCAGCGTTAGGGTGTACCTTCCTAGGACACTGTCACCTTCACAAAGGTCACCCTTCTCCCTGGAGAAGGAAATACGCTGGGCCTGGCTCAGGCCTGTTAGCACCTGGCTGAGGCCGGAGAACTGCCCTGAGTTTGAGGCCAGCCTGGGAGACACACAGATAGATATGGATAGATGGATGGATGGATGGATGGATGGATGGATGGATGGATGGATGGATGGATGGATGGATGGATGGATGGATGGATGGACGGACGGATGGATGGGGAGAGACGGACCGACGGACAGACAGAAAACAAAAAGCAAAGGTAGAGGAGCCCCAGTTCCTCGCTCTCACTGCGGCATCCCCAACCTGAAGGCGCCGGGGCGCGCCCAGCCCAGCGTCGGGGCAGGTCGCCACTCGCAGGCCCCCGGGGCAGACGCCAGGTCTGCAGCAGATGACACCCCGAGCGGGGCGGGGCGCCACGGCAGGCGTGGGTCCCCGTGGCAGCCCTTGGCCCAGGTGCGCCCTCCGCCCTGCCCCTCCGAGGACCTGCCGCACTGCAGCGGTTCTGGGCGGGGACCCGGAGGAACCAGCCCCGGGAGTCCTCCCTGGGAGTCCTCCCTGTGGCTGAGCCGCCTCTTCCAGACCCTCTTCTGGAGACACGCCCAGGAGCGGCACGCCGCAGGCCTGTGCCCGGGCGAGATCACACATGACGTCCGCCCTGGCGGCCTCCAGGAGCAGCGAGCCCGGGCCCCCAGCGTCCTGCTGCTCCCCTTAGGTGCGACCTTCCCAGAGACCCCTCGCTTTGCCTGCACCCCAATACCCGGAGGCTGCGCTAAGCAGGGCGCCCCCCCCCCCTGCGGTGGAAGAGAATTCCGGACACACACACACCCAGTCCGCCCAGGGAGCTGTTTCCAATTCATCCCTTTTCGTTTTCAATTACGTTTCTTCATTTTCTTGTTATTGTGTGTGATGTGTGGGAGTTAGCGCACTTTGTGGGGTCGGGTCTCCCCCTCCGCCTTCAGGTGGGGTCTCCAGAGCTCCTTCCTCATAGGCCGCTGGCCTGAATTCTGTTTTTCTGTGTTCTGTGTGCGTGGTGTGCCCTTCTGTGTCTATGTGTGTACGTGTGTGTGTGACGTCAAGACTCTCCCTCTAGCCCGGTGTGGTGGCACTCGCCTTTAATCCTAGCACAGAGGCAGGTGGATCTCCGAGTTCGAGGCCAGCATGGTCTACAGAGCAAGTTCCAGGACAGCCAGGGTTACACAGAGAAACCCTGTCTCAAAAAAACTAAGCAAACAAACAAACAAATAAAAGGGCTGGAGAGACGGCCCAGTGGTTAAGAGCTGGCTGTTCTTCCAAAGATCCTGAGTTTAATTCCCAGCAATCAACCAACTATAGTGAGATCTGGTGCCCTCTTCTGGCCTAGAGATGTAATGCAGGCAGAACGCTATAAATTATAAATAAATAAATAAAAATCTTAAAAAAAAAACCCAAAAACAAAGCCCAACTGAAAATCAGCCTGATCTTTTGGCAGAGAGGGGGGCCACTCAGCTTGCTGTGGGTATCCTGTGTCCACCCGCCTTTTAATGGAGGCCTTCCAAACGCCCCCAGCTTTTATGTGGGTTCTGGAGGTTCTGGAAACCAGCACTTTGATCATCACCACACAAGCGCCTGAAACCCTAAGGCATCCCGCAACGAGTGAGTTATTATCTGTTTATTGTTTTCAGGCAGGGTCTCACAGTAGGCCCTGGATGGCATGGAACCTGAGACATACATATATATATATATAATCTCCATCCCAGCATTCGGGAGGCAGAGGCAGACAGATCTCTGAGTTCGAGGCCGGCCCGGTCTACAAAGTGAGTTCTAGGACAGCCAGGTCTACAGAGAAAAACCTTGTCTTGGAAAATTCAATATAAACCAATAAACAAATGAGTGATCAAATCAAATAAAAATGACATCGCTTTGAGAAATATTCAAAATAAATTGTTAAATTAGCAGCAGAATGGGCGCAGTGGTGGATGGGGTCGGTGCGCTTGCTGCAGCGGGCGTGTGGGACAGCACTGGTGTTTCTGAACAGCGTCCCGGGCTGGAGAGGCCCTCAGTGTTTGAGAGTGCACACTGCTCTCCCAGAGGCCACCTCCCAGGCCGGTGGGTTCTGAACGCAGCTCCAGGGCAGCCATGGCCTTTTTCTTGCCTCTGACGGCAAATGAGTGTATACACAAACATCCACACACATGCATGTATTTAAAAATAAAAATAGGCGAGGCAGGGCCACCACGCCTTTAATCCCAGCACTAAGGAGTCAGAGGCTGGTGGATCTCTGTGAGTTCCAAGCCAGCCTGGCCTACAGAGTGAGTTCTAGGACAGCCAGGGCTACACAGAGAAAGCCTGTGTTCAGAAGAACCAATAAAATACATACATACATACGTACATAATGATATTCTGTTAAGAAGAAAGAAAAAAGAAAAGGAAAGAAAAGAAGAAAAAATTCAAAACAGACAAAACCCATGCTGTGATTTGAGTGTTCATAGGTATTTTCCCTCAGAGTCTCTGTAGACTTTGACACATGTTCACATCGGCTAATTTCCCTCCCTGGGTAAGCGGCAACGGCTCCCTCTGCTGCTTCCTTACGGTGCCACCGCTGAGTCCTCATTATGCGTGTCCTTAAAAGAAAAAAAATATTATTTAAAGCTTTTTTTTTTTTTAAACTGGGCTGGAGAGATGGCTCAGCTGTTAAAGGCTAGGCTCACAACCGTAAATATAAGAGTTCAGTTCCCAGTACCCACAGCTGTCTCTCCAGCCACAAAAACAAACAAACAAAGCACTTTTTACTTATTTAATGTGGTTGGGTGTTTTGCCTCCGCCATTATGTGGGCCTGACTTCCGTGGGGGCCAGAGAGGTCATCAGATCCCCTGGAATTAGAGCTCCGTATGGCTGTGGGTCACCATGTGGGAGCTGGGATATGAACCCGGGTCCTCTAGAAGAGCAGCCAGCGCTGTCAACCCCAGCCATGCCTGTATTTTTGTTTTTGAGACAGCATTTCTCTGTGTAGCCCTGGCTGTTCTGGAACTCACTCTGTAGACCAGGCTGGCCTCGAACTCACAGAGATCCCCCAGCCTCTACCCTGGGATCAAAAGGCGTGTGCCACCGCCACCTCCTGGCTTTGGCTTTTTTAAAATAAGCTTTATTATTGTTATTATATGTGTGTGAGTGTGCTGCCTGCATGAACGGATGTGCGCCAGGCAGGCCTCAAAATCACAGCGAGCCTCTTTAATCCCTCTGCCTCAGCCCCTTGAGCACTGGGATTGTGGGTGGGCGTACACCACATCCAGGAAAAAAAATTTGATGACATATATTTGATCTGGCTTTCTCATCCTCAGGAGCCACAGGTGCAAGACAGCCCCACCAATTATCTTACTTGGTATCCGAGGTTAGGAACTTGGGAGTGACTCTCTGGGTGGCGGCTCAGAACGCCCGTGCCAGTGGAGGGTGGAGATGCATAGAAGAGAGAGTGGCACACGCTGGCTCCGGGCAGCTAACCCCGTTTCCCATGGTAAGCACGAGTTTTCCAAGTTTAAATAGGGAGAGAGAGAGAGAAGAAAAAAAAATCAAAGAAGACTTCCATTATATGATACTGCAAATTATATGCACTCAGACTTTGGTGTTCACACATAGAGTTTTATTGGCACTCAGCCACGCTCGTTCTGCTGCGTTATCTGGTCGCTGGAATGGAGCTTCTCCGGCCTTGCCGCATTGCAGCGTCGCCCACGTTGCTTTGGGCCGCTTGCATCACGCACAGCGCCTCACGCCTGCGCACTCACGCCAAGCCCTGTACAGAGGAGAGCAGGCTGAGGCTGGAGTCTTCCTCCAAGAAGGACTCACACACGAGTGCTGACCGGAAGCCCAACTGTTACTTCACTTGTGTCTTTGCCTCGGAGGGAAGGAGGGAGCGCGGGCCCGAGAGGCTGCGCAGAGCGGAAGCCGTGTGACCTGGTCTCCGCCAACCGGGACTGGGAGCTGAACACTGCCAGGTCGGCAGCTTGGGAAGCCACCAAGGACCTAGCTGCTGCAGACAACCTCTGAGCTTTGTTTGGTCTTCCTGTTGGGAAGGGGCTTCCTGCGTAGCCCAAGCTGGCCTCAAATTCCATCCTCCTGTTTCAACTTCTTGAGAGTTGTGATTAAACGCATGATCCAACCACATAGGCAAGAACGAAGAGCCTTTATTTCGGGGCTTAAGTTCGGACTCCCCACCTCCACTAAGGCAGTGGATCGGGAGGGAGCCCCGAGTGGCTGCAAAGCTGGGTTTTTGTTATGGTGCAGGGGTCAAGACTTTCCGACTTGGCAGTTACATTGGTTCGCTTTTAGCAGAAGCAAGCTTGTCATAAACTGATTGGTTGGTGCTGATCTAGGGGACGGGAGGGAGGGGACTTCAAGGAGTGTTCAAGTAGCAAGGTGTGCCCAGGTAACAGAGTACTTACGGACTTTTCCAGGCGGTTTCTGATTTTCAGGGAGGTTATTGAGTTATTGCATCTCGTTTCCATAGACTTGAGTTTCACGGTCTGAGAAAGAGAAACAGGATGTAAGCAACTGTGGGAACAGAATCTCAGGCCTACAGTGTCAAGGCTGATTATGAAGACTCATGTCAGCACAGCTGCCTGGGCCCTTCAACAGCTGCTCACAACCGTCTGCACTGGAATCCGAATCCCTCTTCTGCTGTGCATGAAAACAGAGCACTCATATACATTAAATAAATAAATAAATAAATAAATAAATAAAAAGAATAACAGGGCTGGAGAGATGGCTCAGAGGTTAAGAGCACTGTCTGCTCTTCCAAAGGTCCTGAGTTCAATTCCCAGCAACCGCAAGGTGGCTCACAGCCATCTATAGTGAGATCTGGTGCCCTCTTCTGGCGTGCAAACACACATGCAGGCAGAATACTGTATAAATATAATAAATAAAAATTTAAAAACATACACACACAAAAACCCACAAAAAGCATAGAGAGTAATTATTAAAAAGAACAAAGAAAAAAGTTATCAGCTGGGTGTGGTATCTCCTACCTTTAATCCCAGCACCCAGGGAGGCAAAGGCAGGCAGATCTCTGTGAGTTCAAGGCCAGCCTGGTTCCAGAACATCCAGGGCTACACAGAGAAAGTCTGTCTTGAAAAATGACAACAAAGGCTTTTTGTTTTTGTTTTGATGGGGTCTCTCTATATATCTAGCCCTGTTATCCTGGAACTTACTATTGTTGTGGGATATCCATAGAAGAAGACTGCTTGGACATGACTTTAAACCACTGAAAGTCTTTATTCACTGGCCCAGTGACTGCACTGGGTGTCCAGGATCCCAGCGTAGTGGGGAGCCTTTGTCAGGGTGAGCTTTTAAGCAACCATATCCTGGGTTGACACACTTCCATTAACAAGAATAGTTCGGCAGAAGCTGAATTGCAGAAGCCAGAAAGCAGAATTATTACACTTAGAGACTTTCTCAGCACTGTGGACTTTGATGGATTAGGTCTTTGTTCTAGTTTTGTCAAGCAGGGCTGTCTGCGTGCTGAGTTGTACAACCTGAATGGTACTTCCATCATGGAGTGAGTTGGGCTAGGGTCTGAGGGCTTGTTACATTCCCACTGGTCTTAGTGAATGAGTCAGATCGTGGACTTTTCCTGTTTAAAAGAGGTGCAGCTGGTCCTCAGGACCATTAATTTTACTGAACTGATATATTAAGTGGCCATATAGTTTAAGATGCAGGACCTGCCTTTAATCCAATCAGAGTGAGACGTAAAGCCCCAGCCAGTGCCGAAAGCAGAGTAGTTAGCCAGGGGAGCAAGAGAGCAGAGACTGGTACCAAATAATCTGATTTATATCTTTGTCTCTTCTGTTTTTGAGTCATTTTCCTAATCATGGCAAGATTTTTTTTTAATTACTTCTGATCAGTTAACATAGAAACAACAGGTTTTAGCCAGGCAATGGTGGCACATGCCTTTGATCCCATACTAAGGAGGCAGAGGCAGGCAGATCTCTGTGAATCTGAGGCTAGCCTGGTCTACAAAGCAAGTCCAGGACAGCCAGG
This sequence comes from Pachyuromys duprasi, assembly GCA_028658305.1. Taxonomy (NCBI): domain Eukaryota; kingdom Metazoa; phylum Chordata; class Mammalia; order Rodentia; family Muridae; genus Pachyuromys; species Pachyuromys duprasi. The sequence continues at coordinate 2,661,769 of CM053758.1, forward strand.
GCTACACAAAGAAACCATGTTTCGGAAAAAAAGAAAGAAAAGGTTTCCCCAAAGTCAGATATCATTTCTTTATCTCATGAGAAGGAAGTTTAAGCCTCTCCAGTTGTAGGATCATTTCTGCAAAGGAGTCTAACTGTTGTTCTAATTCCCCTAAGTCCTGTCTTATTAGTTTGGAAAGCATCAGAAGAGGCACATTTAGTCAAACCATTAGAACCAGCTCACCTCAGTAATGTCACTGTTGCCCAGACGAATTAACCCATAAGGCAGAGTAGCAGGCATCAGGATTGGGGGAAGTGCCTAGGTAAAAGGTGTGGTTCTTTATAAGTCCTCTAACGTTAATTCTGGCTGTCCCCAGCCACTGCAAGCTTTGCCCATAAATGGGCTGATGGTCTGGGTAGTTCCCACCCCTCTGCGGCATGGGGGCTGGGTGTCTAAGCGTGACCAGCAATCCTGGCTGATTTTCTGGGAATGATTAACTCTATCCCCAGGGGCCCTTCCTGTGGCGTGGAGTCTGATTCCCCAGGTTTTTCCTGTTTTCCAAAGGCCGGACTCTTTTAAAAGGATTTTTTTTTTTCAGTTCAGTGAAAAACTGTGTTTTTTGTTTGTTTGTTTGTTTGTTTGCAGTGGAAACTCCCTTGTTTATGGCAACCAAGGGGCCCAGCCGAAGTACATGCTTAGAATTGTAAACTCTGTATTTCTGTCTCTAAAACAGATTTCCATATCTTTTTCTTTACACAAGCAGATATTTAGAGTCGGTGTCAGTGAGCAAAGGTCAGGATGAAATGTAGCCTGCTGCTCTGTGGTCACATTAGCCAATGCCTCCCCTGTGTCTGTCTTCCTCAGTTTCCAGTCCAGGCCTGAGGGTTGGGGCTGGATCATAACCCTGAATTCATAACTACTGTGCAAAACACAAGGCTCAGGCGAAGGTCTGTAGAGGAGCAGGGAGAGGAAGGGTCTGGGGTCCAATGAAATGAATTCCAATGGATGCATTGGCCTTGTCCAGCAAGACCGTCCATTTGGCAGCAGCACATGTGGCCTCTGCCCTCTCCACCTGGGGGTGGTGGATCGGTGCCAACTGCCTTCATGGGCATAGGAGTGGAGACAACCACCAGGTCAGTTTCAGCATCCCAGAACTACCTTATCTGCTTGACCTGGGTGGCCTCACTGGGCTTGAACAAGGGGAGACTGGCTGGGAGGTCAGCTGCGACTCTCAGGCGGTCCAGTGGGCAGCCTGTGTGGAGGACGAGGGCCTGAGAAAGGAATGGTTAGAGAGTTCTGCCGCCTGCTGCTCTCTGAGCCCGGGAAGCAATGGGGAGGTCTCCCAACGCAACCTCATAGGGGTAAACCCCTCCCTATATGGGGAGCGGTGGGACCAAAGCAAAGCAAAGCAAGGCCTACCCATTCTTTGCTGGAGCCTCAGAGTTTCAGGCTTTTTGTTTATTTATTTCTTTTTTTATATCCTGTTCTTTTTACCTGGCCAGAACTCTGAAGTCTATGAATACAATGAAATTTTTAATGTGTCTAAAGCTTTAGCTGTTACTTGAGAGGTTTTGGCTATGAAAGCCCGGGCCATTGTTGGACCCCATTGCTAGGGGAGGCCAGTTCAGGGGAGCAGAACCTAGGGGAGCTTTCTAGCTACTATTTCAGCAGTTTTGGCCCAGGCAGGAAACACTTCTACCCACCCGGAAAGGGCATCTTTAAAAACCAGCAAGTATTTTTCTCTTTCCCCAGCAGGGTGGGTCACAGTGAAGCCAGTTTTCCCAGAGTTCCACAGGGCGTTGGGTGTTTCTGGGTGACCTGGCCAAGGAGTCAAAAGGATACAGATCCCCAGCAGGAGGAAGTCTAGGTCTTAAGCCGGTGGGGGACAGTCTCACACTAGAGAGAGCCACTGACCAGTGAGGGAAACAAAACTGACAGAAACCCATGGAAAGACACACACACAGAGACACACACAGTGCAAACAGCTGGGGGCGGCCACCACACCGTCACACACCTCACCAGACCGACCTCTCCCAGTGTCCCAACAGAAGGTGCTGTAACCAGACTTAGCTCTGGAGGTGACGGACCCGGCGACTTTCTAATCTGGTTCCTTCTGGGGTGGAGGTGTCAGAGCCCTCTGAAGAGCTAGGCAGCGCTCGGTCAAGGCCCTGGGGACCTGGAACAGACCTCACTCTTCCTTGCTCCGAGGGGCTCTGAGAGGCCCCCGTGTCTCAGGGTCTGCTGTCTGGAGCCCAGTGGTGCCTTGAGAAGTGAGGTGGGGTTTCCACAAGAGAAGGCTGCCTGGGCCTGGCTTTGAGCCGATAGAGAGTCGTTATTAGCTGTCCAGCGACTACCGTTGGCACTCAGGATCCCAGTGCGGCACCCGGCCTTCCTCAGGAGAAGCTTTTAAGCACAAAGGCCATATACTGGGTTGACTTATTTCAGTTAACAGGAACAGTCAGCCAGCATGACACCACAGAAGCCAAAAAGCAGGGTTAGCACCTTCAGAAATTTTCCCAGAACTACGGACTTTGAGAATTAGGTCTTTGCTTTCATTTTTGTCATGAGGTGCTGTCTATGTGCCAAATTTTTACAAACTGATGGTACTTCCATCATGGAGTCAGTTGTGCTAAGGTCTGGGGCCTGTTACACTGTTACAGCGGCTAGCCTCACACTCACTGAGATCCACCTACTTCTGCTTCCCGAGTTCTGAGACTAAAGCAGTCCACCACCCCACATGGATTTCATGTATTTTTAAAAAAGTTTTGTGCATCTGTGCTTCTGTGTGAGTGTATGTGGAGAGGTAAGGAAGCCAGGAGAGAGGTTTAGATCCCTTGGAGTGTTGTGTGGTTGTGGGCCTCTGGGTATAGTCACTGAGGCTCAAACTGAGGTCTTCTAGAAAAGCAGTAACTGATGGCCATCTCTCAGCAGTCCTGTTTTTACAAGCTAAAAGGCCAGGCATGGCTGAACATACCTGTAATCTGAGCACCAGTAGGAGGAATTCAGGGTCAACCTGGGTTACAGTGAGAATTTGAGGCCAGTTTGCAAGTTCATAGCCAGACTGTGTGCCATGAGCCTCTGTGGGAAGAAAGGAAGGAAGGAAGAAGGGGTGTGGAGGCACATGTCCTTCTGTCTTCTTGGTGGTTAGCCCTTGAATACCATGATTGCTTGTGTTCTGAATCCTGTTTCTAAGTGTTTTCTTCTTTCTTTTGTTCCTTCCTTGTTTTGTTTAATTTCTATTGTTGGACAAGGTTTTACTCTGTAGCCCAGGCTGTCTGGAACTCATGGTGCCTCGGCCTCCTCAGGGCTGGGGTTACAGACACGCTGTGCCATCAGATCTATGTAGAACCCTGGCTCTCAAGCGGCGACACCAGGCTCTAGTGGCCATTCTCTGCTCCATGAGCACATGGGGTCACTGCGAGTCAGCTGAAAGCGAAAATGAGGGGCTGGGCCGTAGCCCCGTGCTAGACGCTTGTTGAGTGTTCACCAGGTCCGGGAAGATCCCTTCGTAAAGCCAGTGTGGTGCCGCACACCCGCAGTCCCAGCACTGAGGCCAGGGAGGCAAGGGAATCAGAAGTCCAGAGTCATCTCAACTGTCCCATGAGGCTAGCCGGAACTACCTGAGACCTTGTCTCAAAAACCAAAGGCAAGAGGAACAAGTTCTGTGGCTCGAACCCGGGGCTTCATGAGTGCGGAGCAGGCTGTCTTCCACTGAGCCACACCCCAGCTCACCAGTCAGCATCTCTTAAAAGGGCCACCTTTTCTCTCCGGCTAGCCCTGCCCACCCACCTCCTCTCAGACACAGCTAGCCTCCAGAGCCTGTCTCTCGGGACCTCTATCCCTCACATCAGGATAATACCAGTAAGTACATGCTATTCAGCTCACCTGCTGGGGACCACCAGTTGTCCTATCCTGCAACACTGGTTCCCAGGGAATGGGGTGTGTGTGTGGGGGGGGGTCAGCCAGGGACTAAGCCGAAAACAAATGGGAACAGGGTTTGGTGGCACGTTTCTGTGAGCCCAGCAGTCACGGCACTGAGGCAGGAGGATGGAAAGCTGGAGATCCACATAGCAGAATCCTGTCTTTAGAAACAAACAAGCAAAGGGGTGTGAGTTCAGGTCACCAGGGCCACATACAGGCTGTGTGTGATACTGAGCAGATAGCTACAGCTTCAGTGCTGAAGGGACGGGGCGGGAGCGTCACATGGGTTTGTTGGGCTTGGTAGTTGCCAGCCTCGCTCCAAGATCAGGGAGAGACCCTGTCTCAGGGAACACAGTGATGCATGAAAGAGCAGGACCCTTACATGGTCTTTAATTCTCTGTGTGTGTGTGTGTCTGTGTGTCTCTCTCTCTGTGTGTCTCACACATTTTTTTTTTTTTTGAGACAAGGTCTCACTGTGTAGCCCTGATTGGCATGGAACTCGCTATGTAGACCAGGCTGGCCTCAGACTCAGAGATCCACCTGCCTCTACCTCCCCTGCTCTGAGATTAAAGTCACACAGCCAGTATTTTTTTTAACTTTATGAACATGGTGTTTTGTCTGCTTGCATGTGTTTGTATCAAGTGCTGAAAGACTCTAGAAGACAGTGTCAGATCCCGGGATGGAGCTGCAGGCAGTTGTGAGCTGCCATGTGGATGCTAGGAACCAAAGCTAGGTCTCCTGGAAGGACAAACAGTGCTTTTAAGCACTGTGCCATGACTCCAGACCCCGCCCTACCAATCCTTAAAAAGCTAAAAGCGCATTTATGACAGCGATTCAGCTGCCAGAAACACCAGCCTTCATGGGCCAACAGTTCAGAGATGGGCTTACATTTGTGTACTCAGCGGCTTATTAAGTCTCTAGGGCTGTCAAAGCATGATTTTTCAAGGACACGATCAAGATGACCTTAAACGAACCTTGTACAAAAGGTGCGTTCAGAGCACAAAGCTCCGACCGCATCAACTTACAGAACGGGTCGTGTGGCTGTGGCTGCGCCTGTGTCATCTGGGGCTACCTGGCCTCAACTCTGCTCACCTCCGTTCAGGCCTCATTTCCAAACCCACGCGGCCACTCCGCATGGAACCAAGCTTGACCCTGCCGAGCCTCCTGCCTTCACCCCTGGAATTCCAGGGGTGAACCAGAGCTCCGTTTCCTCTGCGCTGCTGGCATGGAACCCAGGGCTTCCTACTCTGCCGGCTGAGAGCTAGCTTAACGCTGTGAATTAAACCTTGTTAGTCACACGCAAACATCAGCTCTATCTGGTAGGTACTGACAGCGGCCAGGAGCAGGAGGCGGCTTCCCAGATGGGTAATTCCTCCCGAGGAAAGTTCTCGGTACAGCTGGATGGGGTGGCGCGCACCGCTAACCCCAGCGCACGGGGGCACGGGCGCTGATGGATCTCTGAGTTGGAGGCCACTCCAGTCTACACAGTGAGTTCCAGGCCAAGTGAGACTGTCTGAGCAACGGACAACAAACCTAACCAATGCCGCTGGCCTGCAGCACACCCGGGCACCTGCAGCAGGGGCTCGCACTTGGGGGATCACGTCTCCCCATCATTTGGCTGGGCTTGTACGCTGCTCTCATCCCCTGAGGTCGTCCTGGCGTTCAGTGTTTGCGCTAACCAACTCAGCAGCATCAAGGAAAGATTCCCTGGAAAGAGTTGCATTTGGGGCGTGGTTGGGCGTGGCCAGAGGCTGCTGCGCTGTAATTGGCGGATCTGAGCCAGAAGGCACGCCCCTGGCAAGCGGAGGGCGCCGCCCCTAGGAGAGGCACAGGGCTAGAGAACAAGGTTCATAAACATGTTTAGGGTAGCGATGGCAGAGAAGCATATGTTAGATGCTGGGATCTAATGACGACAGGCTTCCGGGCCAGCACCTAGGAAGCCCCACGTTCGTTCATCTCCAGCCCCGGCAAGAACAAAAAGAAATCAGGGGCAGGAAGGGAGGGAGGAAAACAGACTACTGCTTCTGAAGAAACGGAGGCCCACGGAGTTTATGCGAGTTAGCCCAAGGCACCACAGTCCACGCTCCCACCGTTCGGCCGAGGCTGGCTTGGAATTCAGGTTCCTCCGGCCTCTTCCTTCTGAGTGCAGGAAGCACAGGTGGCAAGCGTCCCGTTCGGCTTCACGCGCACAGTTCTAAATGGCAGGACTGAGATTTGAACCAGGGACCTGTCGAGTGGGGGCTTTGTGTGATCCTGGCAACTCCACAGGAAGAAAAAGAAATCTGTGGGGTTTTGTTCATTTTGTTACGGGGTCTCTTGTAGCCCAGGCTAGCCTGAAATTTGCAATGTAGCTAAGGCTGCCCTTGAACTCCTGATCCTCCTGCCTCACACAACGCCTGTTGTTGGCCATGGTGCGAAAGCTTGAGCGGCAACAGTCGCTAAGGTGGCTCGGCTCCTCTAGGGCCGGAGGAGCTGAAAAGCAAGTGTCTGCTTTGCCAAGACTCCTCCTCTTCTCCCTCCTCCTCCTCCTCTCTCTCTCCTCCTCTTCCTTCCCTCACACACACTCTCTCTCCTCCTCTACAGACTTTTCTTAGCTTGGGAAGGGGCCCCAGCATCTTGGGCACGGAGCCCGCATCCACAGCGCAGGGTAGAACCTCTTTCCTGTAGTCAGCTCTGCCTGGGAGACCTAGCCATGTTCACCTTGCTGAGAGCTAGCAGAGCGAGCCAGGAGAAAACCAGGGTCCCAGTGTGAGTGGCTGAGGACACACGTAGGCTACGTGATAACACAGCAAGATGATAGACAGACAGGACCAGAGACGGGAGACAAAATCGGGTGCAGGAGCTGGGTGTTTCCAAGCGGGCAGACCTCTGTGAGTTCAAGGCCAGCCTGACCTACATAGTGAAACCTTGTCTAAAAAAAAAGCAACCCCACATTCTGTTGACACAAAACAAACAAAAAAATCCAAAACCACATTTTCTTCCGTACAAGGCGCTGGGTTCCATCCCCAACATATCAGGCTACATAAGACTCTATCTAAAAACAGCCAAACACCTGCAGTTTTAAAGGTGCATGCCTTTAATCTCAGCACTGGGGAGACAGAGGCAGGCGGATCTCTGTGAGTTCAAGGCCAGCCTGGTCTACAGAGTGAGTTCCAGGACAGCCAGGGCCACACAGAGAAACCCTGTCTCGCAAAACCAAAACCAAACCAAAAATCTCAAAAAAATAAAAAATAACCCAGAATCCCAACACCTGGGAATCTATCTCCTGGAGTCCTGAGGCTCTCCGTGAGTCCAAGGCCAGCCTGGGAAACTCAGTGAGACCATGCCTCAAAATAAGAAGCTAACGGGGGGGGGGGGCCGGGGGCTGGAGACTCAGCAATGCAGAGAGATTCAACCCTCAGCACCATCCCCCAAAGCAGATAGGGAGACAGCGAGGCTGGGGTGGGGCTGAGATGTGTTGCAACAAGGAACAACCAGGCGGAAGCACACCCCCACACTGACCTCCTTCCTGGCACCGCCATAGCGAAGGCTGGTCCTTCTAGGTCTGCCTGTCCCCCCCGTCATGCGGCTGCTGGTCATTAAGCCGCTGAACTGGCCACAACTGAAGCCTCCACACCCCAGGGAGGAAAAGCACTGCGAAGGCGTCCCTGCTCCCTCGCGCCCCAAACCAGCAATTAATATTAACAAGAGAGCATGCTCCGGGCTGCCTAAAGACCCCCAGCGAGGCTCAAATGGAGCAGAGGCCCCGCCTCCTCCGTGACTCAGGAGGTTAAAGGGCTTGGGTCTCTCTGGGAGCCCAGAGTGTCCGGATGGCGAGTGGCAACAGGAAGGTCACCATCCAGCTGGTGGACGGAGAGGCCGGAGCCGGAGCCGGGGGCCCACAGCTCTTTAAAGGCCAGAGCTACGAAGCCATCCGAGCGGCTTGCCTGGATTCCGGGATCCTGTTTCGTGACCCTTGCTTTCCTGCTGGTCCTGATGCCCTCGGCTATGACAAGCTGGGACCCGATTCAGAGAAGGCCAAAGGGGTGGAATGGAAGAGGCCTCATGTAAAGCCGGGCTGGGCTGGGACCTGGGTCTGAGGGAGGAGAGGTGCGGCCTGAATTCCTGATCCTCAAGTCTGAGGGAGGAGACACCAAGGCCTGGACTTCTGGGTCTGAGGGAGGAGGGCCAGCGTCTGAGGGATCACGGGCAGAATACGGACCATTGGGTGTGAGAGAGGCAGCTGAAGCCTGAAACCCTAGTTCTGAAGAAATGGGAATGTGGGGATCAGAGCAGGCTCAGCTGTGAGGTTCAGGGGGATCCAGGAAGGTGAAGCTCCCACCCACACGCCTTCCTAGGGTTGGAGGCCCTCATTACCCAGGACGCTGGGCTCAGAGCCCTGGGCCTCTGACTGGAACCCTCATTTTCCAGGAGTTTTGTGCTGAGCCGCAGTTCATCTGTGAAGACATGAGCAGAACAGATGTGTGCCAGGGAAGCTTGGGTGAGCCCCACCCCCCACCCCGGGGCCATCTTGAACCCCCAGACCCAGGACTCAGACGACTCCCCGCCTCCATCTCCTGTCCCCATCACTCCTGTGGTCCCCCTCGCCTAACCTGAGTCTCTCTCCTTCCAGGAAACTGCTGGCTTCTCGCAGCCGCTGCCTCCCTTACACTGTACCCCAGACTCTTGTACCGAGTGGTCCCCCCTGGACAAGGTTTCCAAGATGGCTACGCGGGTGTCTTCCATTTTCAGGTAGAGCCCAGTTCCTCTCTCCATGCCTCAGTTTCCCCCATGGCACCATGGTGACATAGGCTTCACAATCACCATTATCCCCTCAACCCCTAGAGCGGGGGATGGGAGGGACGCCAGAGCTTGCAAAGCGGTGAGCAGAACTGGGGGTTGGCCATAGGACCCTGGCAGGGGCCGGAAGCTGAGCCCACTCCCGCTCTTTCTGTCGATAGCTCTGGCAGTTTGGCCGCTGGGTGGATGTGGTGATCGATGATAAACTCCCTGTGCGAGATGGGAAGCTGATGTTCGTGCGCTCCGAACAGAGGAACGAGTTTTGGGCTCCCCTACTGGAAAAGGCCTACGCCAAGTAAGGGCTGAGCCCCTCCCACTGCAGCCCCGAGTCCCAGGACATGCCCGTGCCGTGAGGGGAGCTCCAGACACGCAGGCAGGGACCCAGCATCACTGTCCTAGAAGAACCCTCTTCTTCTTTTTTTTTTTTTTTTGGTGTTTTATTTTATATTTTATTAAGAAAGGATATAACAGCTCAGCCTGTCCTGGAACCGGCTACGTAGCCCAGGGGGCCTTGAACTGATGCTCTTGCCTCCACCTCACGAATGCTGGGGTTACAGGTGTGTTAATGTGGTGCTGGGGATCGAACCCAGGGTAGGTAAACTCTCTACCAACTAAAGCTACATCCCCAGCCCTTACTTATTTATTTATTGTCTCTTATATAGCTCAGACTGGCCTCGAACTCATAATCTTCCTTTGTTGGAGTTTTGTGTACATGGATTACAGACACGCACCACAAACCCTGACTAAATTTAGGAAGGGAGTTTGTGTTCATGATCTAAATCCCAGCTCCTCACTGGGGGATTCTAGGCAGAGGCTCTACCACTGAGGCATAATACTCTCAGCCTGTGAATCTTCAAATCCCCCCTCCCCTAGAAAAGGTTTCTCTGTGTAGACCTGGCATCCTGGAACTTGCTCTGTAGATCAGGCTGGCCTCGAACTCATAGACAGATCTGTCTGCCTCTGCCTTTGAGGTGCTGGGATTAAAGGTGTGCACCACCACCCAGCAGAATCTTCAAATCTTAAAGGCCTCCCTCTTTTGACATTTTTCCACAAACATTCCTAGATCCCCACTGATAGCCATATTTCCCAAGGATCCTGAAATCTCACCCACCTATCAGGCCCTGGGTTTGCCCAATCTTATTCCCTGAAGGGCTTTTGACCTCATGCATCTCTCCTGGCCCACTGAGTCACGCACAGCACATCCTTTCCCATCTCAGGCTTTGGGAGGCCTAACAAGTCCACATGGGCATTGCCCTCACAGCCTCCCTGAGCCTGGAGGGTTCACGAAGGGCTGAGAATTCTGGCATTCCTTCCGTGGCCTCCAGACCACACAGTTTCACCGACCCCAGAGATCACAGGCTTACCATGTGTCCCAGACCCTCACGCCACGCCTGAACAGTTCAGGGAATCACAGAAGCCAGAAGGATGGCAAGTTTGAGGACAGACCGGGACACACAGTGACACCACGTCACCAAAGCAAACAAAACAAACCCCAGTTAGCCGAGCATGGTAGAGAGCAGCTTTATTTCCAGCTCTCTGACAGCCGAGGCAACTGGATTTCTGTGACTCTGAGGCAAACAAGGTCTGCAGAGTGACTTCCTGGCCAGCCAAGGATGTCTCGAAAGCAAGGTGTGGGCATGGGGAGCTGGGGAAGTCTGGAGAGATGGCTTAGTGTTGAGGGCACTAGCTGCCCATTCAGAAGACCCGGGTTTGAGTCCCAGTCACGACTCTGTAACTTCAGTATCAGGGACCTGACGCCTCCATGGACATTGCACACATGTGGTGCACAGACACACATGCAGGCAACACACGCACCTATGGAAAGAAATAACCTAGCACACACACCCGGGGATAGGTCCTGGGGACCCCTCCGCTGACGGAGCCCCAGCCCCTCTCCACCTGCCTCACAGGCTCCACGGCTCTTACGAGGTGATGCGAGGAGGTCACATGAATGAGGCTTTTGTGGACTTCACGGGAGGCGTGGGTGAGGTCCTCTACCTAAGGAGAAACACCCCCGGCCTTTTCGCCGCCCTTCGCCACGCACTGGCCAAGGAGTCCCTTGTGGGTGCCACTGCCCTGGTAAGAGCTGAGCACCCACGTGGACCCCACTAGACCAGCATAGTCAGGGATGGGGGGATAGTGCCCAGTGTTCTTCTCACCCTCCGCTGTTGTCCCCCAGATGCTTGATGGCAGATCCTAGGCCAGGGCTCCCCACATGAGCCACAGGGTCTAAGTTACCCACACTGGCCTTGAACTTGTGATCTTCCTGCCCCAGCCTTCTGTGTAGCTGGGATCCCCAACCCTGTGACGAACCGTCCCGGCTTCTCCCCTCTCCACTCTGTCACTCTCACTCCTCAGCTCAGACACCTTCTCCGAGCCCCTTGGCACCTCATGCTGCTTGGACAGCTCCTGGGTTGGAAGCCTGAGGCTGGAGGGGAAGGCTAGGGAGACCTGCTTCTACCACAGCCTCACAGTCTCGTCCTCCTTCAGAGTGATCAGGGTGAGATCCGCACGGACGAAGGACTGGTGAAGGGACATGCTTATTCCGTCACAGGCACCCACAAGGTGAGGTCCTCCCAGTCCTGGACTAGGCTAACACCCCCCTGATGCCCCCACACCATCCTGATGCCCACACACCATCCTGATGCCCACACACCATCCTGATGCCCACACACCATCCTCTGTGATGCCCACACACCATCCTGTGATGCCCCCACACCATCCTGATGCCCACACACCATCCTGATGCCCCCACACCATCCTGTGGTGCCCCCACACCATCCTGATGCCCACACACCATCCTCTCTGTGATGCCCACACACCGGCTTCTGTGATGATGCCCACACACCATTCTGTGATGCCCACATACCATCCTGATGCCCACACACCTCCCTCACCGATGCCGTTGTCTTCAGATGTCCCTGGGCTTCACCAAGGTGCGGCTACTGCGGCTGAGGAACCCGTGGGGCCGTGTGGAGTGGTCGGGGCCCTGGAGTGACAGGTGGGATGGGCTTAGGGTGGGGGGGGGGGCTTGGCCCTACATCCCTACATCTCACGTTGCTCTCTTCAGCTGCCCACGCTGGGACATGCTCCCCGCTGAGTGGCGAGACGCCCTGCTGGTCAAAAAGGAAGATGGCGAGTTCTGGTGAGTTCCTAGGGACCCGCTCTCCGGTGGGAGGGCCACTACGACAGGGCCAGAAGGGACACAGGGAAGCTCACGCAGGGACGGTGCAGAGAAGCGGTCCCTGTCGGCTGTGATTTGGGAGTCTGAATCTATTCTGCAAAGTCAGAGCAGGAGCAGCAGGAACAATTGAGGGCATGGTTTTCAGAGCGAGGACACTGAGGTTAGGTTGGCCTAAAGCTCACCATGTAGACCAGGTTAGCCTCACGCTTGGGGCAATCTTTCCGCCACAGCCTCCCCAGTGCTGGAATTGCAGGCATGAGGGAATCTAAAGGAATTCGGAGATTTGGGGAACAGAATCATATTTAGGGGATCTGGGGAGGCTTGGTGACATTCGAGGCTTTCTGTAACTTCAAGCTGTTTTCCTAGTTTTGTATTTCTCTATGTGTCTGTGAGCGGAGCATCCCTTGGTGGTGAGGGGGGTCAGTTCTGGGAGTCAGTCCTTTCTGTCCACAGTGGGATACTGGGATCAAACTCAGGCTGTCAGGCTTGTACATCGATAGCTTTCATTGGCTTGGCCATCTTCCCAGCCCTACATGAGGATTTTCTAAAGTTAATTTGAGATACGGAGAGGGGTTTGTGAATCTTCCCAGACATAGGCTATCTGTGAGGGCTTGGCGACCTTGGCAAGGCCTGGAGGATTTGGGGTTTCTGGAAATTGGAGGTTACTGGGTGGTATTTAAGGAACTAGGGGCTCTGGGGTCCCTCAGGCTGGGCCCCGGGGTGGCGGGCACCTCTCATGGTCTGTGCTGTCCAGGATGGAGCTTCAGGACTTTCTCACGCACTTCAACACGGTCCAGATCTGCTCATTGAGCCCGGAGGTGCTGGGTCCCAGCCCTGCTGGCGGCGGCTGGCACATCCACACGTTCCAGGGCCGCTGGGTGCGAGGCTTCAACTCTGGTGGGAGCCAGCCCAGCGCCGGTGAGGCTCGGGGACCCCTGCGAAGCAAGCTGGGGCGGGGTGGGGCCGCGGCAGGCTGGGAGCGCCTTCTCTCCCTTCCTTTCCGCCAGAAAACTTCTGGACCAACCCCCAGTTCCGGCTGACGCTGCTAGAGCCTGACGAGGAAGAGGATGAAGATGACGAAGAGGGACCCTGGGGAGGCTGGGGAGCGGCAGGGGCGCGGGGCCCGGCGCGGGGAGGCCGGGTCCCCAAGTGCACCGTCCTTCTGTCGCTCATCCAGCGCAACCGCAGGTGTCTGAGGGCCAAGGGCCTCACTTACCTCACGGTGGGCTTCCACGTGTTCCAGGTGAGGCCACGAGGGGCAGTGGGTCCTGAGGGTTCAGACGGGAGCACCACTGCATAGAGAACTGGAGACGGGTTCAGGCACGGGGATGGAAAAAGGCTGGGGGTCAGAGGGCAGGAGGGGACAAAGGGACAGGGAGGGGGGAGGGCATCGGTGGGAAGAAAGGGGTTGGGGAAGGGGCCAGAAATTAGGGGGGGGGGAATATTACGCGTTCAGAAAGAAGGGGCATGAGAGACGTGGAGGGTCTGCACGCCCCCTCCATGCCCGCTCCCCTGGCTTTTCCTTTCCGCAGATTCCTGAGGAGGTGGGTTTCAGATGCCGCAGACCCACCCTAGGGCTCGGCTGACCTGCGGAGGACATGGGAGGGCCTGGCCAGACAGTCTCTGTGTGTGTCTGTGTGTGGTGTGTGATGTGTGTATAGTGTGGTGTGTGTAGTGTGTGTGGTGTGGTGTATGTGGTGTGTGTGTATGGTGTGGTGTGGTGTGTATAGTTTGGTGTATATAGTGTGGTGTGTGTGATGTGTGTGTGTGTACGGTGTGGTGTGTATGTGATGTGTATATAGTATGGTGTGTGGTGTGGTGTGTATGGTGTGGTATGTGTGATGTGTGTACGTGTACGGTGTGGTGTGTGTGTGTGTATGGTGTGGTGTGTGTGTATATAGTATGGTGTGTGTGTGGCGTGTATAGTGTGGTGTGTATAGTGTGGTGTGTGTGATGTGTGTGTGTGTACAGTGTGGTGTGTGTGTGATGTGTGTGTATGGTGTGTGTGTATGGTGTGGTGTGTATGGTGTGGTGTGTGTGTGTGGTGTGTATGGTGTGTGGTGTGTGTGTGGTGTGTATGGTGTGGTGTGTGTGTGGTGTGTATGGTGTGGTGTGTGTGTGGTGTGTATGGTGTAGCGTGTGTGGTGTGTATGGTGTGGTGTGTGTGTGTATATAGTATGGTGTGGCGTGTGTGGTGTGTATGGTGTGGTGTGTGTGTATATAGTATGGTGTGTGTGTGGCGTGGTGTGTATGGTGTGGTGTGTGTGCGGTGGGGGGCAGAGGGTCGGGCGGGAGCTCGGGCGGGTGGTGGTCATGGCGCCCCGCCCGCAGCTGCTGGGCCTCTGGGACTCCCCGCGCAGCCGCGCGCTCTTGCCCGGACTGCTGCGCGCCGACCGCTCGGTGTTCTGCGCCCGCCGCGACGTGAGCCGCCGCTGCCGCCTGCCGCCGGGCCACTACCTGGTGGTACCCAGCGCCTCCCGCGTGGGCGACGAAGCCGACTTCACGCTGCGCATCTTCTCGGAGCGCAGCCACACCGCAGTGTGAGCCGGGGCCCGCCTCCCCAAACCTTACCACCAGAACCCGGCGGGGGGCCCCAAGCTAGAATCCCAGGCCCCGCCACTGGCACTAAGTCCTGCCCACGGACCGCAAAGCCCCGCCCTTGCATCCCGGCCACGCCTACTCGGGGGATTCCCGACTGCCCCCCACAAAACCTTCCGCCCTGTGCTCCCCCCCCTTCTCTGCTGACACCCGCCCGGAATTTGCAGGGAGATCGATGACGTGATCAGCGCCGACCTGGACGCCCTGCAGGTGCGGATCGTGGTTGGGGGGACAGGACAGGCCTGGCGGACAGGGCTTTGGGAAGGGGCTGAACCCCTCCACCCCACAGATCCCCTACAAGCCCCTGGAGCTGGAGCTGGTGCGGCTGTTTTTGGAGCTGGCTGGAGAGGTGAGGAGGGTCGGGGACGGGGGACATCGGGCCAAATGGTGCTGAGCTCCCCCTCTCCCTAGGTATCTTAACAAGCAAAAAAACAACCCAACCCAAACAAACACACACAACACCGTGACCAGGGTGTCCAGGAACAGCTCTGTACCCGTAGCCGCCCTCTGCTTGCCCCCAGCCCCCTGGTGGGGAGAGGTGTCTGCTTTGCTTCCACGATGCTCACCTCGCCTTTGCTCACCCTGCCCCGGCCTTCTCTGGAGGTTCACATGCCCCGACAGACGCAAGCACCTTCCCCAAGTGCTTCCTCCGTCACTTGCCCACTGTGGCCTCCCAGTGTGGCTCCCACCGCTGTCCTGAGCGCTCCGGGAACGGGATGGCCTTCCTCCTCCAGCCAAACCCGGAGGAGGCAGCCACTGACATTCCCTCAGCACTGCTGACTGGATGTTTCAACCTGCGGCCTCACAAGCGGTTCTTTCCTGATCAGGAGGAGGAACTGGATGCTCTTCAGCTGCAGACCTTAATAAGCATTGCTCTGGAGCCTGGTGAGTTTGGGCGGGGGTGGGGGTCCCTGCAACCACACTCATAGGGCCTCTGTGTGATGAAGATAGGGGTCCGGGGCTCCCTACGTGATGGGGGCACCTTGGCCACTCACAGGCCCCCAAAGGCATAGAACCCCAGCTCTGTTGGTTTTGTCAGGCACGATCTCTATGTCGGCTGCAGGGAGTTACTCTGCAAAGCTTTTCCATGTTGGCCTACGAGCAAGGGGCTCTGGACTTCTCTTTTGTAGCTAGGGCCAACACCAGGAACCCTGGAGAAATCGGGCTTAGGACCTGCGAGCAGCTTGTGCAGTGTTTTGGGGTACGTGAAGCAGTGTATGGGGAGGAGGGGCTGGGGTGCTGGAGGGGGCTCTCCTTGTCTTTTAGGGCACATTGACTGTAACCAGATGTCTTCCCTGCAGCGTGGGCGAAGACTGACCTTACACCACTTCCAGGAACTCTGGGGCCATCTCCTGCTATGGCAGGTAGGTGGGTGTTGGAATCTGGGAACAGGTCCTGGCATGACAAGTAGGTGAGGGTTGGCAGCAGCTGCCTCCTTCTAGACACTGAGGTCCTGTGAGCCACCAGGGGGCACTGCCAACTTGGGAGTGAAATGGGTCCCAGCTATTGAGCCCTCCTAAGCCTTTGTAGGTAGGTGGATTTGAACTTGTTTCCAAGAGCCTGGAAGCCTGACTGTTGTCACAGATGAGCAAGTGCAAAGCCAGGGAGCCGGGGCCTGAGTCCAAGCTGTGTGACCTCGGAGGCCCTCTCTGGGCTGCTTCAAGGGCCTGCAAATGTGACGCTGACTCCGTCCTGCCTCTTCACCCTTCAGGCCACATTTGACAAGTTCGACGAAGATGCCTCAGGGGCAATGAACTCCTGCGAGCTGAGGCTGGCACTGAACGCAGCAGGTATGGCTGGGCCCGGGATGGCTGGAGGGACGGCACACACCCCTCACCCGCGGCCATCCCTAACTGGGGCTACCCACAAGGTCCAGCACCAGCTTCCTTCTGTCCTGCCTGCTCTTGTCTGTGACATGGGTGTTGGGTAGGGTGGCAAAGAGCCTGTGGACCACTGGATAGCACGTGGTGCCAAGAACACGCAACCCCCCCAGACACCCCAAAGCCCCCTGAACTACTGAGACTAGTGCATTACAGCAGAGGAAGGGAATCCCACCCAAGGCCCTAGGCCCTTATATTCCAGGGTGTCTTGGTGGGATTACTGAAAGATTCTAGATGAGTTGGGTCCATGTGTCCAGCTGGGCTCACCTGTGACCATTATGTAGAGGGAGCCAGGGGGTTAGGGGCTGGAACCGTTGAGGAACAATTGGCCAGTGGGAGTATAAGAGCTTAAAAGTGTGAGATCCGGAAAAGTAGGAAGAGACCAGGAACAAGTAAGAGGCGATCCCAAGGCATCAAAGTAGAAGGCTGGGGGGCCGGGGTGCTGAACCCAAAGCAGAGGGGAGGTTGGGAGCTCACCCAATCATCCATCCACCTGCCCATGTCCTCATTCCATGTCCCAGAGTGCTTGGCACACACCAAAGGTTGTTCTGGACAGAAGGAACCTGATAATGTCTCCCTGGGAGTTCTTGGTAATTCTAACAGGTTTGCCTAGGGCCCCTGGGTCGTTTTTACCTCATCTGGACAGGTTTCCCTTTAGCCCTGGGCCAGCATATCCCACTGTTCAAGGGTAGGGGAACACCATAGGGATAGTCACCTGCCTCAGGCCACCTAGCTCTGGGCATGTTTTTGTGGGGGCTGGTAGTTGGAGCTTGATGACCAGGTCCACAAAGGTGCAGTACCAACATGTGCAGTAACTTCGGACTGTAGGGGCCGCATGGAAGCTGGGAGGGGCAAGTCCTCAGGGCTTGGGGCCTCCAGAAACCCCGTTGTGATTCTAAAGCAGATGTGACAGCTGTCTAGACTTTAGGTGTCAGAAGAGGGACCACACAGCAGCGTTTTCCAGTGCTGGGCCAGAAGATGGTCCTTCAGCCTCTGCAGGAGCAACCACAAAGCTAGTGAGAGGCAGAAGCAAGAGGGCAAGTTGCAGCCCAAGCAAGTCAGTGTCTCAGAAATGCAGGGCTGGGGATTTTCCTGCCTAGGATAGGAGAGCCCCTGCCTAGAATCCCCAGTGAGGGGCTGGGGTGTGGCTCAGTGGTAGAGCCCCTGCCTAGAATCCCCCAGTGAGGGGCTGGGGTGTGGCTCAGTGGTAGAGCCCCTGCCTAGAATCCCCCAGTGAGGGGCTGGGGTGAGGTACAGGAGAGTGCTTGCTCAGCATGCACAAGGGCCTGGGTTCCATCCCCACCGCTCCAGCTTGCTTGGAGGCATGCTAGGCGAGCCACAAAACAAACAGCTGGAAGGTGGGGGCTGATGACTATCCTTGGCTACGTGAACCAGTTTCCCCCAAACAACACAGTACAAGACAGAGCCCAGAGCTAGGAATATGGCTTACTTAGGTGAAATACTTGCAACTAAGGCGTGAGGGTCAGAGTTCAGGTCCCCAGCACCCGTGTGAAGGCCAAGCGGACCCTGTGGCCCACCTGTATCCCGGCACTAGGGAGGAGATAGGCCTCCAGAGGAAGCTGGCGAGTCAGCCTGGTTTGAGTTTGAGTTCTGGATTTTGGTGAGACTCTGCCTCAATGGAACAGTGGAGTGTGACTGAGGAAGCCGCTTCCACATGCACAGTGCCCAAACATGTGGACACATTACATACAGCCTTCCCAACTAAAACCAAAAGAAATGAAACACACGCAGCCTTCTCCTAGGCTTCCACCTCAACAACCAGCTGACCCAGTCCCTCACCAGTCGCTACCGGGACAGCCGGCTCCGAGTGGACTTCGAGCGCTTCGTGTCCTGTGCAGCCCAGCTCACCTGCATTTTCCGTGAGTGCTGCTTGTGGCGGGGTGCACCTTAGGGCTGGCGCTGCCTACTCACTCTGCCCTCCCACACACAGGCCACTGCAGCCAACACCTGGATGGCGGCGAGGGGGTGGTCTGCCTGACCCACAAACAGGTGAGCTGGCAGGGGGGCGGTGCAGCTTGAGCGCCGTCCCGAGGACTCTGCCTCAAGGCTATCTTCCTTCTCTTCAGTGGTCGGAGGTGGCTACCTTCTCATAGGTCAGAAGCCGAGGAAGGTCGCCTGCCCCAGGCCCAAGCTACCCTGCCTGGCACCAGCGGAGGAAGCTGAACAAGGACGAGCGAGCGCCCGGGTCTAGGCCCCACTCCCCACTGCACAGGCAGTGGCAACGAGCCTTTCTTCTGGCTGTGTAGCCCCGGCCTCTAAAGTGCTGGGACTACAGGCTTGAGCCACCACAGGCAGAACTGTCCCCCCCGTCCTCCCGAAGCCTGTGCCCACGTCAGCCCTTGCTGAGAGAGGAGCACGGCCCACACACAGGCACAGGGCTGGCAGGACCTGCAGCTCTCTGGCCATGAACAGGACCGCAGGGAGAAGATAACACTAGAATCCTTCTTAAAAATATTACATGTTTTATTCTCCCATCCCCAGAGGGTGGTTTATCCAGAAACCAAGAAAATAAAAATCAATCAGAATAAACTCAAGGGGGTGGAGGGTGGAGAGAAACCCATTAACTACCAGGCAGGCAGGCCAGCAGCCCACCTCCACCTCAGGGGTCCCCAGAGACCCCCGCCCGCCGAAGCACGGAGAGACTCGGGGAGGGGCTGGGGAGGGCATCGAATCAGCTATGTCTTCATTATGAGAGTGAGAGGTGGCAGAGATACGCAGCTAGATGGATATATATTTATATAATAAATCCGTAAGTTAATAAAGTAAATAGTAATTCTCTGGAAGGTTTTAATTTTTTTTTATAGTTTTTGTATAGGTTTTTAAATTTTTTTAAAGTTTTTTTGTTGTTGTTTCTGTTCCATTCTTTGTGTGTTTGTTGGTTTTGGTCCTTAGAAAAATTTGAGACCCAGAGCCCAGGTGAAGCAAGGCCAGGTGGGCTGGGGCCGAGTGCCAGGCCACTCTTGAGGCAGAGAGGGGTGATGGCAGGTCCTCTGCTCCTGGTGACCACACAACGGGCAAGGGAGTGGGAGGAGCCACTGGAGTCTGGCCAGGGGAGCTGGGCGCCCTCTGCTGGACTTGAGCAGGGCAGGAGGTTCCTGGGCAAGGCACATAGGGCTTTGGCCTGGATGTGCGAGGCCCTGGAGGGGCCTCAGGGGCAAAGGCGGGGCAGACCTGGGTTTGGAAAGGAATCTCTGGAGCACAGACGGGGCTCAGGGGGTCCACTGTCCCCTCCATATAGGCTAAAAACCCACAACGCATCATATATATTTAGCAGACCAGAAGCGCTGATCTCTAGGCCTCCCTCCCCTACAAGCCTGAGAGAGGCCTGCCTAGGTCCCCTGCCTAACCCCCTAGAAGGACCACAAAGAGCTCTTTGCATAGATACAGAGTCAGGGTGGGGCGGGGCTCCTCAGCCCCTCCGGGAGGCTGAGGGGGTCTGTCAGGGTGGTTGAGGGCCTCACAGGTCACTCTCCCCGTAGAGGGCTGTGGAGAAGGACTTGTAGTCAAGGGCACCGGGAGCAGCATCGGGCCCCTGGTAGGGCGCCATGCGGGCGATGCAGTACTCAGCCTGGTCGGGGGGCAGCTCTCTCCGCAGCTCCTCAGCAGTGATGAAGTTCTAGAGCACAGGACATGACTCTGAGCTACCCCGCCATGCCCACCTGAGCTCGGCCCCAGTGAGGGCTAAGGTTTTGGCCACTGGCCCCAGTGCTTCTGGAGGTCCTGCTCACCTTGTCTCCCGCCAGGACCTTGAAGGACGCAATGACCTGATCAGCTGTGTCTGTGTCTGTGGTCTCCCTCGACATGAAGTCAATGAAGGCTTGGAAGGTGACGAGGCCACTATGGTTGGGGTCGACCACACTCATGATGCGGTTAAACTCGACATCGCCCTGTGGGGACGGGGCAGGGTGGGGCTGCATTTAGTGCAGCCGTTCTGGGAGAACTCAAGGGCAGAAAGGCTGTGTTACCAGCCTGTCAGGCACAGCCTGGCCAAACAGTGCCAGGCCTTGGGAGTTTGCCCCTTGGCCTCCTCCCCTTGAGTCTGGGGAAGCAGGGGATTGGGTCCTCTGTGCCAGCTCTGGCTTAAGCTAGTTCTGGAGGGTGGGGAAAGAGAGCGAGAAACAGAGAGAAGGGGAAAGGGTTGGAAGACTGTTCCCTGGATACTTATAGGAAGAAGGGGGTTGGGGGTTCACTGAAGGACCCCAGCCCCTCGAGTGCAGCAAGCAGAGGAGGCGGCAAGCAAGGCCGTGCTGTACTGGAGGGTGGAGGAGTAACCCCAGGAAGATATGGAAGCTCAGGAGGCAGCGAGGGGGCGGGGGAGGAGGAGGAGGAGCAGAGGCCGGGGAGGCAGAGGCTGCGTACCAGGCTGTATCCTGTGGAGATAAGCAGGGCCCTGAAGTCATCTGAGTCCATGCTGCCTGTCTGCTTCTGCTCCCGGGACGCAGGCATAGCAGAGGCCGGGCCCAGAGTAGACCCCATGTGCACAGCGGACAGACAGGACAGTGAAGGAAGCAGGGAGACAGGAGGCCCAGAAAGACCAGGTAAGGGGGAAAGTGTCCAGAGACGCGAGGACGGAGGTGAGAGAGCCAGGGGACGGCACAAGATGGCGGGGTGGGTGGCGAGAGGGAGGAGAGAGAGAAGAGCAGTTAATGCCACAGTCTGCGGGCCCCGGGGTGCGTACCTGCCGGTCATTCTCCACGTCGTAGCCCAGGCTGATGAGGCAGGCCTTGAACTCCTCAGGCCCCAGTGCCCCGCCATGGTCCTGCGGGGGCCATCGACGGCAGGCATACAGGGGCGGTGCGGAGATGGGGCCACAGAGGTGGGAGAGGGGCCACATGCAGTGGGCAGTGGGGGAGGACACATGGGGAAACACAGTTAGAGGTGATGCAGACAAGGTGGCGGCCAGGGGTTGGTGGGGGCAGTTAGGTCTCCATGGCCTCAGTGGGGCTAGAGTGGGCTAGGACGGAGGACCAAGGCCAGGGCTCGAAGATACAGGGGACCTTTCCCTGCCTTCAGTGTTTACAGGAGCAAAAGGGGCTGCACACTGGCACCAACAGAAGCTGAGGAGCTGCGGTGCTGGGTCAAAGGTCACTTGAAGACAAACCCACTCACCCAGAATCTCTTTAAGGAAGCTACCAGTCTAGATCCAAATTAAAAAAAAACAAAAACTGCATATGGGGGCCCAGAGTCCTGGAACCTCCCCACCTGGCCTTGTGTGTACTTGAGGGTCCTGCCCATCCTGTGGACAGAGGCTGATGGAATGGATGGACGCAGAGGTGGAGAGGGTAGGGTAGGACACAGCACTGGGAGAGGAAAGGCCACACTATTCCAGTACGGAGGGAGGGGCTAACCTTATCAAAGTGGTTGAAGGATGCCCGGAACTCCTGCATCTGCTCCTGGCTGATGCCCTTGGCATCTCGGGTGAGGATCTGGTTCTCCACCTCGTTGATGGTGCGGGCAATGGTGGTGAGCAGCTGCTCCCAGCCCACACGGATGTGCTGAGGAAGAATGCCGGTCAGGCCCAGTAACTGACCCTCTGAGGGCTGGAACCCCATGGTGGACTGTGGCACTGTGGGCCGGCACTGTGCCATGTGGAATCAGACCCTCTGGCTCTGGCGCAGCAGCCCTCCTTACTCTGCTGGGCCGCCCCACCGCGTGGCCAGGGCCTGCTGCTCCAGGGAGGCTGAAGGTGCTGAGGCTGCGGGCGCGGGGGCGGGGTGGGGCATGGCCCTCTCGGTGGCAGCTAGTTCTAGAAGGGGGCATCCGTCAAATGTCTAGGTACTCTTGCCTTCTGTCTCTTTCTTAAACTTTGGCGTTCCGAGCCAGGATCTCCCTCCATTATGTAGCCCAGGCTGGCCAAGACTTCCTCCCATTGCTCCTGCTTCCACCCCTGACCGGGCCGCCCCTGCTGTGTGTGCCCGCCTCTGCGCAGCGCACCTCCATGGTGTAGTTGGTGTGCTTGTTGTCGAAGATGAGGGCCTCCTGGATGAGCTGGTGCTGCTGCTCCAGCAGGTCCAGGTTGGGCTTGTAGTCCACGATGCTGCGCTCGTACTGCTTGAGGTGACTCAGCTGGTCCTCCAGAGTCCCGTTCATCTCGATGGAGATGCGCCCGATCTCCTGCAGGGAGGACCGTGACAGCAGCCCTTGCGACTGTGCCCTCTGGAAGGATGCCCTCTCGGCTGCTCCCACACCATTCTTGGTGATGGCAGCGAGTCTGCTTTACACACTCAGCCCCGCCTGTGGCTCTGTGAGAAGGCCCTGCACTGTGACAGGCTGACTGGAGACTCAGGGAGGGCAGGCCATGTGACTTGGGCATACCTTCACCTTGTGACAAAACTCTTTTGGTCCTTAAAAAATAAGAAACGAAAGGAGGCAAAGGCACCTGGCATCTAGGACTTGGCTGTTGGCAGAATAGCCATGCCCATGGCTCCCCACTGCCCGACACACTGAGCCAAGAGGGTAAGGGGCAGGTAGAATTGCTACCGGCTGCCTGATAAACAACTATCCAGTGCCTGTCAGGAGTGCCCCTAGGGGCTGTGCTGCTCAGTACTCTGCAGGCCTCACAGGGTCTAGCAGAGCAGAAGTCTGTGTGGGAATGCCGACTCGAGTCGAGCATGGGAGAGGAAGGCAGTCCAGCTCCGGGCTCAGATCAGACAGTCAAGGCTCAAACTGGCTCTTAGCCAATCTTTAGCCAGGCTTCCATCTGTTTGACATTACCATTTTCATCTGCTAAGCCCTGTGAGGTCGCTGGGGCTGCTGACCAGTAAGAGCCGAGACCAGATCTACCCAGGCTGTGAAATCTGCAGCCCAGGCCACAGGGAACATGTGACCTAGAGCCCCTCTCTCAGCTGACAGGCAGCCTGGGCTTGCTGGGGAGGGGGCAGCCTCACCTCCATCTTGGTTTGGATCCAGGGCCCCACCACGTTGGCTTGGCTGGCGAACTGTCGGCGGAGGTGTTCATTGGACTGCTGCTTGCTCTGCTCCTCCAGGAGGGCGTGGTCCCGCTTTGGCACCAGCTGCTGCACCTGTGGGATGTGCACTAGGTCAGGTGGCGATTTCCCCACCCGGATGGGCCAGCGTCAGCATGGCAGAGGGCCCTGGCTCACCTTCTCCCACTTGGAGTTGATGATCTGGGGGGTGACAGTGGTGTAGGGGTTGCTGCCCAACAGCTTGATGTGGTTGCTCTCGGCGATCCTCTGCGCCTCCTTGTGGATGGCCAGGATGGCCTCCCGCTCCCTGTCGGCATCCGGCAGGGTGGACTTGAACTGGTCATGGGCTGAGATCAGGCCCTGGAGGGAGACCAGGAGTAAGGAGTGCAGCCTGCCTTTCAGGGGTGGGGGAGGAGTTGTCACTAGAGGGGGGGGCCAGGGCAGACCTCAATCTCCTCGATGGTGTGGACAATGAACATGTCCTGCAGGTCCTCCATGGCGCTCTCCATCCAGTTGTTGAAGGGTGCAGCCCGCTTGGCGTACTCCAAGTGCAGCTGGTCAATGGTCTCCAGCTGTTTCTCCGTTTTCTGCAGTGTGCAGACGGGTACAGGGAGGCAGATCAGCTGGAGAGGAGATACCCAAGGGCCTCCCCACACCCCTAAAGGGCACCAGGCGCCCTCCTCACCTCCAAGGCCTCCCTACGGCTGTGGGTCAGGGAGCCCAGGTTATCCCATTGGTCACAGATCTTCTGGCACCGCGTGTTGACGTTGTGGGAGTCATAGTAGTCCAGCTCACTGTGAAACAGACAGACAGTGAAGAGACAGTAGGTGGGCAGGGGCACGCACAGGCCCTCCGCTCTAGACTGGAGCAGGCGGGTGGGAGGAACTGGGGATACTGACTACAGCATGGCCGTAACTGGGCCCAGCAGCCAGGCCACCCTGTGCTGCTGGAGATCAATGCCGGTGTCGCCTCTGGGATCCCACCTTTTAGACACAGCCTCACTGAAAAGCCCTGGCTGGCCTGGAACTCAAGAGCTCCTCCTCCTCCATTCTGAGTACTGGGATTAGGGGTGTGCACCACCACACCCACCTCAACCTTATTTCATTAAGGTTGGTGTGCGCGCACACACCGTGTCAGGATGTGTTTGTATGGATAAGAGGACAACTGTCAGGATTTGGTTCTTGCCTCCGTCCCACCTTGTTGAGGTTTCTAGGCTTCATAGTTCTGGGAAGTTAGGAGTGCTAGGGTTACAAGGCACCTAACCTTTTGTGGGCTCAGGGGAAGGAGCCCGCCCTCTCCACCTTCTAAGTGAGACAAGGTCTGTCACAGAAACCGGAGCCCACAGATCCTGTCTCCATCCGCCAGGCTGAGAGCACAGGCATGGGCCGCCATGCAGATCCTGACATGTGATCTAGGGATAAGGGAATCAAATCTTTCTCATGCTTCTACAAATACTTCACCGACTGAGCAATCTGACCATGTGTGCCCATGGAGGCCAGAAGGGACCCTTGAAATGTGGTCACAGGCATTGTGAGCTGCCAGATGTAGGTCCTGAGAGCTGAACGCTAGTCTCAGTGTCCACACTCTAAACACTGAACATGGCTCCTGCCCTCTTTTCTTTCTAAAAATTTTCTACGTTCATTTACTTATTTATTGAGTGTGTGTGGAGGCCAGAGGACAATTTGTGGAAGTTGCCTCTCCTCCACCAATTTCTGAATCTCAGAATCCAACTTGGGTCTCTTGGTTTGGAGGCAAACGCCTTGGCCGGCTGGGCCCTTTTCCTGGCTCCTGGCTGCTCATTTGATTCCAGGAACACCTGGCAGCACCAGCATGTGACTCCTAACTGCAGCCCCAGCACCAAGGATGCTAAAGCAGAGGACCATGGTGAGTTTAAGGCCAGCTGAGCAGCAGAATTCCAGATCTTTATGAACTAGAAACTTCGCCTCAAACAAAACAAAACAAAATAAAGAGGCAAATCAAGAATGGCACAGTGGTCCCACTAACCCAACATTTGACTGTCTTTTCTTTTTTTTTTGCTTTTTTCAAGACAGTGTTTCTCTGTATAGCCCTGGCTATGCTGGACTCACTCAGTAGACCAGGCTGGCCTAGAACTCACTCCCTAAGTGCTGGGACACCGTGCCTGGTCAATGTTTGACTGTCTGTAGTCGTGGCTACTGCAGGCTGAAAGTATTGGCATGTCTGGTTGTCTTGAAGGGTTCTATTTATAAATGCTTTGTAGTGAACAATTTCAGAAGTCTGGCTTCTTTATAAAGCACAGAAATATCCTAAGTGCATTTGTTTTAATCCCCGGTGTAGGGTGGGGCAGCTTCAGACTGTCCACAGCAGCTGACCATGCTTTGCGTCGTGCTTGACCATGTTTGCGAGGTGAGGTTTTGCCAGCTGCAGATTCTGCAATTTATGGGAACTTCTCAGAGGGTACATAAATGCTAGGGCCCTGAGAGGCACTGTGGGTGACTATTGGTCATTCATGGGGGTTCATTAGTAGTCAAAGAAGAAGCAAAAGGAAGGAAATTAGATTCAGGGATCTCTCTTCTCTCCTATCTAGTTATAGGAGAATCCAGGGGGAATAAAGGGTGAGGAAAAGAAGAACCCACAAAGTAGCAAAGACCAACTACAAAGCCCATTACAGAGTTATTCTAAAGCTGCATGTAGTCATGCACACCTTTAATCCCTGAGTTTGAGGCCAATCTAGTCTACACAGAGTGATTTCCAGGCCTATACAGAGAAACCCTGTCTTGGGAAAAACTAAAAACCTAGCTGTCCTACTTCATCACTGCTGCTGATCTCTTGCTGCGCTGGCGTACAATTCAAGCTTTATGACGTGCAGGTTCTGGATCCTGGGCACTTGCTCGACAGGCTTGAGAAATTTGGGCTGACATTATTCTTGTTGGTGGCTAAACATGGACTCAGAGAGGTGTGTGATACCGCCATATACGCGGCTATGATGGTGCCCAGGTAGCCTTCTTCCTTCCTCTAAGGCCATGTCTAGCATGCTGTTTCTGGAGCTACCTGACCTTGCCCCTGGGGAACAGGCCTACTCCAGCTGGGACCTAGTTATCTGAAGAGCAAGGTAACTGACTCTCCAAGTCTGTTTCAAGCGCACCTCTCCTATCACTAATATGAAAGTGCCTTTTGCACTGCTTTCCTTTGTCTAGACAAGCAGGTCTCTCGAGAATAACCGCGTGGTACCAAAGTTACTGGTCCCAGTCCCTCAGTTCTGCCTCTGGTACAGAAACGAGTATCCTGTGGCCCACAGTAGTGAGAAAGCAGGAGGAAGCCAGCTCTGCGCCTGTGGCCCACTGGCACAGGTGGAAAGACCTTGCAGAACTGCTTAAATCCGGGGCGACTAGTGAGTGGGGGCGTCTTGAAAAAGCAGATCCAGCCAAGGATCTTATTTTGAACAGACGGCTATTTTGGGAGCTCCTCTAGGGCCTGTGGATTTTCCATGAAGTAATAGGCTAGGCCTCTCGCTCTCTAGTTCCTCCTTGCTGCCGGCCACTGCAATGGTAGAATAAGGGCCCCATTCATTGGCTCTTGAGGCACAGTGTGCTGTGTGCACAAATTTATGTGACTGGGGTGGGGCAGGGAGGGACACTGGCGGTCTAGAGGCCTTACAGTGAGTGTATTCTGATCAGGAGGAACGGGCAGGCAGAACAACAGCTCCCTGTACTGCCGGCACTCCCCACACGAAGGAGGGGCCTGCCGGGCTACACAGGGTGGCAGGCTGGGGAGAGGGGGACCCCTAGAGCCTGAGGACTCAGGACAAGCAGCAGAGGTTACCCCTGTGCTGGAGAACTGGGTCCCTTATGATTCTCTTTGGCGTTGAGACAGTATGGGAAGACTTTCTGCAGGGCTCCCCTGGCTGAGAGCGGGCACAGAGCTCTAAGCCTGAGGGTGACGGTGGCTTAGGTGCTTGCATACTTGAGCTCCTGGGCAATCGCAGCAATCTGCTCCACGCGGTCCTGGTGTGCGGCCAGGTCACTCTCGAAGGCCTCGTGCTTGCGGATGAGAGCTTTGATGTCTGACAGGGTGGCTGTCTCATAGTCCCGGTGCTTCAGCATGGCCTCCTTCCCTGCAGGTGGCAGAGACACACCTTAATAACAGCGGCAAGCTGTCAGAGGGGAAGGGCAGCAGACACGGACCACATCCATCAGCCCGGAGGACGCAGCCTAGAAACGCTTGGAACCTTCCCCAATGCCCCCCGGGGGGATCTCTTAAGCCCACTTCTAGTCTATGCAGTTCTCTCCAAGTTTAGAGGCTCTCAGCGTTTATGGGCCTGACAGATTTTGTAGTGTAACTCCTGTGCTCTACACAGCATCTGTAGGACACACAGAGGACAGGACGGTTACACCAGGCAGAAGGTCACAGGCACCCGCCTGTGGAGGACGGTGACCGAGAGCCCTTGGGCTTGCAGCCAGGCCCAGCGGGATCAGGAAAGGGACAGACATGGAGTCTGGGCCCAGAAGCTGTGCGCGTGCCAGCTCTTCAGAGCCAGCTCTCCTGGGTGGTGGTCCCAGTCTTGTCCCAGTCTTGCCGCCCACCCGCCTTCTCAGCACAGTGGGCGGGGCTGTCCAAACCCTTTGAAGGGTGAAACACTGTTATTAGTCCTGGAGCCGGGCTAATTACATGCCCAGAGCAAAAGCCCAAGCAGCCTGCTAACAAGTTAAGGGACTACAGGGGACTGAGGGGCATGCCAACCAGGATGGCAGCCAGGCCCCCACTTCTTCCTCAAGGAGCCGGGTTTCCAGTGGCCTCTAGGCCCACTGTCAAGACGGGCACCCAGAGCACCTGGTAAACAGCTGGCACCCCTTGGCCAAGTTTTCACCTGTAAACAGTGCCAGCAGCGGTACCTATGTGGCCTTGAGCCATCCGAATTTTATCTTGGTGATGGCTAAGAATGGAAAGGCTTGATGCCACCCCCATCTCCCCAGCCTCATCTGCCTAGCAACTGCCAGCCACCCCCAGGCCAGAACTGGCACCGGCAGGCTGGAGGTGGGCCGCCCCTGCCCCAGGCTGCAGGGCTTAACCACAGGGCAAGCTTGCAATTCTCTTCCAAACTGCTTTCTCCCAAGGGTGGGAACCAGACATAGCAGCTGAGAAAACTCAGGCCTCAGCTGTTCAGCAGGGAGCTGGCAAGTACGTCCTACATGACAGCCACGAGATGTGTATGGGGCTCAGCGGCCGTCGGTCAAGTTCCTATGGAAAACATCCTCATGGGCGCCACCACTTCTGAGCCCCCTACCCCAGGGCAGCTTACCACAATGTTTAATAACGAGTCAGAGTCCAGGCTGAGGCTCAGGACGAGAGTGGGCATGTCTGCCTAGGGACTTGGAGCTGGTAGGAGGGCCAGATGTCACCAGTATTGGGCCTGGCTGTAGCTGAGGCTCATCCTAAGCCCCTCCAGTGCGAGCCCGTCCCCAGGCATTCCCAGAGAAGGAGCTCTGAGGGGTTACCACACCCACAGCCTCATGGAACCAGCTGCTGGACCTCTGGCAGCCCTAGGCTGGGTACTCCAGCTCACTTGGTGAGAACCACAGGAAAATCTTAAAAAGGACACCCGAGAAAATGACAGCAGAAAACATCTTAGCCATGTATGTGGCACGGGTGTTAAGGCATTCCTTACATGCTCAGATATCCTCAGAAGTGGAAGCATATACGCCCAAGTCCTCTCAGGGCGAGGCTCACCTGCTCGGGTGGCTGAGATCCACAGGCACGCGTGTGGGATTTTGTTTGGATTTTCAAGACAGGACCTCACATTGTAGCCTAGACTACTCTGGAACCCTCCTCTACGTAGCCCAGGCTCACCTTGACTTTGCAGCAATCCTCCTGCCTCAGTTTCCCCAAGTACAGGGATTACAGGCATGAGTTGCCCCCTCTGGCTAGAATGAGTGACTAAATTAAACGAGGGCCCCTGCTCCTGCCATCACACTATCACAGCCAACACTGTGGAGCAGCATTTCTGGGAGGAGGCAGTGTCTGCGCCCATCCCACAGTCTCAGCTCACCACATGTCTTCTGTATCCTATATTCTCTCCTTGGCAGAGAAGGAAACTGGCCTGCTCTGGACAACAGCAGGAGCAGGGCGGGGCAGTCTGTGTAAGCTACAGGGTCCCAGTGTCTCCAGAGAGGACTGTCTCAGCATCTGGCTGCAGCGAGGCTATGCGACCACATAGAGAGGCTCCCTGCGGAGCCTCGGAGTGGGGCGGGGGGCGCCGGGGGTGGTGGTGGTGGAAGGTGGGCGTGGGAAGGTGTCTTCGGGAGGGCTGTTTATGCTTTGGCACTGTGGACTGAACCTAGGGCCCCCACGGAGTAACAGCTGTCTGTGGGTGTCTTGTGTCGTGTCTTGCTTTCTGTGGGCATTTTCTGAGGGATTTAAGTCTCCTGGGAATCTGGAATCTCAGCGACTGAGTGGATCTCGACCAAGAGCCCAGGATGTGATGGAATTCTACATCCTGGGCCACAGAGATAGGCAGCTGCAGGGCTGCTGCGCCAGGGTAGTGACTGGATCTGCCAGTGGAGCTGGGAGGAGGCTGGATATAGACTCAAAAGCCTGGGCCAACGTGGTGTGAAACCCCCGTCAGACGGCGTGGTGGGCCGAACCTGGGGCTGGAAACTGTTCTCGGAGGAGACATGGAAAGTGCACAGGCAAAGGGACAAGCTGTGGCTCGTGTTTCTGGACAACCCAGAAGGGGCTCACCTACAGGCCATCTTAGGCTAGAGCTTAAAGGCATAAAGGAGACCTTGCCAGCACAGTGCCTTGCTGCTGACAGCTCCATAAACCCAAAGCAGCATTTCTGCAGCTGGGAGGACTCAGCAGCTCCCACAGGCAGGGACTATGAGTGCTCACACATCTGAGAGCAGAGAAGAGAGCAAGAGAACAGGGGAAGCGCACCGTCAGTCCAGGCCTCGTGGATGGAAGCCTTCTGCCGGAACTTCTCTGCCAGGTGGTCTAGTCGCTCCAGCCTACGGATTTCATTCAACAGCCACTCTTCATAGCCCTTCTCAGCCTGCTCCAGGTGTTGCCACCCATTGTTGATATCCTGCGGGGCAGGAGAAAGAGGGAGGGCTCTCACAAGATGTTGGTGGAAAGGACTACCTGAGTCTACCTTGCAGCCTTGTCCACATGAGCCAGCATGGACTGGTGTTGCGTATGTGACATGCATGTGGGCACCCAGGAGGCCAGAAGACAGTCCCTGGTTCCCCAGGGACAGGCGCCACAGGTAGTTGTGAGCTGCCTGACACGGATGCTGACCTTGCAGCCTTTGCAAATGGTTAACCACTGAGCATCTCTCCAGTAGCAGAAGCATTGAGTCCTTTGGTTAATGGAATGCATCTCAGCAAGAATGGGCAGTGGGCCAATCAATAGATGGATGCTGCTGAGGAGACCAGGAAAGGTGTCCTGCCCCTTATACAGGGTCTCAGACACCTGCTAGCCCTGGAGTCCTGGCGGACTAGGGGATCGAGATTAGGATGGTCCTCACACACTGTGGTATG
This sequence comes from Pachyuromys duprasi, assembly GCA_028658305.1. Lineage (NCBI taxonomy): Eukaryota > Metazoa > Chordata > Mammalia > Rodentia > Muridae > Pachyuromys > Pachyuromys duprasi. The sequence continues at coordinate 2,692,571 of CM053758.1, forward strand.
GCTGGGGTGGCAGTGCTGAGACTTCTGCATGTAAAACCTCAGGAGAAACAGTGGGGAACCTGAGGCACACCCATCACCATCCCTGCCCCGGAGGCTGGCTTATGATGATGCCAGCCAAGCATATGCCCAGGTGTGGTCTGGCAGTGTGTCCCTGAGCCCTGTGTTGGTGGTGGTGGTGGGGCTCACCGAGACCATCCTGCCCTCGGAGGGCATGAAGGCGGGCCGGTTGCTGAGCCGCAGCTTGGTCTGCAGCGTGTTGAAGTTGATCTCCAGCTGGCACTTCTCCTGCACCTTGGGCGGCTTGTGCACGCGCCGGTAGTCCCGGAAGTCCTCCAGCTTCTGCTGCATCTCCTGGATGGTCTTCTGAGGCACTCGGTCCTCCAGCCACGGGATGGTGCGCCGGATCCACTCCAACAGCTGTGGGCCCATAGGAAGCCATGATGGCTGCTGCAGAGGGGCTCGGAGCGCCGACAGGACCTCCCCCACCAGCTCACAGGGTTACGGGAAGGGGACGTACGGGAGCACTGTCCTCAGTGCTGCCTTGCTCTCAGACCCAGATTCCCCACGATTTCTGCTGTGACCCCACCACTCCTGGAAGCACTGTGCTTCCTGTTCCTGCCTCTGCTCTGGGGCTTCCTTATCCAGACTGCCATGGGTCCCTCCTAGAAGACCCCTTTCCATGCTGTCTGTGAGTGCCGGCCTCGCTGGCCACAGCTGTCTTGAGACCCTTGCTCAGGCTGGGCTTGGTGACCACAGCTGACACAATGGTAAAGGCCTGCATTGTGTTTGCCTCATTTGGGTGGCCAGTATACATGGTCTGGCACCTTAAAAAATGTAAAACTGGAGAAAACAACAAAACACACCCCCCCGCCCCATTTTTACAACCTGCTCTGATCTTTGACAGGGCGAGGAAGAACAGCAATAGGCCGACAGACTGGACATTACAAAACAATCCCAGAAGAGCGAAGGCAGTTATTACCAGCACAGAAATGGCTTCTTAACAGCAGGGACAAAGCCAAAAGCAGAGGCACTGGGCTGAGTGTGTCTGACACATGGTATCCAAGATCATGACTTCTGCCTCGTCTTGGGGCTAGGAATGGCAGAGAGCTGGCAGCTTTGCCGTTTTGTTCTCTCAGCCCCACAGAAGCCAGGGCCTTGCGCATGCTGGGCCAGAGCTCCACCGATGAACTACTCTCCAGTGCTAGCCCGCCAGTATAAAATCCGTAAAACCCGCAACTGGGCACAAGTTGCCACTTCGGGTTGGCTGTTGAACATGTTTCAAGCTTTCCTAGTCCACGAACTCTTAAGGCCTGGGCTTAAGGAGACAGCTCAGGGGCAGCGTTTGTCTACCATGCGGGGATGTCCACATCTCACACCCAGCCTCTGAAACCAGGAACCTGGGAAGTCTCAGGTTCAGGAGTCATGATTTGAACAACAGGCACGTTCTTTGGAAGCTGAATCTGAACAGCTTGGTATGAACCTAAGGCTCTGGACTCAAGAGCTAGCTGGCATGCTGATTGCCAAAAAAAAAAAAAAAAAAAAGTTGTGTACCTCACATTTTCTACTACGACATCTACTTTTACAGTAAAATACTGTGTGTTATTCTAGTACTTGTGAGGTAGAGGGTGGAGGATCAGAAGTTCAAGGCCAGCCTGAGCTACCTACTTCTCCTGTCTCACTGTGTATTGCTCCCCTTGCAAAAGAAAAACCCCTCTGTATTTTATTTGATGTGTATGGGCATTCTGCCTGCAAGCATGCTCATGTGCCACTTGTGTGCCTGGTGGCCCCAGAGGTCAGGAATCGGCCAGAGATCCTCTGGAAGAGGAACAAGTGCTTATAAGAGCCGCCACCTCTCTAGCTTTCTGCCTGCACCTGACTCGGGTGGGGCAGAGCGCACTCACATCACTGGCCCTAGCTTTCTGCCTGCCCCTCGCTCGGGTGGGGCAGAGCGCACTCACATCACTGGCCAGGCGCTCGTAGTCTTCCATCAGGTGCTCGTTCTCCTGGTTCACAGCCAGCACCTTGCAGATCCGGTTGGCAGCAGTCTCGGCCTGGAGTGGACACACACAGTCAGGGCTGCCTGGGACTCGGGACCCTCCCTCCTAGCAAGCAACTTTCCAAGACCCACGGAAAACTCCCCAAAGAGGGAAAGGAGGGGAAGCACATCTCCAGTAAGATGGCCTTGAGGGGCCATGTCCCCAGGGTCTTGTAGAGAAGGAAGGCAAGACCTCTGCCCATGCTTAGAACCAGGCTTCCAGTGCCCAGGGCTGGGTATGCACTGGGCCTAAGAACTGAAAGGGTCTCCTCTTGAGCTCCTACTTAGTGGTGTGGCTGGCCTCAGGAGCTCATGTGGGCACAAGTCACAAATGGAGGGGCAGAAGGGAAGCACAAGGAGGGCAGATCTAGAGAACTGGCCTTGGTCGTGAGCTCTAGGAGACTGGGAGAGGGAAAAGTGTCACACAGGAGAAGGGAGGCGGGTACCTTTCAGGCAGCACAGAAAAGGTCCAGGAAGAGTTGCAACGGCAACAGAACAGGAGCAGAGATAGTGAGGAGGGTCTACAGAGTGATGAGGAGGAGAACAGAGGCTCGGGAGCCAGCTCCGGGCGGTGTGAACCTGTGCCACACACCACACACTATGCATAGGAAGCTCCCGGGACTGGCACCAAGGCTTATTCCAGAGGGAGCGGCACAGCTTCTGGCTCCCAACTGAACAACACTGCCGGAAGCCCACGTTCTAGCCTACTCGGCTGCTGGGGTGTGCTGCCAGCCAGAGGTGTCTGACTTCCCTGCTGGAGCTCGGGGCAGTTCAAGTGCTCAGGATTTTAGTGGGTAAAAGAGAGGGAGCCAGGTGCTGGTGGCACACGCCTTTAATCCTGGCACTAGGGAGGCAGAGATGGGTTGATGCCTGTGAGTTCTAGGACAATCCGGTCTACAGACAGAATTCTAGGACAGCCAGTGCTACACAGAGAAACCTTGTCACCAAAAATTAAAATCAAAATTAAAAAAAAGAAAAGAAAAGAAAAGAAAAATATGAATGCTTTGGTGACTAGACACAGGGAAAGTAGCACTCTCATGCCAGGCCTGAATCACCCAGAAAATACTTTTGTGAAGAGACTGAAACGGCCTATGGGAAATGAAACAGTAAAAGGTGTCCTGAGGGGTATATTCTTTGATGAGAAAAGTGAATCTAGTAGGATCCCTCACTTTTTTCACTGCACAGACTAGGCCAACACCTCTAGCTCAGAAGATAGGCCGACCACAAACTTTCTGAGCCCAGATGTCCCCAGACTTGCAACTGCTCTGCCCTGAACTTTCCTGCTAGTGACCGATCTGACCACTCCCTCAGAGCCTCCCTCCACCAGACCAAGGTCAGCTCTAGGCACAGCACATTTTAGGCAGAAGGAAAAAGAACCACACACAGCAGGCTGCAAGGCCCACTGTGGCATGTCCAACGGTGGCCATGTTGTTCATCGGGCTCATCACTGCCTATTCCCTCACAGCTGCCTTACCAGTCAGTGTTGTGGAGAGGGGAGGTGGGCCATGTCCTCTCTGGCCCCACAGCAAAACACTCTAGAAACAAGACCCAAACCGTGCTAGGTGGGTAAGTGAAGGGGCTCTGAAAGGTGGCCATTCGGGGAGGAGGCTGGGAAAAACAGACTACCTTAAGCCCTGGAGCTCATTATTCCATGCCTAGAATGCCTAGGATACTCTTGTGAGGAGCAAGAGGATCCTCATCTCATAAATGGGGAAAAGGAGGTAAAGTAACCTATCCAAGATCATGCTGCCAAGAGGGGGAAAGCAGAGTCAGGGCAGATTCCTCACGGTGAGGTCCCCGCTTGATGTAAGGCTCTAAGACAGCAGTCTACAGAAGACAGCAGATGCTGCGTCTCTAAGCCTCAGTTTCCCTTTCCTTCAGATGGGTTTAATGCCTCTATCCCTGTCTGGTGTGGTGTACACAGGAATTCTGTTGGGACTCAGGCAGGTTGAAGGCCTGGAGGAAGGTGCAGTGAGGTCAACGTTCCCAAAACAAGCCCCATCCCCCCCTTAGCACCTGGGCCACTAACACTGTGCTGTTGCCTCAACACTTTTTAAGATCAGGAGGGTACAGAAGTGCCCTAACCTCCGTTAAAGCGAGTCCCTGACAGGAGCCACGGGGATGGTGTGAGGGCGGCGGGGCTCCCAGAGACTCCCACCAGAATAGCTGTGTTCGCCTGGCCTGCCCGCATCAGCTCCAGAGGTAGCCTCCCGAGCACCCGGGCAGGAGAGTTTCCTGAAGGGAGGCTTACAGCAGGTGGCCCTGAAGCACAGGTCCCAACAGGCAAGGGCTCGGACCAGCGCTACCATCTACACTGACCTGGGCTTCTACTTCCCCGTCTGTGGTCAGAGCTGTCACCATTCACCGTAGGTGGCTGTGCTCAAATGCAAGACTGTCCTTGTGGTTTTACTGGATGACCATGACGGTCCTAGGCTTTTCAGCCAGGTTTGTGTGGGCCTGCAGTGCTGACGTGAATGTGACAGAAAGGGCACATCTGAGCCCTCAGCAGCGAGCGATCTCCCACCCTGGCTCACCTTCTGGGCCCCCGAGAAAGCGTGGTAGAAGCAGGACACGTAAGTCATGATGGCCTTCTCATCTGGCCTCAGAGTGCCTACAATATCTGCGCAGAGAGAGAGAGAAAAAGAGAGAGAGACAGGAGAGAGTGAAAGACGCAGGAGGGAGGTGGCCAGCCGGCCCGAGGCTCATGCGGGAAGAATAGCGCTTGCTCTGGACTGGAAACCTGCGGCACTCAGAGGCGGGGACACGCCAAGGTGTGTTGGAAGGACATCAAAACAGTCCACCGAAATGAGCTAACTAAACTTTATGAAAGCCGCTGCAGCTGGCAGAAGAGTCAGAACTTAAATGACTAAAGTTTTCTCAAGGCCTGAGTAGAATGTCATCTGAACTACCAACCATTTCTGCATACACTCCTAATGACATTGAGCTCAACAGTGCACACCTGGAGTCCTGGCACTCGGGAGGCTGTGAGGAGGAGCTACAGAGTAAGATTCTGTCAGGCATACCGTCACACACTGGCAATCCAACACTTGGTAAATACAAAGTTCCAGGAAACCCAGGACAGCCAGGGCTATGTCAAGAGACCCTGCCTCAGAAAAAAAAAGAAAAAGAGAGAGAGAGAGAGAGAAAGAAAAACAATAACAAAAACCCACGCGGTAGCATATGGCCAGCACTTGGGAAGCAGACAAAAGGAGTATGAGGACTTTGCAGCTAGCTGAGCTGTATGTACATGAGACCTTGTCTCAAAAACTCAAAAACAGACAAACCCCAAAAGTGAAAAACAAAACAAACAACAAAAACTCCAAACAAACAAATAATAAAAAACTTGTAACTGGAGAGATAGCTCAGCAGTTAAGAGCACTGACTGTTCTTCCAGAGGCACAGGTTCAATTCCCAGCTCAAACACGGAGGCTCACAACCATCTGTAACTCTGGTTCCAGGGTTTCAGGTCCAACACCTGGCCTCCCTGAGCACCAGAAACATGGACATGTGGTACAGACATACATGTAAGCAAAACACTCACACATAAAATAAAAGTGCCCCCCAAAGGAACCAATCAACCAACCCTAAGCAGAGGCCACCCACCCACAGCTGCCTTTTGCAGCGCTCCTTTCCTGCCCTGCCTGTCTCTCCAGTCATGGCCTCCGCAAGCCTGAGCCTCTGCACTTGCCTCGTCCCTGCCATACAGCCTTCACCTGCCAATCTCAGGGCCCAGCCAGCAGGCCCACAGTCTCTACCACAGCGCCCCGTCCCCTGGCCTCCACTGACTGCGGTCACACAACCTGACGCACGCTGTCTGTCTCACGCACTACAAGTGTGCCCCCCTGCAGCAGAAACTGGCCTGTGTCCTCCCTGCCTGAACAGAGCCTGCTATACGGTGTGCCCTCAATAGACTGAGCAAGGACTAGCTAGGCGGCAATGCCCGGGACTGAGGGAGCCGGCTCCCAGTCCAGAGAGGCCACTGCTGTCTGCAAGAGAAATGAGGTGAGCGTGGGAGGCGAAAGGCAGCAGTGGCAATGGGCAGTGGCGGCGAGGAGGGCTGCCTAGCCCTGCCCGGTACCTTCTGCGCTCCTGAAAAGGCATGGTAGAAGCTGGACACATATGTCATTATGGCCTTCTCGTCGGGCCGAGCTGTGTTCACGATGTCTGTAAGTGAACAACAAGGGTTAAATGGCCCAAGCAGGGGTGAGGTCACTTGCTAGGACCCACAGGCTCCCAAAGCCACAACTAAGCCAGGGAAAAGACCCTCTAAGCTGATTCAACACCAGTTGTTCAGCTAGACGGCTCTTACAGCCTAACCTCCCCCCATGATCTCAGGAAAGGCCAAAGCTGTGGGAACTGAGCTGGAGCGAAGCCACTTCCTTTCCGTGGGAATGGCCTCAAGGGGTGCAGGACCCTGAACTCCATCGGCCACCAGAGGCCAGAGACATGGGTCTGGCTGGGAAATGGAACAAAGCCGGAAAAAGGAAAAAACAACATTCCACTTTGGCGGGCTCCAGACCCCAGGCCTTTGGCTGGTCAGGAGAGAGGCCAGGGTTGTTCACAGGAAGCCAGGAGCTACCCTCTTCAGCCTCCCTGACCCTTCTGTGAGTCCAGATGAGCCAGTGGTACCAAAAATACTGACCCTCGAAGCCCTCCCTCCCTTTCTGCCACTCGGAATGCATCTGGCCACCTCTGGCTTGTGCTGCACTGATCTGGCCACGGAGAGTTCATCCGGCTTTTCGCCCTGGCTCGGCCAGCTAGCTCCCCAAGGTGATAACTTGTGGAGCCCAGCCAAAGCTAGGTCCAGATGGATAGGTGAGGCCCCAGGAACCATGGGGTTGACTGAACACAGGGGAGGTACTCACCCTCAGCATCCAACATCTTGGGGATATCGAGGTATTTTTCAGCCACTTCAAAAGCATTGTTTAGGTTGGTGACTGGATCATCCTAGGGAGGCAGGCGGATAAACGGAGAATTCCATCAGGCGCAGGGCCCAGGCAGTCGTAAAGGAAAAAGCCTGGCCTGAGAGAGGGGAGCCCCGAGGAGCAGGGCGGGGGAGTGTCTGAGAAATTCTCATCTCCGTGTGCTGTGCAGGCCTCCTAGCTAGCTCTATTTCTGCCCAAAGCTGGACCACAGACCTAATCTTTAGTGAAATGCAGGCACACACGTCTCATAGAATTTCCAGGCAGCCACAGGCTCGGTTAAGCCTTGTGCTCTGAACCTGAGGGTGCGGCTCAGGCTTGAGAGACCATAGGATGTGTATGTGTGGCACAGGTGACTGGTGGCCTGGGACATGGTTCCCTGCCTCTCCCAGGAGGCCAGGCTTTCAGCTTTGTGTAAGCAAGTAAGATCAAAACTCTACACAGGAAATGGTGCCCACTGGGAAGGTTTGAAACTCCCCCTCCCCTCCTTGGAAGGAAGAATATTTCTAGAATTCAGAAGGTCAAGAAAGGGGGTCAAAGGTCAAATATGACAGCCCAGTCCCTAAAATAGCTCAGAGAGTTAAAATGCCCACAAAGGGAGATGGGACCGTACCCAAGGATATCCAGGTGAGAGTTAGTCACCAGGCTAGTGACCAGGAGAAAGCTAGCATGAGGTTCTCCCAACTTCTACAGTTGCGCAGAACTCAGATAGGAAGGTCAGCAATGGGCAGCCTTTGGGGGTCGGGACCAGAGATACTTACCTTCCTCAGTTTGTCATACTCAATCAACTCAGGTCTGTGCCGGTGAATGAGGGCATTGAAGGCCAGCCCATCTTTCCAGCTGTAAGAGAAGGCAAAGGTTATTATGAAGTGGAACCTTGCTGTCCTGGGAGTCCCAATAGTCCCTATGAGCTTACAGTAGTGACTAATTTCCATAAACAATGAAGGCTTGGTGTGTGCTAGGCACTGATTGAGTGACCTTGAGGAGATCACAGAACTGTCCCTCAGTCTCCACGCCTGTGAAATAAGGACAGTGGCAGCAGACGCCTGACAGCTGCTGTGAAGACTGAGCACAGAGCCTGACACGTGACAAGCACTGGCCCCTGATGGCCTGAGCAGCCTAGCACTGCCGAAAAGAACTTTACAGGACAGGATAGGCCAGCACCAGGGGATAGCACCCTAGGAAAGGTGGGTGAGACCTTGAGCCCTGGCTGACCAAATCATGGAGGCACAGGCCAGGCGCTGGCTAAGTGCCTGGATCTTAGGAGGCCTGAAGTTCTCTAGAGCAAAACAATCCCTACAAAGTCACAAGCTACATCCTGAGATCCTGTAAGGATGGTTCCTTCTAGGATGGATCTCCGTATCACCTGCTCAGAACAGACACTCACTTCTCATCCCCTCACTACTTGGAATCAGTGGCGAAACCTCTGCGCTTGGGTTGCCCCTCTGTTGGAGGGCAGGTGAGTCCTGTGGCAGAGCCCTTGCTGTGCCCCTGCGTATAGGAGCTGCAGGCACACTGTTGGTACTCAAGAAGTCACAGGCAGCAGAAACACACTGTGCACAGCCACCAAGGGGAAGCATGTGCTTTTAGGGACAGAGCACAATGAGAAAGGCCCTGACATCAGCATGGGGTTCCCTAGAGAGGCCAAGGACAAGCAGGACCTGTGGATCCTGTCCCAGAGGCTACATGCTAAAGCCACGCACTGAATGAGTTCAAGTTGGGGGTGTGGGGCAGTGCAGGCCGACAACAGCCCTGCTGCTCTGGACGCACATGGCACAGACCCCATCTCCTTCAGTTTATAGTAACAACACCTATCCTTTGCCGTCCTCACTACTGGCCCTGCTTGGCAGTTGCAGAGCACATTCTCTTAAGTTATACACAATAGCAACCTACGTGCTGGCCCCTCTTGAAATGTCCAGCTGAGGAGCGTGCCTGACCGAGGGCCACCCTGGTTGAGAAGTGCTAGAAAGCCTGCAGCAGGTTTAAGCAACTTCAGTCGTACTAAACAGAGGACTTTCCAGTGGGCACACTGGTGCCCAAAGCAGGCCAGGCACTTACTGAGGCTTGCTGTATCACAGACCAGAATGCAAACATGGGAAATGAAGTTAGGTATGAGGAAACGCCTACCTGATATGGAAGTTCTGGACGTTGACATTTTTATACGGGGCTGTCTTTCTCTGGCACCAGAGAAGGAGCCCTTCCTTGGCAGAGGTCTCTGCAAAACACACAACAACAGAAAGGTGAGCTCAAAAGTAAACCACAGAACGCGGCCCACACTGGACAGGACTTTCAGCCTCAGGCCCAAGAAGGGCAGCAGATACCACAATGGCGGCACCGACGGCAGCAGCGGCAGCTCACCCATTCTGGCACAGAGCCCAGCTCCAAGAAGCCCTGTCACGGGACTACCCCAGAAAGTGACAGACAGGATCTGAATCTTCTCCCCTGCCCTGACTAGACTGACATTAGCCACTAGGCCACGTGGAGAGCAGCCCTGGAGACTAGCCTCAGGTTTTTTCCAACAAGTACCAGTTTCCCTCATGAGTAACTTGGCTGTTCTCACACTCAAGAAAGTCCTGTGGAAACAGGACTACATCTATCCTGGTCAGCATGGTGACCCAACATCCGGGAGCCCGCCAAACACTGGCCTTGTGGCATTTCTCATTTTGCGGCACACACACAGTGGGCTAGGTGGGAGTGGCAACATTCCTGGATGGCCTAAGCGGGCCAGGGCACACGCCCCCAGTGCATACGTGAAGCAGAAGAAAAGAAACCAGGCTCAGCTCCACCCCGAGTTTGCGCTGCAGGCTGGGGAAACCTGGAACCAGGGAGGGCTGTGGGAGAGGGGGGCCCTAGGCAAGCACGGACTCTGTGCTGTGCCTTACCTTCCACAGAGATGTCCTGGATAGCGAACCTAAGGATGATGGTCCAGATCATTCCCAGGGTCATCTTTGCATTGCCATCCACAATCTCTGCACACAGGACAGAGGGCATGGGAGAGAAGGCCGTTAACCAGAGCTAGGCTCCTCACCTCAGCCCCAGGCAGAGCCTACCTTGCCAGGAGGGTGCACCGAGCATTCTCTAGAGAGCACTATACTGGAAGCCCGCAGGCACTGGCTTCCTAGCCACAATGGCCAGCTGTCAGGACTGTCCTAGGCCCCTGCTCCTCACCTGTCCTCACCACTATGGTAGCCTCCCACCTTTCCGTGAGCAGCCTGCAGGCCTTTGCTGAGTCCACCTTTCCCATCTCCTGGCCACCACCCACGGGAGCTCCTGCACAGCTGGACATGACTGCCTCCTAGTGGCCTACAACTGCTCTGTGCTGAGCAGGTGGCCCTGCTGAGCGCTCCTTCACAGCACACTGTTAGGCAAGCACTCCACCACCTGAGCCTTAGGAGGCAGGGGATGGCATGCCTGCCGTCTTCCCAGAACCTACAGCTACAGATCCAGATACCAAGCAGGGCTACGGCCTCACTGAGCTAAACTTCAAGAGGGCCAGGCTTCCTCAGGGACACGCTCAGCTGCACAGCTGCCACAGGTATAGGCTGGCTGGAGCTCTGGGAGAGAGGACTCTCATGACACATCTACCAGCTGCTTCTGTGACCTGCAGCTGTGCTTCAAACTACCACCCGCTCTCACATAACCCTGAGGACAATTGGAGGAGCCAGGAAACTGGGCCAGGGCCAGTGTTCTCAGGCATTCTTCGTGAAGCTGCCCCCTACCCTGTCTAGGGACGTGATGGTCATAGGGACTGGGACAGAATCATGTAGGGAATGAAGAGGAAACATTTGCAGACCGAGCTTTTCTCCAAATGAAGCGGAGACTGGAACGTGAGCTGGGTTCCCCCTCTCACCCTCTGTATTTACAGACGAGCGTCTGAGCAAAACAAATGCAGCCGTGAGAGCACAGGGCTGGAGCGGAGCCCGGGGAAAGCTCCATGCGAGGACAGAAAATCTCTGGGTTTGACTCAATTTTGGGGTTTGGGTTTTTTAAACAAACACCACCTACCTCTACTGTGGCATGCAAGGCCTCTTTAGAGGTCCCAGGCTGGGGCAGGGCCTTGGAACTCAGAGGCGCACATTCTGGCCCATGGTCCTGCCAAATTCTCAGCCCTGTCGTTAACGGCAATTAGTTTTCTTTGTTTTTCTAAAAGCCGGGACAACATGAATGTCAGGACGAGGAACTCTGTTTTGACTAATGAGCAGAGCTGGGAGCCCAAGCTGCTGGCAGCCTCTGTGCTCTGTGGGCCTCACCTCATCAAAGGCGCCTGGGAACTCTACCCTAGGGCCTAGGGCCCCAAGGAGCTGATATTCCAGGAGGGAATGGCTGGGGTTGGTGGCCCAGATCTGGGAATCCATTCAGGACAGAGGGGTCCTGGGTGTCAGAGCCATGGGCTCTGGACTTTTGACCTCGCACATCCCGTTCCAATGCCCTGGTGAGGTTACTAGCCCCCTTTTCTCCTTGTATTTCCTTCTAACCATATGGACCAGGCAGAGGTGCTCTTGACAGACATAAACGAGATTATGAGTACAGGGGCCAATTCATAGGGTCCTCCTCACCCCTGCTGCACACACTAGCTTTTCCTTAAGGTTGTAGAATCTGTGGATCGTCCATGCTATCAAGGGTAGCAGCCACTGTTGATCACTCCCCGAAAAGCTTCCTGTATTGCCGCAGCAGAACCCTGCCTAGGAGCCTCCCAGCTGGGAGCCCAGCTGGCCTCTGCCCTGCTCACCTTCTGCCCCGATGGACACTAGCTTGACTCCCTTGCTGGCGATGAAGTCCAGGGCTTTGTTCACGTTGTTGATCTTGTGTACGCGCATCTTCCCCCGCTCTGGCTTAGGCAACCGCTCCCCTGAGAAGACAGGTGGGGGATCCTTACAAGCCCCGAAGGTGCTCCTGCCCTAAGACACAGGCTGGAGCTGTCCCACTGTGGGTGTCAAGCCTCTGGTAGCAAGGGGCAGTGTCAGCGCCTGCTGGGCAGAGCGGTGGGCTGCACAGTGCTCCATGAGTCTCACCTGAGATGACCTCCAGCAGAAGCATGAGTTTGAGCCCGTCACGGAAGTCCTCATCGATGTTTTCGATCTGAGTGCCGGCCTTCCGCAGGTGGGAGTTGCACCAGGCTGTGAAGGTCTACAGAAGAGGAACAGAGGAAGGATGGAGGGTAAGCCAGCATCAGGACTTTCCACCAAGCAGTACTGACCCTGAAGCCATTCTCTAGTACACCCTAAGACAGGGTTTCCTTCCTGTAGCCCAGACTGGCCTCAGGGACGGCGTTGAACTCCTGGTCTTTCTGCCGCCACCTCCCAAACGCTGAGATTATGTAAGTATGGCAAGACATCCAGCTGCATACCTCCCCTACCCCCCGATCTTAAAAGTGACCCATCCAGGAAAAGCAGCTAGTTAAAGAGGCACGATGATACCCCACGAGAGGGCATAGGCTTTCTTCACTTAGCCTTGCTGAGAGGACCTTAGCAGTGACCTTCCTGTTACCGGCCACTGGGTGAGCCGAGCCTTACAGATCAGGGCTCACCGGCCTTTCTTGGAGCTGAGGCAGCCCGGCAGCTCAGCCCTCTGCTGTAAAGCCAGGGCTCTGAGCACCAATTCTGTCCTTTAGCTTTGCTGCCTCACAGGTCAGACACCTTGGCCTCCCTACATGGCCCACTCTTCCAAATCTTGGAAACTGGGTGCACCTTAGGGGTGGCTGAAAGGTAAGCAGCAAGTAGTCACAGCTGAGAAACTTCTGAAGATCAGGTAGGAGGTGAAAGCACGTGTTCTGGAATGGAGGGCTGCAAAGCAAGATGCTGCAGTCCCAGATCCCCACCACACTGAAAATGACGGCAGAGCACCCAATGCAGGGCCACGCAGCTCCTGCAAGTTTGGGCGTGTTCCCTGAGCCACAAAGGTGGCTCAGATCAGTAAACACCAACGAGTCCAGGCATCTTCTGGGAAACTGGCCCTCTCCCTCCCACAGCAAGGTCTGGGAAAACCCAAGCTTCTGCTCTCCTAGGAGCCCCCAGAACAGAAATGGTCAACCCGCCAGGGACATGCAAGAGTACATTCCATGCCTGGGGTGTAAGCAAAGGCCACATGGGTGCCAAGGGCTTCCATGGAGCCTCTGGCCAAGTGTCACGTGTTTTGACAACTGCCGGCAGGCCTGTTCATTCAGACACTCAGCACAAGGCGCCGCCTTCCAGACAAAGACAAATACACCAACCTACAGCGAGGACTCGGAAAGGAGGGCAGCTGGAGCGGCCAGACCCAGATGCTCCCCCCCCCCCCCCGCTGCTGTGCAGAGCTCCTTGCCAGGAAGACAAAGACCCCTCCTGTTTATTCACTGCTGCTTCTCAACCAACCATTCCTCTGCTTACTTTGTAGCCTTGCAATGGGAACACCACTTACCCACCGCTCAAAATGCAGCCCATGTGGGTGGAGTGGTACACACTTATATTCTAGTATGCAGGAGGCTGAGGCAGGAAGATGAGAGTTTGAGGCTAGCCTGAGCTGCACAGAAAGACTATGTCTCAAAATAATAATTACACAACAAAACAAAAAAAGCAACCTATCGTGTAGCTCCTCCTAAGGACTGCTCCCCCAGCTCCGCCAGGCTGGTTCTGACCCAGGGCCACTCAGACAGCTATGTGCTTCTCCAGGGGAGGGCCCCCAGAGCAGGTTCTGAGAAAGATGTTTGCCGATCTCCTCCTCCTCTAGGCCCACTTCCCCGGCTTCCTCCCAACAGCTCTGCATTCAGACAAGCCAGGCCTCGACTTGGCTACAATCCTCGGAGGTGAGTTACCCTGCAACACCACTTTCTCTTGTGTAACGAGGCAGTGAAGATGCCGCTGGGGCCACGAGCAATATGGACTCCAGGGGGCAACTCTGCACCACATCTGTGGGGCACAGCATGCTCCGCGTCTCCTCCTCCCCTGACATCAGGCATCTGGTCTACCTCGTCCACAGGCGTTCTGTCCTCCCTGGACTGCAGGCACAGACTGTGGCAGTCATCATGCAGCATTCTCTACCTAGCTCTCTTTTTCCCTGTTTTGTTTTTGTTTTTCCTTTGGGGTGGAGGGTAGCGGGTGGGGGGGCTAACATCTCTTTCACTAAGTAGCTGAGGCTGGCTTTGAACTCTTTTTATCTTGAAAGCTAGAAGAGGGCATCCCATCCCCTGGAACTAGAATTATACAAAGCTGTGAGCCACCATGTGGGCGCTGGGAATTGAAGGCAGGCCCTCTGGGAGGACAGTGAGTGCTCCTCGCCACTGACTGTTCACGTGTGGGCTCTGAACTCTTGATCTCCCTGCCCCCACCTCCCCAGTGCTAAGGTGACAGGAGCAAGCTACCACGGCCTTTTTACTATCTCACGGATTCTAGCAGGCACACAGCCCACTTCCTGCAATGTGTGACCTCTGAGGGGAAAAGTGTATCTCGTATCCTTCTTACAGAGCACAGTGGGTAGGCACAGCACTCTGAGGATGAGCCAGGTATGGCTCAGTGGTGGAGAGCCCGCCTGCTACCCGAAAGGCCTTGGGTCTTGTCTATAACACTGCTAATTTCAAGAGCAAAAGCTCCAAGGAATGTGGCCAGAGTGCAGTAGCAGACAAGGGCTGAGCTGGCCAGGTCTCTGCTCTTCATGTGTGTAAAGGAAGATAACGGACCACAAAGTGACCAAATCACATCAGCCTGAGCGTGTAGACAGCAGTTCCTGGAGGGTGAGCTTTCTGGTACCTTGATGTTGCTCAGAGCCCAGGACATGTGTCTGGAGGGAGGTCCTGCCACCTGGGCCTACACAGCTTGCTCCAGCACGCTGTGGGGAGGTACAGATGAGGGTCTCGATGGCAGCTTCTGCAATATTTGTTCTGTTTCCGACCAGCTGACTTCACCATTGAGCTTGTTTCCTGGCCTAGAAGATGGACTGAGCAGAGGCCACTCCCTGCACTTGCTCTATGGAGGAATTGTGGGAAGGGCACATTAAGCATCATAGGCTGGCAGACGGTCAGTGCCAGATGAGGCCTCCACACTGATGGATCCCTTCCTAACCGGTCCTCAGGAAGGGGAGGATGCCCTCTGTGTACAGGTCCTCGGCCCACTCCTGCAGTGTAGAGGAGAAACGAGACTGCAGGGTCCCTGTGCAGATGTCCTGTCCCCGCGTAAGGAGATGATGAATAAACCCCGCTGGCCAGGTGCAGGCCACCTGTCCTCACAGGGGCTGCCACACGACTTGTCCTCGAAACACACCTTCCCTCTTTCCTCATCTCCTGTGCCACTGAGGCAAACTGCCATAACCTTGGGCAAAGGAGAAAGCTGAGTGGTGACTATAATCTCTCCTAAGATGAGGATTAAGCAGTGATGCAAGCCAGTTGCTCTGCACTGGGACTGGCACATGAGGCTCTCAACACGGTACATGCCAAAGGCCTGTCTGGATGAGTGGTGGCTGTGCCACGCACATGTGCCATTCTGACTGCAGAACAGAGCAGGTGCCAGGAGGACACCCAGCAAGAGGGCGGAGACGTGCTCCTTCCTAGCCCGGGAGTGTTCCAGGGAATGAAGGGCTGCCTGCTGATGTGTGGCTCTCCCGTCCTGAGCTGAGGGCAAGAACACTGTACACTCAGGAAGTCGCCTGGGGAACAGGTGCCTGCAGCTGCCACTGCTCCATGCAGCAAGACTAGCAAGGGGGCTCTAGGGTTGGAAAAGGACATTAAAAATTCATAGCTTTCTATACTTGGTGACAAAAATAACACTGTGCTCAGATCCCCCTCTCCGCCCCAGCTCAGGCCAGCACTGTGGGGAGCATGACAGAGGCGGTTTCTATAGCCGGAGGCCGTGCTCTGCGCGCCCACCCCGCCTCCTCCACTACGCACAGCTCCCAGGCTTGCTCTGCGTGCCCACCCCGCCTCCTCCACTACGCACAGCTCCCAGGCTTGCAATGATCCGGTTTCCTGGAGTCAGCCATCTGCTAAGTGTCCCCAGGGCAGGCCTGGAGGAGCCTAGCAGGAACCAAACCCTGACGGGAAAGATGGAAAGTTAATTCTAGCACTTAGGAGGTAGGGGCAGGTGATCTCTGTAGGTTCAAGACCAGCCTGATCTACACGGGACAACCAGCTCCCTGCCAGCACCACCCCAACATGCCTGTCGCACACCCTCCATGCTCACTCCAGAGTGGAGCAGGTGCTACCGCCGCTCCCATCCGACAGAAAAGGAAACGGAGAGCCTACGGCCGAGGCAGCTGCCCACGCCAGTCGCACCCATCAACCTGGATGTGTAGCAGGTACTGAAGTATCAGAGGCTCCTCTATCAGTGTGTGTTCGTGTATCAACAAGTAGCGGCAGTGAGGGAATCAAAAGGAATAAGACGGATGGTGGCACAAACCTATGCGAAGGCCCCGAGGCAGAACCTGGTCAAGGAAAGGAGCAGGAAAAGGAACGACACTGACAGGACAGCTTCCTGGGTCCTTCAGAGACCAGATGGACTGCTGCAGTGCACATACAGAGCAGGAGGCCAAAGTGTCACACAGAGCAAGAGAAGGGAGAAGTGTCCTTCGGCAGGAGAAGGGCAGGGAAGCCATGCCAGAGATGCCTGGTGTAACTCAGAAATCAATGTAGGCTCATGGTCTAGTCTCACCAGGGAGGAAGCAGTGTCACTGGGCTGGTGTTGGAGAGTCAGCAACTTTATCAAGAAGGTGCTATCCCTGCCAAAGCAGGCAAAGCCCTTTTGGGGTGGCCATGCTGCTCTCAGCCTGTCAGAACTACCCACAGAGGAAGCCACACCATGAAGGTAGCCGTCCCGGGCCTTTGGCCTAACTTGGGAGGAAGGCTGTGGGCTGTGTGCCTTTGAGAACAGCCGTGGAACCCTTCAGGGTAAGTCTTCAGAGCCTGCCCTGCTTGTAGCAAGCTGGACCCGTCTCTGATTTCTGGAACTAGAGGCATGAGAGGGAAAGGCAGCAGGAGGAAGAGGCGCTCTGTACCCAGCACTGCTTTAGGTGCAAGACCAGTGGTGAGCTGGG
The DNA here is from genome assembly GCA_028658305.1 of Pachyuromys duprasi. Taxonomy (NCBI): domain Eukaryota; kingdom Metazoa; phylum Chordata; class Mammalia; order Rodentia; family Muridae; genus Pachyuromys; species Pachyuromys duprasi. Next base: position 2,709,524 of record CM053758.1, read on the forward strand.
CAAGGGGAGCAGCCTCGGGGACCCTAGCTACGGCTTTCTGCATTGTCACGCTTGAGGGTTGGGGGAGGGGGAGAAGGCTTGGCATCACTGGTCATAAAGTCCTTCCTGTGTCACAGGGACCCCTCCCAGCCACCAGGATGTGGGGAGGCTGGGTGAATGAATGATGGATATTGTTCAGGAGGTGACTTAAGCGGCCAGGAATGTGGCAGCAGTGGGCTTTAATGAGCCTTTCCTTCATGGTGATGCCTCCCCCAACCTGAGAGGTGAACTCTTGAGTTGTCCCTGAGCAAGAAGTGGACACTCCCTAAGCCAGTGGCAGGCTGGGATGGCAAATAGGAGGATGACCCCGGACAGGATACATTTGGCCCAGCTCTAAGTGTCCCTCCATTTTCTTCTGACTTCCCAGCACAAAACTCGTACTCTGCACCCAGCACGGGACTGAAAACACCTTGTAAGGTCCATCTGGACTTAAACACAGGCTGTGATGTATCTCACGGCCAAGGCACACATGCTGGCCCTGACTTGAAGGGACTAAGGAGTCTGAGCCTACCCAACACAGTACACGTGGATTTCATCAGCTTCTCGCTTGACATGATTTTTGGGAAAACTGTTCACTACCTCAAGATCCACCCCCTCCTTCTGCTGTGTGCACCACCACCACTCAGCAGGCCAGTCTACTACTGTCCCAGGACTGGCCCGCACTTCTCCTCAGCCCAGGGTGAGCTGCAGTTACCACGACCACCTCCCCAAGGGAGCACCGAGGCCAGGCAGAGCAGCCGAGGGTCCTGGGGCTTCAAACCTTATCTCTGAAATACCGTGTTGGGCGTGTTGGGTCGGCAGCTCCGCTGCGGCGCCGTCTCACCTCCTGAACTCCCACCTTGTCTGCTGTGGCCTCTGACAGTGCCCATGGCTCCTGCTTCCATGGGTCCTCAGGAGCGACGTCCAGGGCTTGGACATGGAGAGGCGCAGTTATTTATTTCTAGGGTAAAGAGTCACCTTTCTTATCACCCATCTGCCAGGCTACTGCCAGGCCTCAGGCCAGGCTGGCCCCAGTGAGAGCTTTTCAGTTCCTGAAAGCAGAGACTGCTCCTGGGCCCTGGGCCTCGTCACTAACTATAAAGGTGCTTTCAGGGCTCAGCCTTCTGGAATCTGGGTTAGCAGCTGCCCAGGCGAAGAGCTGATGTCTTTGGCGAGTCTCTGAAATGGGCTGTGAGTTTGTACCTGGGAGTGATATGGAGATCCATTACCTGCACCCCAGATCTCAGAGGGGATGGAACCCAGCAGCCACAGTTAGAGAGTAAGTAAGCCGATCAGCATGCTCGTGGCCACTCATGGGAGGAGAGGTCACACACACAGCTGCAGCAGCACGGGAACCAGGGCTGCCATTGCTGAAGTGCCAGGACACTGAGCCCAGCCCAGCCAGGGGCAGAATGGACTGTGATATGACTGCCTGTGATGACACAGCCTAACTTGAAAGCAATTACAGTGAAATATGGCATGCTTCTCATGTTCTAGTCTGAAGTTGCCTTATTCGGCATTTTCTCAGCCTGCATGAAAAAGCTGACTGGCTTCCCCTTTGGAGGAGAGGTATAAATACTGCAGAGTGCACTTGTGAGCATTCCAAAGGTCCTGCGTGTCTGTCCAGGAACCAGTCCCCCGCCTCCAGCCGGTGTTCAGCCAGGGCCAGTCTCTTTCAATTGTGTCAGAGAGCATGCACGCCTCTGTGAACTTTGGAGTGCAGTCTTTCCTCATGAGAAATGCTGGCCTAAGGCTTTCTTCTGGCTTGTCACAGGGCTGGCTGAGTGTCACCACTCAGAACTCCCTTCAAATGCCACCATCCCAGGACGTCTTCCCGGAGGAAACTGTCCACCAAGGTATCACTTCACTGTGCTTTATCAGAAACTGCATCATCTGTTGTTCACAAGTAGACTCCCCATTAACTGTAACAAGAATTGATGAGCCAGGGTCTGGAGATCCCTGTGTGTGTGGGATGTCGCCTTGTAAGAAGGACACTCTGTGAGTTCCTAGAAAGGCCAAGGTTGGAGCTTTTCATATTCAGCCACTTAGCATTTAATGGTTTCTTTTGTTTGCTTAATATAGGGTCTCACAAAGCCCAGGCTGGCCTCAAACACACAATTCTCCTGCCCCAGCCTTCCGAGCGTGGGATCACAGCATGCACCACCACATCAGGCTGGACTTCACCGTTTGTTCCTACCCAACACTGAGGACAGTCATTATGTGGTGATAAAAATGCTCTTTTACAGGAAGGCATAAAAATGATCCTGAAATACATATACTCTGTAAGCATGGCAGGGAAGACAGTGCTGGTCTGTCACTCAGTGGAGGAGAGGCCTGAGCTACAGAGTAAAACTGTGTCTCAAAAACAAAACTCAGCCCTCTCCCCTGACTGGTAGAGTTCGGGGTCAACAGAGCTGCTGCTCATTGCTATAGCAGCATTTCAGAGCAGGCCACACCCCAATGTCGGCGCCACAGGTGAAGCGAGGCAGGCCCTTCCGGGCTTGTCAAGTTGCCCGCTCTACTGTCAAACAAATAAAGGGAACTGGCACAGCGGAACTGTTTACATCCCTCCTGGAGCTTGGGAGGTAGAGGCAGGAGGATCAAGAGCTCAAGGTCACCCTTGGCTATAGAGTAAGCTCTTAGGCCAGTCTGGGCTACTTGAGACATGCTCAGACAAACACGGACAGACAAAATAAACAAAGGAAAAAGGTAAATACAATAAAGCAAGAGAAAAGTTAAAATTATCTGTTGCTTATTGTAAGGACTGGGCTGCAGCTGCGTAGTGGAGGCAGGGAGGGCTCCCACACCCGCACTGCCAGCGCTCGGAAGGCTGACGCAGGAGGACCCAAGCTTTGTGCCAGTGCAGAACACGTAGAGACATCCTTCACATCCAGTAGTTTTCAGTGACGAGCACCTGGGAGCTCCTCTCCCTTTCTCACCAACTCTGACTAGTTTTGGATGAAGGAGTTTTCTAGATCTCAGGTATATCTGGATCCTTCTCTCTCCCCTAACACTTTTTCCTTTTAGGCAGGGCCTCCCTATGCAGATCTCAGTGGCCTGGAGCTTGCTCTGCACGTCAGACGCAGGCCTGAAACTCAGAGCTGCGGCCGTGGCTCATGTTGAGTACTGGTATGCAAGGTACGTGCTACACCCCGTCTTCTGTGCGCTTCTTAAAAGCACATGGTTTGCAGAGTCAGCACTTCTTCTATGGGATGCAGTTCACGCAATTTAACATTAATCCTTTAAAAATTCAAGTTGGGCCAAGGTGTGGTAATGCATGCCTTTAATCCCAGCACTCAGGAGGCAGAGGATCTCTGTGAGTTCTAGGCCAGCCTGGTCTACAAAGTGAGTTCCAGTACAGCCAGGGCTACACAGAGAGACCCTATCTTGAAAGAAAAAAAAAAAATCAAGTTGGGTCTGAAGAGCAGATATAAAAAAGTGCTGCTCTTGCAGAGGAATGGGATTTGGTTTCCAGCATCCAGCAGGACAACTCATGATCACCTCCCACTCCAGCTTGGGCGGGGTGTCCCACTTCTGGACTTTGGCAGAGCCTGCACTCGGGTGCATGTCCCCACATACAGGTACACAACTGAACATGATAAAAACCCCACAGTTATATTCGGTGTGCAGCGGTCTCCACAGCGTCACTTCTGGGGCATTTGCACCACTGACACTGTTAGCAGTGGTTGCCCACAGGCGCCACAATCCACTTCCCAGCTCTATGGCGTGGCCTCTTCTGGACGTTACATACAAACCCAGCTTGTAGCCTTTCCAGGCTGGCTTCTTCATTGAGCTTCAGCCGCGCTGTCATGGTCGTGTGGATTATATGGCTGACTAACACTCCCGTTTCAAAGCCTTCTACTACATGGCTGTCATAAACAGTGGCTGGGGAATCTTGGGTTCTCAATTCCTTGGGTGTTTCAGAAGTGGGATTTCTAGGCTGGATATTAACTATGATTTTCATCATCTGACAGCTTCCTAAGGAGGATTTGACATCTCACATTCCTACCAGGAATTCCGGTCCCTTTATTTCCTTGCCAAACCATGCCTGACCTTTTCAGTACACAGCTGAGTATAAAGACACACCTCACTGAGGGCTTTTGTTTTGTTTTTGAGGTGCTGAAGATCAAACCCAGGGCCTGAAGCACGCTGGGTAAACACTTGATTAGAAGGTAATCTCCCTGCACCTCCTGTTCTGACTACTGACTGATGATGTCAAACGTGTATGAGGGCACCCTGACCACTTGTTTATCTTTAGAGGAATGCCTACTTAAACCCTTTGCCCATTCTTAAATTTCATCTTTTTGTTGCTAAGGTGTAGGAATTCTCTGTATCTGCAGGACATTACATATTTAACAGAAATATGATATGCAAATATCTGAGTGTACTGTCATGTACTTTTCATAATGCCATTTGGGCTGAGGATATGGCTGTACAGAACGTACCTATTTGGGATTTGCTGCCATCTAACAACTACCACCTAAGTCTTGACCATGAGAATTTGCACCTCTGTTTTCTTCTACATTCATAGAGTTAGGGCTTGCCTTTTTTTTTTTTTTTTTTTTTTTAAAAGACAGATTTTCTCTGTGTACCCTTGGGTGTTCTAGACTTACTTTACAGACCAGGTTGGTCTCAAACTCACAGAGCTCTGCCCGTTCCTGCCTCCCGAGTGCTGGGATTGCAGGCGTGCGCCACCGTGTCGGCCTGCAGTTCCACTCTCTCCTTGCATGTGGTGTCCACTGTTCAGGCACCATCTGTTGAAGACTATTCTTGAGCCAGGCAGTGGTCACACAGACCTTTAATCCCAGCACTGGAGGCAGAGAAGCAGAGGCAATTCTCTTTTCTAATTGTCTTGCATCTAAAAATCAACTGACAAGAGACATATGGAACTTGGGAAGCTTTGCTTCCCCCACCCCCTTTCCCTCCCTTGGTTTTTTGAGACAGGGTTTCTCTGTATAGCCCTGGCTGTCCTAGACCTTGCTCTGTAGACCAGGCTGGCCTGGAACTCAGAGGTCCGGCTGGCTCAGTAAGTAGGTGAAGACACTTGCCACTAAGCCTAATAATGAATGACCCATGTGATGGGATGAGAGAAATGACTCAAAGTAGTTCTCTGGGCTTCACATGCATGTCATGGCATGTGTACACATACTAAATTTAATAATTAAAAAAGAACGCCAGAATTTTACCAAAGGCCAAATGAGTCAAATTAGCTGGAGGTGGATCCCAGACAATGACACCTGACAACACTCATCCGGTGACACAGGAAGTTGGGGTTAAGACAAGCCATTCTAGCCTGCTCTTACAGACACAGGGATCCGAGCCTCGGCAAAGAGGACTTGCTACTGGGCTCGTTAGATAGAAGAACTCTTTGAGCTAAGGAAATCCAAGAGGAGCAGGGACAGGCAGCCTGGGGTTGGAAGGTGCTCAAACTGACCCTGCCCAATCACACCGACTCTTCCCGAGCCACCTCACATTCAGAGAACTAGCCAAGCAACCAAAAAGTATTCAGGTTACAAGCCACGGAGTGCTGGGTCCTCCCCAAGGAGAAGTGTCCAGCCTCCCAAAGCGAAGTCCACCTGCCTAGGAAGAAATTGGCCTGATTTAAGTTAGGGAGGCAGGGTAGGGTGAGGAGGCAAACTTAGCCCTCCCCACTGACATTTTTCAGCAGGAAGGAAATGGGTGAGGCCTGCCCTGAAAGCTACTCTGAAAACTCAATACTTCCACTCCCCAAAGAGTTTTAAAATGAGGGCGCTGCCCACTAACCCTGGCATTCTGCCAGGAACGTCCTCAGGCTGGGCCCTTCTCACCTGGAGGACAGGGAGCTAGCTCCAAGCACAAAAAGCCCATTTATCTTCAATGCTTACAGCTGAGCTCAGGTTTCCTGCTGAGGGTAGGGGACTAACTATCTTGATTAAAACTTTGATCCTTCAAAAAGATAGACAAGGCAGCTGATTCTGACCTGGACACTGTGGCTTGCAATCCTAACCAGTACCAGAGACCCAGTGTGAGAATCCAAGTTTGAGTATGGACCGATCTCCTTAGGGCCTTGTCATCCAGGTGAGAGGGGGTTGAAATCAGACAGGATGGGCTGTGACCGAGACAGTCACTAGACCTGTTCCAGGACATCAGCGCCACCCAGGAACTCCCCATAGATCTTAAGTGCCACAGGCCAAGGCATCAGGGCACTGGGGACCAGAGCAAGTGTTCCATTCCCCTTCTGTCCGCCCAGATGCCAGTAGGCAGCATGTTTTTTGCTGGTGCAAAACTGACTGGGCTCTCCAACTAGAAGGTGACTGTTAAGAACTGGACTGGTTTTACCTTTGCAACTGAAATGTCAGTGACCTTTGCCTTTTTTGGGGATATTCTGATTCCAGGTCACAGCATTCTCTTATGGAAGTGGAAGCAGGTAAGACCTGGAGGGTGGGCCTGGAAAGCCCAGGGTGGAGGAAAATGAGCCTAGAAATCTGTGGTCTTGACCCCCTCAGGGGACATAGGAGGCAAATACAGATGTCTTGCAAATATCGCTGTCGCTGGCTTCCTGTCCTCTGAGCCTTGGGTTACACAGTCCATTTCAAAAGCAGAGAGTTTAGACCCCGGGAAGACACAGGGCTGCACCCCCACACCATCAGCTCCAGTCCAAGGCCAGTTGGTGGGGCCTGAGGGTGCTGCTGCCCAGAGTGCCTCCCCTCGGGCTGGCGGCCAGCAGGGGCCCAGAGAGTACCGGGCGAGAGCAAAGGACTCCAGTCAACTTGGGAGAGGCCTCTGATCAGAAGCCCCAGCCTTCCAGTGCAGTTTGCCAAGAGGCAACTGGTGGAGCCCCCGCCTCCTGTGAACAGGCATTGGCTGGCCCCTGGTCTGGGGATACACAATTTGCGGGTTAAGCACTCTGCACTTGGGGGTCTCCCCACCTCTGCACAGTGTCAGTCTATTTCAGACTCCTAGGATATAAAACCTAGACCAGCAATAGAATGGTGTCTGGGGAAATTTTTAAAAAGAAAGACCAAAATCAGATTCCATAGTCGGGGAGTAATTAAAGGACTAGGAGGGACCAGCAAGGAGCAACTGAAACCTCTGACTCACAGGTGGCTCCATTAAAAATGGTGAAGCCGTCTGCTCTGGCTGAGTGACAGGGCGAACTCTCTCCCTGGCCTGCAGTGCCCACACACTTTCCGAGCCTGGTCCTAGCATATGAGCAGAACACTCATCAGGCTGTTCCCAGAAGCACCTGGCTTGGGAAGAGGGGCTCAGGTACTTGGAGCAAAGCAGCTAGCCTCAGAACAGTGGGCATGGTAAAACGTGGATTCTATTTCAATACAGGAGGACATTTTGGGGAAGGGCTTTGTACCCTTCAAAACTCACCTTCAACACTACTGAGGGGCTGAGTCTGAGAGAGCTAACATGAGGTGGTTTTGTGACTGGGTGAACCTTCCCTGTATGTGGGGATTTGTCTTCTGTGCTTTCATTTCATAGGTAAGGCTCCCATGCTGGAGGAGCTGCCTACTGGGAGACTACAGTCCCTCTAAGTAGCCAAGACCGACTTTACAATTTCTGCTGCCTGCTTCAATCCCCCATTAGGCTTTTCACATTGCTTCTCATCTGATCCCCAAGAAGACATTAGCCCAATGGCAGTCTCAGATCCTCAGGCAGATTCCCAGCCCAGCCAGTGTGTGGTGGAAGGCTTGTGATGTGATGTGGGGCCTGCTCTGCACGGTGAGTCATGGAAGAGGGAGGGCAAGTCAGGTGACCAGGTGAGAATCAGAGCTCCTGAGGTAGCCTGGCTACCTTGACATTCCTGTGATTCTGCCAAGGTAAAAAGTAACCCAAGGAGTTTGCCTTATATGGGCACAAGTCAGATTTCAACACAATGTGTTAACTGACCCCACATCAAATCCAGTAAAGGTTGCTAGGGCGACACCGATAAAGCTGCTCTGAAAGTATAGGAAATAACAACGTATGACAGGCCCTGGCCAGTGACTCACAGCCTTTATGTGACTTTTAGACAGGGGCAGGGCGAATGGCCTGTAGACCAGAGGCTCTGTCACTCCCCCACCGCACCTGGTGGGGAGACTTGGCTTAAGGCAGGGGCCTGAAAGAAATCCTCTTCAGGCTGCAGCTCAACAGAGGCCTGGGCACCTGGGCCTGCTTTCCCCCAGAAGGGCCAGGACAAACAGGCTGCTGTGAGGCACAGCTCTTTAGGCTGACAGGGCAAAGTAGGCAGGCTAAGTACAGGGCTCTTCCCTGAGAAACCCCAGCATTCAAGAAGATAAGACAGTAGTACTACACATGCCAGCCTAGGCTACACAAAGACCCTGGGTTTTTCATTTGTTTGTTTAAAAAAATAAAAATAAAAAATGATACGCGTTGAATACCAAAGAAACCAGCTGGGCTCTGCAGGAATCCTCAAAGCTCTCCTGGTGTGCGGGCCCTTCTCCAGCAGCCTCAGGACCTTAGAAGGAACCACTGCTCTCAACCTCTGCCAGACTCCATTCATCCATTCCAGTTTAGAAAGGTACCCAGCATCTACCATGTTCCCACTAGTCCCCTAAGAGGGTGTCGTGTGCATGGAGTGGGGGGATGCAAAGAGAAAATAGAGAAACCCACAGCAAGAGAAAGAGTACTTCTAGGAAGACCTGGCATCCTGGTGCCAGCAAGAATAGAGAGAGGGAGCACTAGGCACTGTTTTACACCATGGTGGGGGTTTCTCTTAGGATAATGGAGGGGGTTTTTATTAGGGCACTGAAGGTCTGCTAGGGGAAGAGGAGATGGATGGTATGAGAAAAGGCCCTCCCCTGTGACTGGGTGGAGCAAATGGGGATATCTTGGACTAGAGTTCCGGAAGAGGATGGAATACTGGAAGATCTGAGCACATTCTGGAGACAAAGACAAAACAGACACACTTCCTGCCTTTATCAGAGCTCCTTCTACAGAACTCTCCCTAGAAAGAGACAGGGACCACTAGACTTCTGCGCAGCAGCCTTGCACACCCTGCACCCAGCGGGTGGCTCCAAGACCCACCTGCTTTAGACATGCTGCCTGAACCGCACAGCGGGCAGCTCCAAGACACTCCCACCTGAGGTACTGTAGACACGAAGGCCAGTGACTTTATAAACGGGCCAAGAGCAATAGTGGTGGAGAATGAAATCCTAATAGTCACTTATTTATTTTTTATTTTGGTTTTTTCAAGAAAGGGTTTCAAGAAAGGCTGGCCTCGAATTCACAGAGATCTGCGTGACTCTGCCTCCCAAGTGCTGGGATTAAGGGTGTGTGCCATGGCGCCGGGTTAATAGTGACTTTTAAGCAGTGTCCCAACAATGGGTAAAGGGTCAGGGTCCCCCATACTCAAAATTTAACTTCAGTTTTAAGTGTTTTTTGTTGTTGGTTTTGTTTTAAGTGTTTTTTTTCTTGTTTGTTTGTGCAATGCTAGGGACTTGCATGTGTCAGGTAAGCATTCTACCAGAACAAGCCTTCAGCTTTTGTCTAATCTGTAACGTGGCAGACCCATATGAGGCTCAACCTGAAAAGCAACCGCTTTGTTGCAAGATATCGTTGCCTTAAATCTCAAGTCCTCTAAGCATAATCTATTCTAAATGTATGCAGGTTGTGGCCTGTATATCCCATTGGGGAAGTTAGGCCAGGCTGAGGCAATGGAAGAAGAGCAGAGTGGCATCTGGTACGCTCTCCCTAGCCTCTCTGCTCCTTTGCTCCATGGGTGGCAAGCACCACACAGACTACAATCCCAGTCTTCCATGGCATGGGCCGCTCCCCTATACAGAGAAGGTCTGTATCCTAAATTTCTCTACAGACAAATCCCAGTGCAGCCCAGGGCCAACAGATGGGCCCTGACAGGAGAGGTGGGAAAGCAACCAGGTTCTCTAGCAGAGCTGATAAGTCAGGGAGCCCTTTTCAGTGGGGATAACCCTTGCTAATACCACATCTCCAGCCTTAACACCTTCATCTCAAGGAACCAAAGGTGGGAGGAAGAGAAGCACTCCTCAGTGGAAACCAGCCCCTGCCCAGGGGAGCCCTGCGGTCAGATGCCCTGCTACCCAGCACTGAGATTCGGGACGCGAAGGAGAGTTACAACCAAGCACCCTGGAGAACATGGGCCAATTGGAAAGAGACACTGACAGGTAAGCTAGTCACGGTAGGACAGTGTGATGTAAGGACAAAGGGGAGACGACACCTGATCTGGACCTTGAAAGAGGAGCGCTGTTCAGATGCATGGTGGCCTGGGGAGAAGGGCATTCCACAGACAGAACACTGACGGAAACTCACAAAAGAGCAGACCTTAAGACCCCAGAGAGAAATAGCAGGGTGCAGCACCAATGCGAGACAGACCTTTTGATAACTCTCCAAAGATCAGCATGTGTGTATGTGTGTCTCCTGTACTATAGAGGCTGAGGAGCACAAGGCTTGGTCTCTGTGAAGATAGGAACAAAGCAGGTTAACTCAGAGTAGCCTGATTCGACAGTCTCTGAAAGATAATGTGCACCCAACGCATCAAGACCAACCAGGAGAGTGGAGTCAAGCCAGATAGGGGGTCACTGCCCCCTGTCACACAGGATAGTGAGACAGCATTGTCCCATGCATGCACCAGGCATTCAGAGTGGCTGGCTCTTCCACTCCGGGGGTTGCTGCAGGGTAGAATCTGCACTGTTCACTACCCACACCATGTGTCACTGGGGCATTAGGGAAATGGAAGGAACATTCTAGAACAAGAAGAAGGAGGGCCAGGCCCTAGAGTAGTCTAGAGCAGCGGTTCTCAACTGTCCTGATGCTGTAATGCTTTAATACAGTTCCTCATGTTGTGGTGACCCCCAAACATAAAATTATTTTTCCTACTACTTCATAGCTATAACTTTGCTACTTTATGAATCATAATTCAAATATTTGTGTTTCCATGGTCTTAAGCAACCCCTGTGAAAGGCTAAGAACTGCTGGTGAGACAGGAAACTCAGGGCCTGCTACAAAGTGAGAAGAAGTCAGAGGCGCCAAGGCTCTGACAGGGACAGATTATGAAGGACAGTGTAAAATGTGGGTGTGGAGAACCTAGGAACATCAACTGGAGAATGCCAAAATCAAAGTGCCACTCGACCAGCAGGCATGCGGAAACTTCTGTCTAAAGCCAGCAGAAGAGCATCTGTTCACGCATGCTTTCACTCCATACTCATCCAAACACATCCTGCCACGTTCCTGGCTCTAGGGACACAGGAGGAAGTGAAAGAAAGCCTTCCATGTCTAATAGAGGAGACACCCGAGTCTGAAAATAACTGTAAAAAAAGGGAGAGGGTCAGGGTCAGAGAAGTGGAAACACTACAGACAAGGTCCTCAGGGCAAGAATACTTAAAGCCCCCAGGGAAAAACACATGTGAAATGCTACATCCAAGAGGAAAGAGAAAGGACTCTGGGACAGAAAATGAACAGGAAAAGTCACAGAAGTAAAGGATACATCAAATATCGTAACTGGTCTATGTTAAAGTGCACACATTCTAGGAGCTGGAGTGCAGGTGAGTGGTACAGTGATTGCCTAACTCAGATTCTAGCCCTGAATTCCACCACTAGCATCGCAAGAATAAAAGCCAAACAATTAGGATAGGACCCATAGTTGTTTGATAAACATACTATGGACAGTGTTGTCTGGCAGGGTGGAGAACAAAGAATCTGGCAGAACACTGATGATCACCGATGCTGGGGGCTGGATACATGATTATTTCTCCATTCTGATACCTGCTGCAAAGATCAGCATGTATCTATGTGCATAAGTGCATGGATGGGCCTTTAAGTCTCTTGTACTACAGAGAAGTTGAGGACAGCAAGGCCCAGATGCTGGCCTGTGCCGTGGGTACCTGCTGAAGGGCTGCAGACATACACTTTTGTGATGGAGCAGCCAGCCTTGGTGAACACTGGGAACTAAGAAGCAAAGATGGGTTCCTTTGGCAAAGGTTTATGGTTTAAAAACCACACCAAAGCCAATAACCAAGTGCAGGACTTTCTCCCAGGATCTAATCCAGCTGTGGGCCCTGCTGCACCATGTTATTTTCCTACAGAATAAAGAATCGAATGTCCCCAGGTACAAGCTGGACTTTCCCAGCCCATACTCCAGCTTCGAATTCACACTGAACTCCTTGTGTTCTCCTGGCTTCATTACCCAGCAAAGGACGCTAGGGTAAGGCTGTGCCCTTTGCAAAGGCGGACTGGAGCACACCCCCCATGGTCACAAAACAAGCCACCTCTTTCTTTCCCTCTCCCGCAGAGCAAGGTTGCATTTAAAAGAATAGTCTCAGGTTTTGTCTCCCAAACAGCTAAGGCCCCAGGGGCAAGGGCTGGGAACAGAGCAGCTAGTTCCCCAGGATGGGTCACCACTGACTGTGAAGAAGGTGTAGAGGGACAAAGCCCCAGCTCAAGCCAGACAGCAGAGAAAGAAAGGGGAGCAACGGTGAGGCTCTGGGTCCCATGGCCCAGAGAGAGCAGTGGAACTATCAGATTCTGCTCGGCCATATCACGTGACCTCTATCTTTCTCTACATTTTCCATGGCACCGGCTTCTCTGCCAATGCCCCATAAATAACAATGGTCAGCAAACATAGTCCAGCTCGCTCCTCCTTTCCTGTGCGGCACATCTCAAGGCTGGGTGGGGCCCGGAACCTGGGGCACTGGAGGCCAGGTTTCAGGAAGGTGGTCAGCCAGCTAACCACAGGACTACACTTAAACATTTTTTTTTAAACATTTCTGTCCCTAGGAAACAAAACACTTTATTGTCTCTGGCTACATAAATTAATTTTACTTAGAGGAAACAATTTCTGTATCAAAGAAAAGTTTTTCAAAAGAACAGTAACAGTAGCAAAGAAAGGTCCAAGGACAGGGCCTTCTGGCTCCTTCATCTAAGTATCCCTACTGCTTAGACCCTCAGCAGATATTTGATCCAAATAGGACAAGACCTCCACCTTTCTAGATGAAAAGTAATGGCTTCCTCCTCTGACTGCTGGGAAAGCATAAGTTTGCCTCACAACAGGCAAGAAACTCATGCAGAACTCCGCAAGAACATCTGGCTGCCACAATGCTGATCTAGAAGTGTCCTGGTGAGGACTCACGATTTCACAGCCCACAGCTGGACACAGGACTGGCTTTTAGAGGTACCTAACAGGCCTGTAGGAGTGTGCTGGACCTGGCAGGTGAACCTCTTCCTCAGGACAGGCCAAGGGTAGACCTATCCCCACCCTTAAGACCACATCCTAACCCTGAGTGGCTGTTCTGAGGAAGGAAGTCAGACAGACAGCAGTCCACTATACCTGTCTGAATGGCTATTTACTTATCTACTCAACATTTACTTATTAAGCACCCGTGTCAAACCACATTAGCAGCATAGCAGTGGACAAAACAGCACCCCGAATCTTGAAATGCTCATAAGCTCATAGTCATCTTTATTTGTTTGTTTTGGTTGGTTTTTTTGAGACAGAGTTCCTGTCTTACTCTGGACTCACTTTGCAGACCAGGCTGGCCTCGAACTCAAAAGAAATCCACCTGGCCCTGCCCCCCGCGTGCTGGGATTATAGGCATGTGGCATCCATGGAGGATGGAGAACAGAGGATGAATGGAGTTAAAAGCAGAAGATGGCCAATGAGATGGGTCACCCCACAGTGAGTGGGTACCCCGGAACCCACTGTAGAAGGAGAGTCCTAACTTCTGGAAGCTATTCCCTGGCCTCCACGCCTGTGCTGCATTCTCACACACACACGTGAGTAATGATAGTTGTAACAATAGTAGCAACTGTGTAGAAAAGCAGAGGTGAAGCCAGGGGTGGTGACACAGCCCTTTAATCCCAGGACTCAGGGTGTAGACAGGTGAGTTCAAGGCCAGCTTGTCAAGTTACAAATCAGCCAGGGCTACAGAGAAACCCTGTCCTGAAAAAAAGAAAAGAAAGAAGAGATGGCTGAGCCATATTTAAAGCACTGGCTGCTCTTCCAGAGGACCTGGGTTCAATTCTTGGCACCCACATGGCAGCTCACGACTGTCTGTAACTCCTGTTCCAGGGGATTTGATGCCTTCAAAGACACACATGTAGGCAGAACGCCAATGCACATAAAAGAAAAGCAGAAGTAGTAGGCATGGCCACTCTACAAGTAGGACAGTGAAAACTGAGGTCTGAAGAATGAAAGGAGGGATCTGGAGTGGAAAGAGGCTGGGACAGAGGCCCTGAGAAGGTGCCAAGCAGGAGGGAACGGCACAGAGACAGCGGTGTCTAGGACAAAGCGGCTATGATTGGAAAGACCAGCAGACGAAGCACACTCCAGTGTCCCGTCATTGGGAACAAGGATACCTAGGAGGAAATCCAAGCAGGGTGATGCTCAGCCTATGAGAAGAGCTCAGAGGGCCTAGGGCAATGCTTCCAACTGGTGCCAGGGCCTGAGCGGCTGGCTGTGCTCTTACAATGGCACAAAGAAGCTGCTTCAGAACTGGTGGGCCCTCAGGGCTTCCTGGGATGAAAAGCTACAACTTGGGCTTTTCCGGGCCTGCTGTGCCTGTGTGCCTCTTGCTATCTGGTCTAGAAGCCTTGGTTGCAGGCTTCCTAGGAGGGGCTCACACATGCTCGACGCTTGTGCTCTCAGCATGTGCTCAGACAGGCTTGTGGGCTCTGAAGCCACTGGCTCCCTCAGTGGCTCTCAGCCTGCCAGTGACACTGCTATCCTCTCCAGGGTGCTGTCCTCTGTTGCCTCCATTTGGCTCCGTCTACAATCGGCTCTGAGGAGGGATGAGGAAGACACGCTTACCATCAGCAGCAGAACTGACTAGAACCCAATCTTCCATCAACAGCTGGCTTCTAATATGACACCACAATTCTCTCTTGAAAGTCTCCCCAGATGTCATCCTTCTGAATCCTAACCACCCTTGGGTGGAGACTCTTGCCATGATTTTGTAAATGAGGAGACCAACGTTTCTTTGCCTCAAGTCCCTCAGGCAGGAAGAGAATCTGGTACTCTGCAGCTTGCAACCCGTATCCCAGAAAACCATGCTCAAGAGTGAGGTAGTACTCAGAACTGACCACACAAGTCAGGGCTCACAACTGTAGGGTATGACCCCTGCAGTCAGGCCTCTGAGGGAGGGTGCAATGGAGTGTACCTTACTGAGCTCTCTCAGCTGAACTTTCACCAGAAAGCCTCTGCCTAGCGCCTCATCAGCCAAAGCGCTTGTGATTGCAAAATGGACTTGAACCCTTCATATAGCTGGGGGCTCCCAGGTCAGCTCTGAAGAACGCAGAGATGCTCATACAGATATTCCTTCTCCAAAGATATTTCTGGGCTTATTAAAAAGCAGCAGTCAAGAAAACCACACCCAATCCAGGTTGGCTGTACTCTCACCATGTGCTTCTCAGACCAGGATTAATTCTTTGGCTGGTCTGAAACCTTCAATTTCAAAACTATCTAGTTTGTGCTTGTCGACAAAGGAATGTTACCGGGCACCTCCCACTAGCAACACAGAAAACAACTCCCACTGCCGTCACCTGTTCCTTGAGACCAAGCCATATATAGGCAGCCGAATTCAGAAGGTCTAGCTCAGCTATCCGCTTAATTAGGTTCCCAACACAAGCATCAACCAACTGCCTCTCTCCTACCTAAGAGGTCCAGGGAGCAGCGAGGTGAGCTACGAAAACAGAGATAACGCCAGCTCTCTCTTCGCCACACCCCATCCTCTGGACACGATGCCATCTCATGCCTGAGTCCCAAGTTTCACCAGACCAATTCCCAACACTAGGACTAAAAGTGACAAGTAGGAAGAAGTATTTCTTTCATCCTGCAGAAATAGCCTAAAAGGGGGAAAGCCCAATGTGATTCTTGGTTTTGCTGTTCACAGGTTGGGTGGCCTGAGGCAAGCCAGGTCCCCTTCTCCCCACAGCTGTATAAAGATGCTGAGTGTGTGAGGCTAAGCTAGTGGAATCTTTCATGAGCTGGTGTGCAATCTGCACCAGCATCAAAAGACACAAGTTTCTGTGGTGTTCCTCTTGCCTGGGAGCCTCCCAAACGGCTCTGGTCTTGACACTGCACACTCAGTGCCTACAACGACGACTAAACGTTTGTGGGCCTCGTGAGGGCCTGGCCGCTCTGTCCACCTGTCCCCCAGCCTTTCTCACCTCTCACCCGCCTCCCCAGGCCTCTCCTGGAGGTTGTGTTCTTTTCACTTTCCCAGACTCATTTCACTGCAGAAAAAGCATGCCTTGGAACCCAACATTATCTCAGAGTAGTGTGGCAGGCTGCACTGTCAGCTCCGTAAGGACAAAAGGCCTGATTTGTTCCCATCAGTTTAACAAAACAAAAAAAATATGAGGCTAGTAAGATGGCGTCTCTCCTCTGCTCCAGTTCAATGCCATCCTGCTCCATTCATTCCAAACCCAACAAAAAGGATACACTGGGGGAAGCATACACCCTTACAAAGCGGGGTGTGGTGGATGTGCACCTAGAACATTGGCACCCAGGAAGCCCAGGCAGGAGGAGAATCTAATATTTGAGTCCAGCCTGGTCTACATAGCAATTTCCAGGCCAGCCAGGGTGATTTATCAAGTCTCTCTCTCACACACAAAAACCACTAACCCCTCACATAACAAATAGTGCTATGTGATCTACACAGCTGGCCTTGAAGGCCTACAAGAAGCCCTGCTGCACTTTGATCTCTACCCTGATGCTCCCTGGGTTGTGCAAATCCATGGGGATCTAGCCATGTTCTCTTTATAGGATTTTACGACAGGCCTGTGGCTGATGGATCCTCTCTGCAGCCACTTCTCTGGATGCACGGACGGTCCTCTCCCCAGGCAGTTTCCATGCATGGGGGAAGTGGTGAGCAATGCAAAGCATTGCAACCATTTTTCCTCCAGCTATTTCTAGGCATACAAAGAACATTTAAGGACTCAAGGCCAGCCTGAAAAAACAATCGAATCAGGAAATACTCCACCAACTCAAAGGCAACAGAGCCCCCAAAAAAGTCAAAAGTTGAGGGCTTTGCCTTTATGGAGACATTTCCTGGCTTTTCATAAGCAGCTCCAAGCAAAGTTTGATGAAGACAGTGAGGCTGTTAATGGAATTAGCACAGGATTCAATGAATGAAGAGCTTAGAAGAAAAAAAAAATTCTCAGGGTTCCTGTCCATTCTTTTCTCAAGAGTCTACCCTGCTTTCCTGATACTTATCAACTCTGGCCAGTAGGAAGCACTGTATTCAAGTGCTCTTTTTACCCAGGGCTTAGCAGTGACCTTCACAAAACACGGCCTGTCAACATCTTCCAGAGGTCAAAATTAAATTATCACCCTAAACAAGCATTTCTGCCCACATCGTTTGCATGTAGATTTTGAACTGGCAGATTGTGTGAAGGCTGGCACTGATACCCAGGCTACTGTGGGTGCAAACAGCCGCCCGTGTGCACACGTATGCATTTTAGGCCCTTCTGGAACAGGCAAACAAAAACACTTCCCACTGCATCTCTGTTCACATAAACATAGGGACAGAGCCTAGGAATATGCATATTTGTATGAAAACAGCATCTTGAGAATCCACATTAATCACCTGAATTAGTGGACAGAGTCCACACCAGCTGAGATTCTGTGCCCTCCCCTTTTATCAGGGCTACCACTAAGGAGCACGAGAAACGGATTCTCTCCCTCCGCTAAGAGGATTCTGAAGCAGCAATTTCCAGGAGGGAAAAGACTAAGGGAGAGGCAGCAACAGGGCCAAGAGCATGAAGCCAGAGGTGGCAAGTGGCGGCGAGTGGCCTACAGAATACTCCTGTGGGCTTCACTGGTTAGTTTAAGAGTTGAATTAGGTCAGTGCTGGGGGCACACACCTTTAATCCCAGCAGAGGCAGGAGGATCGAGGCCAGCCTGGTCTACAGAATGAGTTCCAGGGCAGCCAGGGCTGCACAGAAACCCTGTCTCAAAAAACCATGGGCAGCTGGATCCCAGAACCCATTCTTACCTGGTGGAAATCCGGGGGGGTTACCTGGGGCTGCAAAAGCCATTCCACCTTTTTGTGGGTCACCTGTCCTATGATAATCTACGGCCACAGCACCTCACCCCCAAAAGAACTCACATCTGTTTCCCGAATGGTTCCCCAGTGGACAGGCCTACCCACTGAATGACCAGATCCAAGATGGAAATACACCCGTCCTGTCTTTAAAAGGGGACGGAGGGCAGAACAAGCTGGGCTCTGTCCAGTCTCCTTTGACCTGACACCATGTTCCCACCATGCTCAGAAGCCCAGGGAAGCATGGAGGGCGCTGTGCGATCTCTAACTCAAGTGAGAGGAAACACTGCATTTCCTCAGGGATACAAGAGACATTCCAAGCACCCTGTCCAAATAGTGGGACTCAGAGGCTGGGACTGGGCACAAAGAGGAGAAAGGTGTGGTTAGGAAAATGTTACAAACACCAGATATCCTGCTCAGCAGGCTGGAGCCCCCTCCAGCTCCAACACCTTCCAACTTGTGTTCAGAGAGAACTATTTCCACAAGGACTGGAGAAGCACTAAGCTCCCACACACTGAAGACTGAGCACTGAGTCTAGCCTGTAGTCGTCTCCCCACCTTCCCCAACCTCCGAATCTTCTGAATCTTCCCTGAGGGAATCAGTAAGCCCACTTTCTAAGAGACTTCCCAAAGTGGCCCAAAAGAACAAAATCCTAAGGCTCCAACCAGGACAGCGTCAGACCTGGCACTGTTTCCCACCCATCAAAACTAGTGCAAACCTCACCAACTTCTTGAGGCCACACTGGACTCAGCTTCCTGGCAGTAACCACAGAAACATGCCTCCAAGTGCAACAAGACAGCAAGAAGCTAGCAGCAGCTCAAGCAATCCAAGGACAACCATGGTCCTAGGCAGCGGCAGCCATCTCTGGCGACACCACTTTTGTCACTGTGGCCTTCAACAGCTCCTTCCCAGCAGCCGCGCACAGGGCCAAGTAACCAGCACGCTTCCGGTGTGGCCCAGCTCGCTGCCCATCTACTCCAGCACTGGCCAGGCCTGCTGGTCCTACTCACGGCCCTGATGAGGGAGAGTTGCCTTGCTCAGGTGATGCACCCTCTATGTCTAGATCCGTCTTTTATCCTCTAGCAATAGCAACCCAAAACAGGAACTAAAAAAAAAAAGTTTGGATCTCAAAGTGACTGAGGGAAACCACATACCAAGACCCACATACACAGGTCCCACCAAGAGATAATTTATAAGGGTGGTGACCCTGAATATCTAAGGTCCTTTCTGAACCCAGGGTGGCATCTGTCAACACGTGCTGAGCAAAAACTTAAACTCATATCTACATCATGTAAACACTTTCATCCTTTTCAGACCTAACTGCAAAGGCATAAAGGGCTTTGCCTAGAACCATCACTGGGCTGAGACTCAGCTCTCTCTCTCTGGCGTGCACTCTCTCTCTCCAGTACTAACATGGCTTCAAAATAAATGTCAGCTACAGAGAGAGAGAGAGAGAGAGAGAGAGAGAGAGAGAGAGAGAGAGAGACAGAGAGAGACAGAGAGAGACAGAGAGAGAATATGAACCACAGGAAACTTCCACAGCTCTCTTGTTTAATCCTCACACTTCTTTCTAAGGCTGTCAGGAGGAGCACACTAACTGTATCCAGAACCTGCATTAGCTTTACAGGTCCAATTACAACCAGAAAGTAGACTATGCAAAGCATGAAAGGAGACAGTACATTATAGCCCCATCTGGTTGCCTGCCTGTGGTTTGTCTGGAATTCAAAGGCATGGGCACTTTCCTGATCTTCTTACCCTGCCTCTACCATATACATAGTTGCCAGTGTGCACGTATTGCATTAATGTCCTTATGCAGCAAGGCTGCTTTGAGTTTATGTTTGTTGCTTTCATTTTAAGGCTGTATTTGTGCCGCTCTATTAGACTTGCAGCCAGGGGGAAAATGACAGGATGCAAAGCTTATCCTTTGCTCAGAGACAATCCAGACAGTTCCTGGAGGCACATGGAAGATTAACAACTTAAGGATGCCAACTCACAGGCTTTCTGTGGGAGAAGCGGGTCTATCAGTCTAGCCTGTGTCAGGTTGCAGCCTCCCTAATGCAGTAGGGAGTGGCTCCCTAGTACTTCACAAAGCACCCAAGGGAGAGTAGATCAGAAAATGCTGTTTCTGGAAAAGCACTGTTTAAGAACAGTAATAGTGTTTTTGTTTGTTTTCTGAGACAGGGCTTCTCTGTGCAGCCCTGGCTGTCCTAGAACTCATTCTATAGATCAGGCTGGCCTTGAACTCAGAGATCTGCCTGCCTCTGCCTCCCACAAGTCTCTTTCATTTGACAATCTCCCCCCCCCCCTTTTTGAGACAGGCAGATACTGCCCCCCCACATGCACACCACCCCAGGTCAGATGTGTGGTACTGTCAGCTAGAAGAATGGTTCTCAATCTTCCTAACGCTGCAATCCTTCAATACAGTTCTTCATATTGTGGTGACCCTCCACCATAAAATTATTTTTATTGATACTTCGTAACTATAATTTTGCTACTGTTATGAATCAAAATGCAAATACCTAATATTTGACCTCTGTGAAGGGTAGTTGGACCACACACACACAAAGAGTGGGATCATGACCACCTGGTTGAGAACTTCTGACCTAGGACAATGATATCATCCAAGTTTTGGGTCCTTGGCAAGGGTCACCAATATTGTTCACACTGAGCTTCCTGCAAATGCTCTGAAGACAGGAAACTAGTCCCTTGCCTCAGTCCCTTGCCTGATGTAAGCCATCCTGTCAGGGCAAAACAAAGACTTTTTGTGTTTTTCCCTTTAAACACACATACACACACACAATTTCCCTGCACTTTTAATGAGCACCTTAATTACAAGCTGAAGAACTAGATATATTTGCGGATGACCTCATGCTTGCTGGTAATCAGCAATGTGAAAAGAGCTGGCACATCTCTATGCTGCTTCTTTTTCCTCCCAACCCCACTTCAGGTTAATTAGGAAGCTTGACCTCCCAAAACAAGTCACTAGCCTGAGAGCCCCTCCCAAGGGACCCTGCCACAGAGCGGCTTGGCCTCCTTCTCCTTAGTCCAAAAGATGTGGCTTCAGGAGGGTTGACTTGCCTAGGGTAATGATGCAGGAGAGGGCCTACTCTAAATGCTGACGAGTTTTAATTAACACTGAAGATAATTTAACCCTGGCACAGCAGAGGGTAAGGAAACCACTCATCTCAGAGACAAGAAGTGTTTGGATCTGCACAGTCCCCATGCTTGCCCCCACTGCACTTCTAAGTTTGTACTTAGTGTTCTCCTGATGTGCAAACCCCACACTGAAGGTGCAGCTGACTCAGGCTGTTACTTTCCATATGCTTTTTTTGTGCTAGAGGAGTGTCAACAGCCTGATTTGGAAAGTGCGAGCAGGGTGGCCTCCCTCAGGGTCCAGCCTGCTGCCAACAGCGGGAGCTCCTGGGAATGATGTGCCTGTACAGCCCTCAGTCAGCTGTCACTCTGCTCTAACAGTTTCCAAATTTGCTGTGGGCCTGAGCTCTGTTAGGGGAGAGGCTGGGAGGCGGACATTCTCCTCATTCTTTTGCCTTATTAGGTTGTGGATTTGATTGCTTTGGGGGGGGGGGTAGGGGCTAAGTTGAGGAATGGCATCAGGAAGTGACCCTAGGAAGGGGGGGGGTGGGGTGGATGAGAAGGCTGAAAGATGAGTAGCAGGGATAAAAGTTTTTCATTGGGGATGTGGGGGGCACAATTCTGCTAAGCCTGCCAGAGTCCCTTGCTTAGAGTAGACATCTGGGCACAGGCCCCTGTACATCTCATGGCCCTGTGTGTGACAGCCTTTTTGGGCAGTTACTTGGGGGTTATCAGTGGGATGCCTTCCTGTCTCTATATTCCTTAGAAGAAAGAGCTGCTGACTGCTAACATGGGGGTGGGGGTGGGGGAAGGCTTGTTTCTAACATGAGGTCATAGTCCTTTTTATCTCTTTTGCTTTAAAGAAAGGGGACAGGAGGACAACCTGGGGGGAAAGACTCTCAGTTGACAGCAAACCTGGTCAAGGAGGAGTCTTGCTGGTAGCGTCTGTGTGGCTCATCCAGACAAGACTGCTCAGGACTCAACTCTGGAAAGAGCAGCCACCTCCCAGATAATGAGGCGCAGGTGGATAGGGAGGACGGGGAGAGGGCTGGGCCGGGCCACTTGCAGCCCAGTGTGGTTACCACCTGATGGAGGGGCGGGGCTCGGGCTCTTGGACACCCCAGGGAGAGAAATGGGAGTGCTGCTGGGCGCTCCACTGCACCTCCAGCCCTCTGCAGAGGAGGCTGCTGGGCGCAGGGCGGAGCGCTTACCACCTGCTTCTGGACCACTACTTGTTTAACCCTCAGAATCACCTGTAGGCAAAGGGATGCCTGACATTTAACCCCTGGTGCCTGCCCAA
The DNA here is from genome assembly GCA_028658305.1 of Pachyuromys duprasi. Classification (NCBI taxonomy): domain Eukaryota; kingdom Metazoa; phylum Chordata; class Mammalia; order Rodentia; family Muridae; genus Pachyuromys; species Pachyuromys duprasi. The sequence continues at coordinate 2,731,937 of CM053758.1, forward strand.
GGGCAAATAGCAGAAGAGTAGCAGGAGTAGGTTTGGAGTCCAGATCTGATTTCTTCCAAGAGCAGCTCTGAGGCAGCCCCCTCCCAGGGTGCAAATGCTGGGGAGCCAGGATAGCTTGAATTAGGTGTCATCTGAGCTGCCTCTTGTGTCTAGTGATGAACTGGGAGTGCTTGAGTAACACACTTGCCCAGCAGGCATCCCCACAGGAGCCTGGGTCCATTCACTATATAACACAGACTGACTTTGCACTTGGGAGCCCCCAGCCTCTGCCTCACAAGTGCTGGGATTACAGGCATATGACATCACTCCTGGCTCATGCTAAAGTATGTTGCAACTTATGCCCCAGGACCCTCTTGCAAATTGGGGCTAAACAATACATTCCCCAACTACAAGCATGACCCCCAGACCCTCTTTTGATAGAAGGGGCACCTCCCTAAGACTGTCAGGAAGCTTCCGCCCGATGCCTGAACAGGTGCAAAAGGAAACAGAAACTGGCTGTGTGGAACAGCCTCTACCCTCTGCACCTAATGGCACCAGGCTACAGGGACTATCTCAAAGCAGGTAGTACATGCCACCTTCCCCACCCCTACCGGGTGGCTCTACAACAGACCTATTAATCCCAGGCAAAGGAAGAGAAGACAGAACACTACTGGCCAGCTGCAGTCTGACTTGCTTGAGTGGAGCCGAAGTGTGGGTTTCGTGCATCATCTATAGAGGGGAAGATGCCTCCTGGACAGATGCACACTGGTGACACTGGCCTTATTGCACACTGAGGCCAGAACAAGGACGTGAGTGTAAAAGCTCAAGGGCAGATACTCCGCATCTGAGTCACTCCAGCATCTTCCCTTTTTATGAACAGTCAGCGTGTCCTAGGGTGTGCTCTCTCAGCTCTACTACCGGCACCTGACAGTTTAGCTTGGCAGCGAACTCTTAGGCTAGGGCACTTCTGGGCACTGCAGGGACAACAGAGCACCCCACAGGCCAGCCTGCCAGAAACACGCCTCACCGACCTCTGCGAGCACCACAGAGCAGCAGGTCTTAGGATTAAGCGGCTCTCTGTACCAATTGGCAGTGTGCGGACTTGCACAGGATGCAGAGACACCACTGAACATACAAATGGTGTGTTTCTGTTATTTATGTTTCTTTGTTTTTGAGACAGGGTTTCTCTGTGTGGCTCCAACTGTCCCTGGAACTTCCTTGGTAGACTAAGACTAGACAGCCATGAACTCAGAAATCCACCATACCCAGCTTCCTGTTTTGTTTGAATTTTTTTTTTGAGACAGTCTCATGTAGTCCAACCTCACCATAGTGACCTTACTATGAAGCCAAGGAAGACCTTGAACTTCTCCTAATCTTTTACCTCCTAAGCACAGGGATCACAGTGTTCTTCACCTGGCTGGCTTCGCTGGGACTTGTGAAGGATGATTGCTACAAATGTGAGCCCAGCCTCAGCTACAGCCGCTTCCAGGATACAGTTAGGCTAGCCAGAGCGGAGCCCTACCTGGGTTTGGCCACCTACAACACTCCACCTGTAAAAAGAGGACCCCACATGGACTTGAATTCAGAGTGTAGAGTCTTGTCACTCTGAGGGTTCCAAACACAGCTGAGCTTAAAGCAAGCAAGGCACCCTACCCCTCACGCCCTCACCTGGAGCTCCCCCAAAGATAACACATTCATCAGGGGAAGCACTATTTGAAAGAGGTAGCTACGAATGCAGCTACATTTGCCCCCCAAAACCTGCCCAAAGCTGTGGTACAGCCCCCATCCCGCACACTCACCTCCTTTATGAAAGTTTCCATGACTGAGCCCCTGCCCTTAGTTACCCCTTCCCTCTCCCAGGACACAGCTAGAGTGCTGTGGACCTGCTGGTGTGCGTCGTACTGGCCTGAGGTCTCGTGTAGCTCTGCGCTCTCTCTCCCCAGCTACGCCGTGCTCCTCGAGAGCATGGACTGGGTCTCCGGTTTCTCTCATGCCCCACAGGCTCCGCATGGAGCTCCACTTGCTGGGCAGAGAGGCCCAGCAAGGGCTGTTGCTTGGTCCTGGCGGTCATGTTTCTACCTGAGTACTAGACTCCAGGGCCCACGAAGCCCCAACTCAAGTTACACAAGAGGCTGGTTGGCTATAAATGCAAACCTACTCTACCATCAGTGCCCTCGTTTCGCTCTGAGTGGCCGTTTTCAAGAAACCTTCCTTTCTCCAGAGTATAATGGAAACACAGCTTCCACTCCTACCAAAAAGCAAACCAACAAGAAAACGTTTCTATCTACAGCAGTAACCTGGGCCAGGTGAGCATAAATGTATAATAAGCCATCCACCACCCACCATGGAAACTAGCTATTGCCTGCATGAGGGGGCACACACAATGGACTCTGATACACTTGCCATTCCCAAGTGTGTCCTTTTCCTGAGTCAATTTTATCAAAAGGAAGTTTTATTTTCATTTTTGAAGGGATGAAGATAAACAGACACACACTCAATTACCCTGCCATGTAGCTACTAAAAGACTTAATAAGTCACATGGGTACCCTGTCAACAGAGCAAAAACTGCACCTTCCTTCCCAGTGCAGCAGCTGCCGCCTAAGCGGGTCTCAGGCTCCGCCACTCCTGTAGCTTCTGTTGACAGGGACATTTGTTACAGCTCTCTCAAGGGCAGGGAATCCCAGCCCATGCTCACAGAGCATCCAGGAACTTGCCCTCTCCCTCTGATACAATGTGCATACAAAGAAGCAAGCATGTTCACAAGGAGCCCAAGCTCCCAGCCTGCTCCTTTCTCCAGGCAGTGAAAGCTGCACAACTAGTCTGACAAGCTGAGCCTCACAACACGGAGCCATGGGTCTGGTGAAACTACACTGTCCTGCACTGCCTTCCAACAGGATACAGAAGGTAGCAACGCCTGGCCAGAGGAAACAGGAAGAGAGCTGGAGTGGCTTGCAGAGAAGAGGGCCTGGAAGAGGTCTCTTAAAACTGAGGCGCCATGGACTTGCAAGATGGGTAAGTAAAGGTGATTCCCGATGACCTGGTCCCCAGAGTCCACAGGGTGAAGATCCAGATCCAGGACAACCAGGGCTACCCTACACAGAGAAACCTTGTCTTGAAAAAAACAGAAAACAAAAAATAATCTAACTTCTGCTAGGGTATGGTGACATATGCCTGGTTCCCAGCAGTGGAGAGGTGAAGCCAAAAGCGATGACATACACAGTGAGACCCTGTCTCAAAAGCCAACAGCAGCAAACAGCTCAGGCTTCAAAGAGATACTGAGCAGTTACTGTGGGGAGCTGGGAGGGAGTGCTTTGTGGCCTCTCACCAGGTATAAATGGCTTCCTGATGGGATCTGGGACGGAAAGGGGTTAGACCTGTTCATGAGGTAAAAGTTAGGTGCAGAGTCATACTACAAAGCATATGAGCACACAGTGCTGTGAAACTCCAGACTCCAACGTCACCCGGGCTTTAATCAAACACAGGTGCCTACTGCAGCAATGATCACAGAGATAATTGCAGCCTTTGTTCACTTTACTGTCGTGCACTTTGGGGGTTCCCACTTTAGAAGTCGGTTCTGGTTTGGCCTGTCCAGGGAGCCCAGGAGGAAAAGGCCGCAATGAGTCCTTACCACCTTAGCACTTGAGAGACAAAGCTGAGACCTCTGTGATACCTCCTTCCTCCCCCTCCATCAGCTCCAAACAAAGCAGCACTGCCATTACCCTCCCCTCCAGAGCTGTCCCAATCTCTATGCTATCATCATAGTCCACGTGCGGCAGTGGTGCCATGAACTGAGTTAAATGGCATCTTTTAATCCAAGCACTGAGGAGTCTGAAACAGAGGGAAGAAAAGTTCAAGCCAGCCCAGGCTAAGACAGAATGTCTCAAAAAAGGAAATGAAAAAAGATGGTCTTTAACTCAAATAAAGAATGTAGCAGCCGGGCGAGGTGGCACACACCTGCAATCCCAGCACTTGGTATGGCAGAGGCAGGAGGATCTCTGTGAGTTTGAGGCCAGCCTGGTCATGGAGTGAGTTCCATCCAGGACGGCCAAGATACCGTGTCAAAAAAACACAAGAAAAAATGTAGCAAACTAAGGAAAGTGTCCATGGAGGTAAGCCTGAGTTAGGCCTGCATTGAGCAAAGGTGTGGCTCTCTGGTGTGTGCTCTTGTTTCTAAGCTCTGCTGTAGACTAGAAATTGGGAGAGGCTCTGCAGAAGGGTGGTTAGGGCAGACCACTGTGTATGCAGAGCAGAATGCTAGCTGCCATTAGTTTGCAGCACACAATCCTCCCAACTCAGTTTACTCTGTGTGTTCATGCTAACCTGCACGGACACCTGTGTAGGCCAGAGGCACACACTGTCTTCTTTAATGCTTCTCTGCCAGTTCTTCTGAAGAATGTTTATGTATATGTGTGCTTTGTGTGTGTGTGTCTGTAATGTATGTGCACCACCTGTAACTGAGCGCCCAAAGGCCGGAAGAGGATGTGCTGAATCCCATGGAGCTGGAACCAGGCAGCTTTGACTGCAGGGAGCACTAGGAACAGGGAGCACTAGGAAGCAAGCCCTGGTCTTCTGTCTGCCCTCCCCAGCCCTACTGAGATAGGCTCTCTTACTGAACCTGGAACTGGTTGCTCTGACTTATACTGGCTGGCCAGCAAACTCCCAATCAGCAGGTCTCCCTGCACACAGGTACCTGTGGTTACAGACATGTGTTGCCATGGCTACATTCCCACAGGGTCCTGGAGATGGGAACTCGCCCCCTCGTGCCTGTCCAGCGCACACTTTGTTCTCTGAACCATCTCCCCAAGAACCTCCAGGACAAGGAGGGACATATAGAATGAAAGGGAAGGTGGCCTGCATTTTTTGGTCTTCCAACTTCCTTAGCGGTCACAGACCAATCCTGAAACAGTCCCCAAAGGCCCTGGACTCTTGACAAAACTAAACCCATTAGAGCCTAAACTGCCACTCCTCAGAAATCTCATGTCCCAGCTATGCTTGGAATGTTTGATAGGAACAGGCATTTATATTTAGGCAAGAAAAGTCGTCTCCTAAGCTAACCCTACAGTCTTAGAGCAGACCGTATTTGGCAAGGATTGCCTAGAGCTTGTTTATCAAAAAGTTCCAGAATTTTCTTAAGTCTAAGGTAGCAGCTCAGGGAATAGGGTGACCCCTGGGTATCCTATCCTTAGAGTCAGAGCTTGCTCCCACTGAGTCTTGGGGCCCTCATGTGTGGCAAAAGAAGCCAAGCGTCCCTTCCACACTTTTCTCAGTTTGGTACCCAGATCCATTAATCGGTCATCCAGAAACTATTCTCAATGGGCTGAATTCTCTTCCATCAGCTGAGCCCTACCACTACATTATAAAAAGCTAGGCATGGTGGCCTACAATCTCAGCACATAGGACAGTAAGACAAAAGGACTGCCAAGAGTTAGAGACTGTCTGGACTATGCCGTAACTGCACAATCAGGGCTCCATACTAGACCCTTTCTCAAAGTGAGGAGGAGAGACTGGCAAGCAGGGATGTGGCACAGTGCAAGGCTGAAGAACATTCATGAGGCCCTGGATCCTGGATCTAATCTCCAGTATCAAAAAAAAAAAAAAAGAAAAAAGAAAAAGAAAAGAAAAGAAAAGAAAAGAAAAAAAGAAAGTTTTAAGAAGTGGCCAAGGCAGGTGTCGGTGTGAGTCTGTCTCCACATGCCTTTAATCCCAAATACTTGGAAAGCAGGGCAGACAGGTTTCTGAGTTCGATGTCCTCAGCCTGGTCCAGAGTCCCAGGCTACTTAGGAGTACAAAACGAGACGCTGTCTGAAAAGGGGGGGAGGGGGCTGAGACCCTCCCCTCAGTGGTGTAGGCACTTCCTGACCACCCCACCACGAGCCATAGGGCTGGGCGACTAAAGCCAACATCTCTGAAAAAGACATCTTGATGCAGGCCGTTCTGCTTCACAGAACGTCAAATCTACCACAATCTTGGCAGCACAGCTCAACTGATGGGGGGTGGGGGAAGGAGTAACTGCCTCCCAATCCTGGTGATGTTTACTGTCTGGACACTTTCCAGGACTTGAAAATCTGAATCATGACTGGTTCACAGACAGCCTGTAAGAAGGGCCAATTCATCAGACTGCCCTTGAACCAGCCTGGCAAGTCACTGCTTCCAGACATTTTCAATTCCGAAACTAGGTTTACTTCATAGGGCCAAACTTGAAGACCATGTTGTCTTAAAGTTAAAAAAAGAAAAGGAAAAAGAACAACAAAGAAAACCCGACCCTTCCCAGAGCAAGCCATGTAGACAACAGCCAGAGCAGCCCGCCTCAGAAGCATTTTAGTTTCATCAGGAGTTTAATGAGCCATGTGTCTTAAAGGAAAGGAGGGGGTGTTCTCAGAGCTGGAAAGATGTGGCGGTTTTTGGCTTTTAATAGTGCTCTTTATTTGCTCTTGGGATCTGATAGGAACTTTAGAATTTTTAATTTGTGTTTGTAAAAGCAGGAAAAAGATGAAGACACAGACAAGGTAGGGGTAGCTCAGGGGTAGAGCTGTTTCCTAACATACATGAGGCTCTGGGATTCGACCCCAGCACTGAAACAAAAGGCCGCATAGCTGAAATTCCAGCTCTAAAAGCCTGGAGAAGCACGTAGACCCCAGAGTGGTCACAAAGCTAGCCGCTGGGCATGTCCCTTATCAATTAAGTAGGTTGGCCCAACTTCTCCTCTTGCCAGGGAACAGAGCCACTCAGACCCTCCTGAGCATGGCCACTCTGCAAGGCATGCGGGCATTTTCCTGAGACCACCTGGTAGCAGCAGCTTTTCTGCCCAGGGGCCTCCGGTTTGGGTGCGGCACTCCCCCAAATAGTAAGCAGACTGGTTTCCATGGTGAGAGCAATTAAATACCTTCTATTCACACCAGATTTAGTCAGACAAGACTGCTAATGTGCTTAATGTGCTAATCTTCACACACACACACACACACACACACAGCCCTGATGACACGAACTGAAGCCAGTTTCCATCACTGCCTTTGGCCCTTAGCGATCAAGGGCCTGTTACTCTAATACCTGAGCAGAAGACCCACGACCCCTCTTCCTGCCTGTGACACTCCCTCGGGCATCCCTGTGACCCCCGTCCTTCTGGATGCTGAATCATATGCAAGCTTCCTTCCGTGGTGGTGTCTAACCTCAATGGCTTCCCCTACTACGGGGAGTGGGCAGATAGCTCTTCACTTGGCTGCTGTTAGAAATGTCTACAGTAGCGCTCTAGAGGGGCCTGCATCTGTGGACGTGAGGTTTGGGAGACGAGGCCAGAGACCAGCAGCCAGCGATCTTCCACTGCCAGTGATCCTCCACCGCCAGTGACACACATCCCTCAGCCCCATACCTCTGAGGGAAAAAACCTGAAAAAAGCATAAAACAAACCACAATGTGGTCTTTCTTTCCGTCTGCAGCAAAGACACAAATGCTATTGTGCTGCTGGTATCCCAGCACCCCATTCAGTCATTGCGACACCGTAACAAGGACATTTCCCAAGATGACTTCACTGTTCCGCAGGGCAGTAACAGCCACGTCCAGCTACTCCTGCCCCACGTCCATGGTTCCACTGGAAGACAAAGGATCTGTTCTGCTCTGATATTTGGAAGAAAGAAAAACATTTTGGTAGGCCTTTCCTAACTCCGCAGGGAAATCGTTCTCCTTTTACACCGGACAGCCGTGCGCTGTGCTCGCGGCAGTGGCCAGCTTCCAGCCGTAGGTCTAAGAGAGCTGAGCTTTGGAGAGAAGCTCGGTGACAACTCACATTCTTCTATTACAACATGGCCTGGAGTGCTGACGTGGGCCTCAGTCCTCCACTCGGAACCCAGATGCAGAACTTTGAGGCCATTGTGGTTTACACATCAGAAGACCAGGAAGGTGGCCTAGAGATGGAATTTAGTGCTAACAAACGTGTTTAACAAGCACAATGTCCTACATCCAGCCCCAGTGTGGGATGGTGGCACATGCTTATGATACCAAGATGGGAGGGGGCTGTCTCTGAATTTATTTCTACAGTTTTCTTTTATGTATGGCCAGGAAAAGCAAATCTGTCAGGCACCATACCAATTTCTGCATTGGTTTGTAGTGCCAGGTATGGTGGCACACATCTGTAATCCCAGCACTCAGGAGGCAGAGGAGGGCAGATCTCTGTTGAGTTCCAGCCTATCCGGGGCTGCACAGTTAGACCCTGTCTCAAAAAAAATTAACGGTGTCCTGTGTAGCCCAGGCTGGCCATAAGCTCAGCAGGAGCTGAGGACTTTCAAATCCTTCTCCCACGTCCAGCTTTCAATTTAAAACCTAAAGAATTTCACGTTGACTTAAGGATATTTGTTAAGTAAGCCAAGTAAAGATGGGTATGGAAGAGTTTAGGAGACACAGAAGAGTGCAGAGATTATCTGGGTCAGTTCCTTCACCCACGATACCTTAAGGGATGTGTAGGTGGGAACGCTCATTCCAAGAGCAGACAAGCAAACGTAAGAGGTGGCAAATAGCAAGACCCAGTAAGGTCAGTCTGCAGCTCTCCAGGTAACCTTTCAATACCTCACAGCTAAGAAAAAGGCCACTGGCCTCCCCAATAACTGTGGTTCACACTAAAAAGGAGTCAACCAAGTTCCATCAACCAAGCTACTGAAGACTTTCTGTGACCAATCCAAGTTAATGCCTCTGCTATTTACAAGAAGAGAAGGATGTGGGGGAGGAAAAACAAAACACAACCAAAAAAGGCATAAAAGCCTCCGGGACTTTTACAGTCCACAGAGCCTGCTCCTGGGCATTAAAATCCCCAAGCACTCAGGTCAGGACATGGAGGTTTGCTCTCTTCCTGCCGGAGAGCCCTACCTGCCAGATGGTTTGTTTGCGCTACAATCGAAAACAGCTACTTCTCTGTGATTTAGGGACTTGAGTCTGGGCAACAGACTAAAAAAAAGTTACTCATGAACCTTCTTGAAGTGCTTAAGTGCTGTTCTGCCACTTTCAGATACTTTGCAACAAGTCCTGCCGCCTACACTGCAACACTATAACTACATTTTCTTATAATCCCCTTTGATGTTTCAACCCACCTAAAAGGACTCCAAATCTTGAGCTATCAAACTACCCAGGATAAAGGCTTCTTTCACTGGTCCAGGGAAGATGGTTTTTGTATCTGCTTTCATCTCCCCTTTAATAGGTCAGTGTTTCAGTTACCTTGGTCATTGAATTGCCAACTTGCTATATCACTAGCCTCTTATTTCCATGAGAAAGGGAGAGAGGAAAAAACTTTAACAATGTAACATGAGTGTTTTTGTTATTCTGTAAAACTAAATACATAAATAAAGGCAAGGGAAGGGTACTAAGGAAAGGGACCGGAAGGCTGAGAGCAAAGGGAAAAAGGATAAGCAGGTGGACACTGAGCTGGAACAGCAAGCAGGGCAAGAAGATCGGCATCTCCACATTTAGCTATTCAGAAACCCTGAATGGGCGGACTACAGCAACAGCTGTTGGCTCATTTTCTCCCCCTTCAAGATACCAGCAGCAGCCACAGCAAGGCAATTTTTTAAAAATATGGTCAAAGGCTTTTGCAATTCCCTGCACACTATAAATCAGTATGGCAAAAGCCTAGAGTGTTCATCTCAACAGCTTCAAATTCCTTGGACCTTCCCAAACTGATGCTTTTTTGGCTCCCTCCCCCTAGCTGTCATCTGCTAGACAGCACTGCCAGACAACCTGTACTACACACTCACTTAACTCTGGGAATGCCACTGTCTGGCCAAAGTCGGCCATGAGCCAGTGTTTGTGGAAATGGCAGAATTCTTCCTTACCTGCCAGTTAGGGTTAGACTTGGAATCCAAGTCCCCGCTCCCCTGCTAGGTGATGAGATCAATTTTAGGTGTGAGGATGCATTTTAATTGACCTCCCTGCTGGCCTCTCCCTTGGATAGGAAGACAGAGTACCACACCCTCACTTCCGGGTGGGCTTTTGTTTGCTTTTTTAAATTTAAGATAGGGTCTTGCTCTGTAGCTCTAACAGGCCTAAAACTATGTGGACTGGCCTTGAACTCATGTATAATCCTCCTGACTCTACCTCCAATGGGCTGGTATTACAAATGTGTGCCATCATGCTCAGCTAGAGTCATACTAAATAACCCAGGCCTTGCCTTGAATATGTTAGGTAATCCAGGCTGGCCTCCAACTCTCAGTGATCCTCCTGCCTCAGAATAGCAAATGCTGAGATTACAAGCATATAATATGCTGTGGTGCTATACTCTCCTGGGTCATTTTTTCCACTAACACTTTCACCCAACTTTCCCCACAAGGCCAAGCAATTGGCTGCCATTAAATGAAAGCTTTTAGCATGACTTCCAACTGGAGGATGAGTCAGTTCCTGCTGCCAAAGAAACCTCCCACTTGGTCTCAGAAGCTGGAACCAGAGAGGGTGTTTCAAAAGGTAAAAGGCAAGCCCCCTGCTCCAAACCCTGGACCAAGTAAGATTAGGTGAAGTGGTAGATGCCACCCCAGGGCCACAACCACGTCTGAACTCTGGAGTGTGAAGCAGCCTACCCTCCCAGCAACTTTTCATTTCTTTTTTCTTGCTTTTTGAAATAGGGTCTTGTCATATTACTCATGCTGGCAGGCCCCAAACTCGAGATCTGCCTGACTCAAGATCCTGAGTGCTGGGCTTACAGAACACCACACATTTTCCAGGAGGGAGAAGGGAACAGGACACTGGCAGCTGAGGCGCTTCCTCCTCTTTTCCCAAGAGGGCGCACAGTATATGCTCACCCAGCTCACTTACTTACCTTGTTTCCAGAGGACAACCCAGTTTGATTACTTATGTGTGTGTATGTTATTCAGTTTTGAGGCTAAGGAGCTGTTAGTCATAGCCAGCTCCTGAGAGGGGAGCAATTAGAGTAATGGAGTGAAATACCAGATGGCGACTTTTGGGCCTTCATCATCGCTCCAAAAGAAAAATGGGGATGGGAAGAATGACTTACAGAAAAGCAAAAGCCTATCAGAACTCTCAAATAATTAACTCACATTTAATACAGCCTGAGCCAAAGGTCAGGGTCTAAACTCTGAGGTCTGCAAACAATGGTGCCAGTGAGAACTCGAGCTCAGAACAAGGCATTTCCACTTTCTGTGTGGAGAGGTTTGGGGGTAACTCTCACCCTGTTGCAAGAGCAGAGGATGTTAACGAAGCCACTTAGGAAAGTGGTCTACAGCCACACCATCCTAAGGGTCAGGTCTGATCAGTACTTGGATGGGACAAACTATTAAAGGCAACTAGGGGCTCTTAATTGCTCAAGAATTTACTTAAAGGCCTGTAGCCCCAAGCTACTCAGGAGGCTGAGGCTCATGGATCACCTGAGCCTAGGATTCAGGAACAGCCTGGACATAAACTTAGACTAAAACAATAATAAAACAGTTTTAAAGACCAGATCTGTCTCTCATCCTCCCACAATGTTCAAGGCTGCCCTGTGAACACCTGTGGCATAACCTCCTTATGGATAAGGAGTAGAGGGACCCCCAGAATTCAGAGCAAAAGGCTTCCAGGTAAGAGACAAACACACTCCTGACTTGGGCCAACTCCTGTTTCAGCTGCTCTGGCCACAGAATTTTACAGTGTGTGGACAGATATGTACAGGACTGACATTCTCCCTTCTGGGAGAAGTGGCCTGCCTTGGAAGGGCAAGGAAGGCAGCCTGGCACTCACAGTCACAAAAGTCACATTGGAACACTGGAAAGGGCCAGCCATAAAACAAAAAAAGAAAAGTCCTGGCCATCCTGTTGGGGGTTGGGTTGGGGGCTCTTGTAAGAAGGAAAAAAAGCACCAGCTATATATTCCTTTCATAACTCCTTCCCCCACGGCACCAGGCATCTCTAGCCTGTGCAGGACAGGGTGTAGAGGTGAAGCAATACTTCTCCCCTACAGACAGCTACGTGTAAATATTTGCTGGAGTAGGTTACAAAGCAGAGCACTACAGCCCTTACAGAGACAGAGCTGAGACTACTGCAGTCAGAGAGCACCGTGGGCCGCCTGCTTCCTCAACCTTTCCTGGCTGTGAAGGAAGGGAACCAGGAAGGAGCAGGGACGAGTGACACAGGGGCTCTGCCCAGGGCCTGAATGCACACCAGCCTCACCACACAGGCCAGAAGGGTGGGCAGAAAAAAAGGAGGCACAGAGGTTGGCACAAGATGTGAAAGGAGGGCGCCCTACTCCTATAAGATCTAAGGGAGAAAAAAAAAAAAATGAAGACATTTTCCTAAACATTAGAAAAGGATCCAAGACATTCTCAAAGGCGATGCTGCGACCCAGTTTCCCCTCCAACTTTCCAAGTCTTTTGGCAACTTTCAACCTTTTCCAATCTCGAATGGCCTCCGGCAATAAATTACTGTTGGGATCCAGACTATCTCTCCCCTTTCAAAAGGAATTCATTCCTTAGCTACCTTTACACACCCATTTTTAGGTTTAGAAAGAAAGCAAGAAAGAGAGGTGTAAGAGGCCACCCTTACACCACTGCTGCCTTCACCCCATTCAGACCGCTGAGAATACACAGCTGACATTGGTGATTGAGCCAAGGTTACACCAGGCCCCACACCTCAGGCTTCCCAAGCACAGCAGCTCTTTCCACTATTGCCCCTCCAGACTGAGTGACTGGACCCAGCCAGAGCACATCAACTCCCCAGAATTTGACCCCAGGGGGTTCTGGGATACATCACCAAACTGGCTCTCTCCCACATCCTCAAAGATCCCAGAGCCCAAAGTTACAAAGTCCCCTTTGCAGAGTCACCAAAAGCATGCTTCCATCCCTCTGATTTTACAGACGATACTGCCCTAAGAGCAAAGGTCTTATCCAAAGCCAACGTGGTTACAGATCTGGAAAGTCTCAACCTCTAGGACGCATGAAATTGCTTCTAATTTCAATTACCTCCCACTCTCTTCACACACTTGTGAACCACCCCCCACCTTCCCACCCACTCAACACACCCTTCTTTAGCTCTTCCTGCATACACTCACACCCTCTCTCTCTTCACTCTGAGCTTCCCTCTCAACCACCCCAACACATCACCATTTCTTGCCTCCTACTCTGAACCCTCCATACCCCAAAGTACCATCAGGAAATACTGTTTTAGTATCCCCTTAACCTACCCTCTCCCCCACACCAAAAGACATTATTCTCCCCGGGCACCCATTTCTTCCTCACTGGATTAAACCCCCTTTCTTTCTCAGACTCTGCATCACCCAGGGCCTTTATAATCAGACTTCCATTTTCCCGAATTAACCTCCTCCTTATACCCTCCACCGCAGCTCCCGCTGTCTTCCACCATTCTCACCTCTGCTGGGCTACACTTCCCTCGTAGCCTAGAACCTGTACTAGTTCACTACCTTTCCCTTCTCCCAAGCACTCTGTTGGACCTCCCACCAATTCTCCTTATCCTCTTCCTTTTAAAGCAGGGCGTCCTTAATAAAGCTCGCCCCCTTCACAAACATCTGTTTCTAGGTCCCTAACTTCTGCCCTAAACACCTACCTTCTCAGGCCCCTAGTCTCATCAAACCGTCTTAACAGCCTTAGCCACCTCACACCCCAAGCCCTTGTAGACTCCCTGGTCCTCCCACCCCTCTCGAGACTCCACAATCCTCTTCTTAGTGCTCCTCCTTTACCTTTCCTGATTCTTCAGGTCTTCTAGAAGCCCCCTACACACACACACACACGCACTAAAGGTTCCCGCAATTCCAATCTCTCCTTCACACTCCGCACTCCAAACCATCTTCTCCATACTGGGGTTCCCAAACCCCCAAATCCAAGCCCACCAATTCCCTTCCCGGACCCCATTGCTTGCCTGGGCCCTACCAATCCATCCTCAGATCCTGCAATCCCGCCTTAAAACCCCGTTCCGTTTCCACCTCCCGAACCATCATCTCAGTTGCCCCAGTTCCCCGCCCAGTCTTCCACAGCCCGGACAGGTTTTCCGGATCTCACACCTGGCCGCCACTTTTTTACTCCCAATTGCTCCCTCAAGCTGTTATCCCTCTCCGGGACTCCAAGCCCGATCTCGGTCCCGCCAATTGTGTCTCAGGCACCCCCGCCTCCACCCCGTCCCACCCCACGCAGGACGCCATCCAGCCCGGCCCACGGGCCGCGCACCTTGCGTTGCTGCTTCTCCCAGGCCGGGTCCAAGAGCAGGTCCCGGTCCCAGTCATCCTCCTGGGCCATGTAGTCGCCCATGCTGCCGCCGCCGCCCGCGCCATTGCCGCCGCTGCTCGGGCCGTACTGGTACGCCTGGTTCGCCGCGTGGTAGTCCACCATACCGCTGCCTCTCGCTAGCCCGCTAGCCGGTCCGCTCCCGCCTCAGCTCCCGCCCCTGTGCCGGAGCCTCCGACTCGGCCGCGGCTTCAGCTGCTTTCAGCCCGCCCAAGACTGACGCCTGCGCAGTCCGCCCGTCGCGCCTGCGCACTGCGCCGCCGCCGCCGCCCTCCCGCGCGCGCGCACCTGGGGAGGCGAGCCCGCCCCCTGGCGCTCGGCGCCTGCGCAGAACACACCTCCGGCCGCCCGGCTGGCGTGGAAGCCCGGACGCTGCTCTCGCGTGAACGCGCGCGTCGCTACCCCCCCCGTGTGGGCGGGGCCCGAGGCATGAATGATTCATTAGGCGGGGTCCGGCGTCCGGCCTTAACCTGTTTCGGGGTGGAATGTGTTCCCGTTCAGACGTAATCAAGATTTATTGGCTGCTTACTCTGTGTGAGACCGTGTTTTATGCCTGAAGACGTCAGAAAAGTCCCCACCCTCATGAAACTATCTTCTCGAATCCTTGCAGGATGGTACAATGGGGTACTGAAGGACAGATGAACGTGTTGAGGCCTGGGTTCCGTAGGGAGACCTCTGACTCAATTTAAATAAATAATCGAGCTGAAAACTGCGCATGGTAACACATGCCTTTAACCCCCAACTGGAAGTGTGGGCAGGAGGATCAGGAATTCAAGGCCAGACGTCGTACACAGCGAGTTTGAATCTAGCCTGGGCTACAGGACCAACCCTGTCTAAAAATAAGTAAGTAAAAGAAACTCTAGAATGGCCTGAAAAGGTAGATAGACATTGAAAGAAAATTCTTGAATGACTCACAAAATAGACATGGAGCTAGATTAGATTGGAATAGATAGCTGAGAAGGCAGGGGAACTATTTTTGGACTTGCCTATCTTCATTCAACAAACACTGAGCACCTACTATGTGGAGGGACTGACCATCATGATAAGCCAGGTCAATTATCAAATGACTAACCTTGTAGGGGAGATGAACAGCAGTAAGAAACATACAGAAACCAGGCATGATTGCAGAAGCCTGTGATTCCAGCACTTGGGAGGCAGAGGCAGGCAGGTCTCTGAGTCCAAGGCCAGCCTGACCTACAGAGTGAGTTCCAGGACAGCCAGGGCTACACAGAGAAACTCTGTCTCAAAAACAGAAACAAAAAAAAAGGAAGGAAGGAAGGAAGAGAGAAAAGAAGCACAGGTAAAAATAATAGCGCCACATTAACAGGCATTTGATAGCCAAACAGGTTGGTACAGGTCATCTCCATTTTGAAAGGCAGCTTTGTGCTTCCAGCTACTCAGGAACCTTTCATCCTCCCTTACAGGGTTTCTTTATTTTGGTTTTTTGTTTTTGTTTTCTGGTTGGTGGTTGTTGTTGTTGTTTTGAGACAGGGCTTCTCTGTGTAACATCTTTGGCTATCCTGGACTCTCTTTAGGACCAGACTGGCCTCGAACTCAGAGATCTGCCTGCCTCCACCTCTGCCTGCCTCTGTGGGGACTAAAGGCCTGATCACCTCCAGACTACAGGGTTTCTTGAAAAGAGACAGTCCCACAGCCTTCTCCCTGTCTCGCCCTTTCTTCAGCCTCCAGCCCCACACTTTGTTTTCCTTTTGATTTGGGAGGTCAGAGTTGTGTGGAGGTCAGAGTTCATTCTCTGCCTCTACCACCTGGGGTCCTGAGGATCAAACCCAGATTGTCTGGCTTGGCCCTAAATGCTTTTGCCAACTGAAGCATTTTTGAGGTGTTGGATTTGTCTTGTTTCAGACAGGGTCAGACCAGGCTTGGAGCTGGTCTTTGCTACTTTGCGGATTCTTCTTTTTCCCACCCTTTATCTCCCCGGGGGCCCCCTCTTACTAGAAAGGAGAGAAAGAAGGATAGAGGGGAAATCAAGAGAGAGATAGTCTAATTTATTTTGTTTCTTCCTTGAGCATGACTAAGAAATTGCAACCAACCCCCCTCAACCACCAGCCCACCCTGCCCACCAGGGTTCTAGTATTTGTACACCCTCTGAAAAATTCCCAGAATCCCAAACATCACACAATCGCAGAAACCATCTGCAGCTGGCAAAAACCACACCTCTGCTAGAGCATGAGGCAAATCATAGTCAGCTGCTTCGGACAGTCCATGGCAGCCCCACACCTTGGATTAAAATGAAAGCACGTTCCTAACATTTTTCTGGATTCTTAAAGAAGCCAACAGCTCAGGATCGTCACTACACAGGCTGGCCATGAACTCACGATATAGTGGATGACCTTCAACCACCAATTCACCTGCTGCCGCCTCCCAAACTCCCAAATGCCAGTACCTCCTTTCTTTTTCTTTCTTCCCTCTCTTGCCCTCCTTATCTCCCTCTCTTTTTTTTTTCAATCAGGATCTCAGTATTTAGCCCAGACTAGGGGGGGACTCGAAACAGCCTTAGCTTTAGCACAGCCCTGCTGGATCAACCGCCTGGTTGTCCACACTGGAGTCAGAACATGGCCCTCCCTGCTCTAATCAGAGCTCTGTGTGTCTCCATACTTAGAGAAATCAAAGTTAGGAAAGCTGGGCAGGCCGCAGGGCAAGGCCTGCCCTTCCTTAGTAATTTAGTAATTTACTTTTTTTTTTTTTTTATTTAAAATACGGCATGGTATGGGTGGCCAGGCTGACAACCATAATTCCTGAGATACATAAGGTACTAGAACCACCTGCCAAAGTTATCTTCTGACTTCCACATATGCCTTCTTACAGAATGAAACATAATCATTTTAAATATTTGAATATATGAAAAATACTTGCACAGCTGGGCGGTGGCGGCGGCACACGCTTTTGATTCCAGCAGAGGCAGAGGCAGGCAAACCTCTGAGTTCGAGGCCAGGCTGGTCTACAGAGCGAGTTCCAGGACAGCCAGGGCTACACAGAGAAACCCTGTCTCAAAAAACCAAAAGAGAAAAAAAAAATGGCCTTCTGTCTGGTCCAAAGGAAACTCCAGACAAATTTGGCTAACTGTGGTGCCTATTAGCATACCAAAGGGCATGCTGGCCTCTAGGCTCAGCAGGTACCTGAGGCTCTTCCCAGTTCTTCTCAAGGCATCCCTATCCTAAACTTCTCCAGCTCCTGAGCTTCCTTCCCCCAGTGTCTTGGTCCCTTGGAACCCTGCCATTTCGGCCATTTGTATTTTTGGGCTCCTGGTTCTTTTTCTTGGTCCTCTTTGCTTTCTCTTTCTCTCCTTCCCTCTCCTTTCATGGCCTGGTTCTCTACCAGTTATGTTTAATTGACTACTTTTTCTCTCCCTGCTCTAGACTCTTCAGATGGCTCTGGCTGTGCTCTCCCTCCTTAATTACAAATAAAAGCCTTCATGGTGGCATGGTGGTGCATGTCTTTAATCCCAGCGCGGAGGAGGCAGAGGCAGTCAGATCTGTGTGATGAATTCGAGGCCAGCCTGGTGTAGTGAGTTCCAGGATAGCCAAGGCTACACAGAGAAACCCTGCCTGGAAAACAAAACAAAAAAACCCAGCCATGTCCTCATTCTCGGGAACTCAGTTCTCCTCTTCCACCACCTAAGATCCTGGGTTGAGCTTTCAGGCTGAGCCACATTGCCTGCTACCCCCTTCTCTCATGGACTTTTTAGTTCTGCCTCTGGAGATTAAACTTAGGACCTGCTAGGCATGCTCTTGACCAAAGAATTCTATCTTCAGCCCCCTTTTCACTTTGTCTTTTGAGACTCAGGAAGTTGCCCACACTGGCTGGGACTGTGACACTCCGGCTGCTGCCTCCCAAGGCTGCTGGGATTACTGGACTGTATCACCAGTCCACGGCCGCTCCTCCTCCTCTAGAAAATACATGACATTTGTCTTTCTGAGTCTAGCCTATTGCACTTAACATGATGAATTCCACTCGACACATTTTCTTACAAGTGGAAATGTTCTTTATGTCAGCCTAGCCTTTAAAACAGCATTTAATAAACCAATGAGTTCTGGAGTTTCACCAGACCCTCTCTTTGTCTGGGTCCCCATTTTCCTCTCAGCTGACCTGTCGCTTTCTCCCTTGCCTGCTTGCCTCCTCCCTGCTCCTGCCTCCTGTCCATGGTCCTAAGCCTCCAAGGCCTCTGCTGTACTTTCCCCACATTCCACATCTCCATGACGCACAGCCTTCTCTTCCGCAGCTCTCTGCCCCTCCACAAGCCTGTCCCTGACCACTTTATGTAAAATAGCATTCTGGGCTGGGAGGGTGGAGGAGTGTTCTGTTGGAGTTCACCAGAGGCACGGGTGTGTGCTTCACTGGTGGAGCACTTGCCCAGAACCCAAACTGAGATGTTTGAGGCTCGGTAGAAGGCTTAACCAGAATTCACCAGTGAGGCCCTGGGGGCGTGGCCTGCAGATGAATGCTGGCCTAACTTGATGTGCTCAGGGTCCAAGCAGACAACCGCCAAGCCCAAACTGCCTCAGGCACCTTTGTCCATAATACTCTTCACCATTTAACATTGTTGATTCATTACTGCTCTGTCTTGTCTGTTCCCTTCCCAGGAATAGCAACCCACAAGGGAGGGAAGGGGACCTTTGCTTCAGATTCTGCCCTCTCTCTGGCCCCTGAAGCAGTGGCTGCAGGCAGAGGAAACTTACTGAATTTCTGAGTGAAGGAATTGGCTGAAAACCACCAGGAGAGCCAGGTGTGGTAACTCAAGCCTGCAGGCCCAGTTCTGGGGGGTGGGGAGGGGTGAAGGATGGGGCACAGGAGGTCTTCAAGTTCAAGGTCAGCCTGAGCCCCAGGGAGACTTTTGTTTAACAAAATAATCTAACAGCAACAAAAAACTCAAACACTGGTACAGTTAGGGGCTGGCGACCTGGCTCAGCAGGTAGGCACTCAACGCCAAGCCGCCAAGCCTAAAGTCTTCCTTAGGGTTTCTGTTGCTGCAATGAAAACCCAGGACCATCAGCCCAGGCTGGCACCACCCACAACAGGCTGGGCTTTCCCCCAACAGTCACTAATTAAGAAAATACTCTACAGACCTGCCTACAACTCGATCTTAAGGAGACTTTTTAAAATTTATTTTTTATTTTTTGGTTTTTCAAGACAGGGTTTCTCAGTGTAGCCCTTACTGTCCTGGAACTCACTCTGTAAACCAGGCTGGCCTGAAACTCAAAAGGATCAAAGTCATGTGCCACCACAGCTTAGGAGGCATTTTCTTAGTTGAGGCTCCCTCCTCTCAGATGACTCCATCTTGTGTCAAGTTGACACAGAGCTGTCCAGTGCACCTAATGACCGGAGTTTGATCTCCAGAACCTCACAGTGGAAGGAGAGAACCGATTCCCAGAAGTAGTCCTCTGCCCTCCACGTGTGTGGCAAGGGCACACAGGCACGCACTAATGAATAAATACGATTTTAAAAAACATTTAAAATTTTTACTATTCATTTATTTCTGTACATTGGTGCTTTTGCCTGCATGTGTGAGAGTCGGAGCCCCTGGAACAGGAGTTATAGACAGTTGTGAGCTGCCATGTGAGTGCTGGGAATTGAACCCGGGTCCTCTGGGAGAGCAACCTCTGAGCTGTCTCTCCAGCCCTAAATGCAATTTTTAAATATTTCATTTTGCTGTGTGTGTGTAGATGTGAGGATAGTGGCCATGGAGGGCAGAAGAGGTTATCAGATCCCCTAAAGCTAGAGTTAAGGTAGGTGTGAACCACCCACTATGGATACTGGGCATCACTGGAGGGCAGCTAAGAGTGCAGCTAGCATTCTTTACCGATGAGTAAAAATAATTATAGATATATGCATATATATATTTGAGAGAGGGTGTTGGTGTACTTTTTAAAACTTTTATGCTTCTTAATATCTTTCTCTACCCCAATCCCTTATAATACCCCAATACCGGGTAGGAGAGGTTAGTGAGGAGTGGGGGCAGTTTTGCTTAGCTACTTCCTGCTGTTTAGGGCTGTCTGGTAGTTCCTTGGGGGCAAGTCCAAGCTCTGTTTCAGGAGCTCTGTGACTTGTTCCCTTCAAACTGCATAGACACCAGGAGCAGCAGGGGAGAACCGCCTTCTCTCCCGGGCCCTGGCATGTACTCCCTCACCAGAACCCTCACATTTAAACTACCTGCATCTGGCAATGAGCCCATCTCAGAGCCTGCACCAGGCAAATAGTCTGCTGCTGTGGACACTCTGTATCAGCCCCATATCCCACACCTGGGATCAAAACAAAAACATGTTCACATCCACAACAATGGGGTTTCTTTGTGTAGCCCTGACTACCCTGGAGACCTCACATGCCTGCCTCTGCCTCCCTGAGTGGTGGGATTAAATGCATGTGCCACCAGGTCCAGCGTGATGTGTATATGTGTATGTGTGTATTTTAACAAGTTAAAAGTGAGGTTTTGTGGAGGAAAGCAATCAGGAAAGTGGGGTAGGCATGAATTTAACTTTGTTGGGACAATTGGGGTAAACCTCCAGGATTGGGATCTGAGCAGAAGAGACATGGGAACTTTACTGAAATGAGGACCCCAGGCCTTTCTTGGAGGGGGCAGTCTCAAGTACCCCACTCTGGCCTCAAACTCCCTACTTATCTGAGGATGGCCTTGAACCCCTGATCACCCATCTTTCAAGATCTAGGACTCCAGATATGTGCATACAACTGGCAGTCCTCTGGCACGCTTTGAGTGGGAACTCCCAGCCCAACAGCTCAGACAGGCAGCAGTGGGGGCAGCAGCTCACACAGTGAGGTTCGCAGGAAATGGTCCTTTTAGAAGGTCCTGACAGCAGGGCCTGGTGGTGCACACCTTTAATCCCAGCCCTCGGGAGGCAGAGACAGGTAGATCTCTGTGAGTCTGAGGCCAGCCTGGTCTACAGAGTTCCTTCCAGGAACAGGTTACACAGAGAAACCCTGTGTCAAAAAAACAAAAAAGATTGCCCTATGTGTTTGCCTATATATATGTACATACACCCGGTGCATGTCTGTCCCCTCAGAGAACAGAGAAGGGAGCAGAATGCCCCAGAACTAGAGTGACAGGGGCTGTGAGACACCACGTGGATTCTAGGAACTGGACGAAGGGTCTCTATAACAGCAGCAAGTGCTCTTGATCACTGAGCCTTCTCTCCAACCCAATCTTTTTTTTTAAGGCACAGTCTTACTGTGTAGCCCTGCCTGGCCAGGAACACACTTGCATATGCCTCCAGAGTGCCAGGACACTATGGCTGGCTCCCTTATGCCTCAACCCTGCAAGGAGTCTACTACGAGCTTGTCTCCCAGGTTGGGAGTGGACAGGGATGTCACAGGTGACCGCAGAAGCAGCCTGAAGAGGTGGACAGTGGCGACTCTCGCCAGGAGTGACTCTGGAGTTTTGCTGCCTGCATGTGTGCCTGTGTGATGGAAGAGGGCATCAGGTCTCATTATAGATGGCTGTGAGCTACCGTGTGGGTGCTGGGAGCTGAACTCAGGTCCTCTGGAAGAGCAGACAGAGCTCTTAACCTCTGAGCCTTCTCTCCAGCTGACTCTGGAGTTTCTCTTTCATAATGGGTCAAACTCTGTCCCCGACTTCGGTACTAACTCTCAACTTAAGACCAGACACAGACTCCAGCTATTAAACCAAGGCTCACAAGCCACGAGGCTGAGATGGCTCCGTGTTTTTGGTCAGCCAGAGTGAGAGTAGACATGTGGCTGCCAAAGGACAAAAGGTCATTTCTCCTGCCAAGCAGCTACGGCCAGTTGTTCAAGTTCATCCCCCACGAAGGCACCTGCCAGTGTCTCCCTGGCTGTCATCCCCACCCAGAGAAGGCGCCTAGATTTCTACAAAGATGGTTGGCAGGTGGGGCAGCAAACCAGGTTCCCTCCCCTTCAGCACTTCGGAGATGACTTTCGGGAACAGCAGTCGTTTTATTTGCTCTGTCCCCAGGGTTAGGAAGGGTTCTAGTTCCTGGTGCCTGCTCAGGTAGGTCTGAAGACCAGAGCAAAGGGTGCTCACCACGCCCTGGTTCCCGGGGACAGGATCCTCTCAGGAATGTTGGGTGAGTGCTGGCTTCAGGGAGGGTTGAACAGGCCAGCAATCCAGTAGCTGGTGTGACGGCAGGCCCCAAGGGAGGTGGGCGTGGCGAAGGCTGAGCATTTACTGCTTCAGTTTATCTCCACTCACCTCATCCTTGGCCCTGTGCACACTGAAATCACCTGATTAAGGTCATTTGGCCAGAATAATGTAATGTCTTTGGGCGTGACATGGACTGGGTGGCTGGGAAGACGGCTGACTCAGCAGACAATATGGTAACCTTTTCAACCAGAGCAGCAGGAAGGCCAGCCACCAGCCTTGGTGATGGATCTTGCATTGCCTCCCGATTGCCTGCTTGTGTTTCTTTGGTGTTTTGGATCACTGTAGGGAACAGGTGAAGGCTGTCACGAGGAACAAGAGTGTACCACTCAAGGCTGTCAAGCATGGCATGTGCACACATGTCCACATGGGGGTCAGCCTCCCAAAGGCAGGGGATTGAAGGTGCGTTCTCTGATACCCAGAGCCTGAATCCAACTACAGCTGTAGCCCATTAAATCAACCCTCTTCCCTTAACTCACCAATGTGGCTCAGCTGGCCACAGTGAAACTCCTGTCTCGGCCTCCCAGTGCTGGCAGTAAAAGGTGCAGGAGTACCACATCTTATTTGAGCAGTTTATGGCCTGAGCCTCCCCAACCTCTCTTTAAAGACCTGATGTAGCTAAGGGCAGCTTTTTAACCCCTGGTGTTCCGGCCTGCACCTCCCAAGTGCAGGAAATGTGCCGGCCACCACTCCCAGCCCGGGACCCCTGCCAGCTGAGGAAACAGGGCTCTCCTTCCAGCACTGACAATAAGAAGCAGGTGACTTGTCAAGGACCCAAAGTCTGCTCTCCACCCTCCAGAGAGCCCAGGGCCCCAGGGTGGCCCAGGGCACTCACCGTCCTCAGCCTACCTCATCCTGCTGACTCACAGGTCAGGAAGGAGGGGCAGGGACAGGCAGCAGGGTGGGGCAAAGGAGGAAGTGGCATGGGGGACGCCCAACAAGAGGGAAGGGCCCTAGCTCCGGCCACAAGTTGGCTCTCTGAGGGGAGAGGCAGGAGACAACAGGGTGGGGCGAACAAGTCTTTATTAAATGCACAGTTACTGGGAGGAGGCCATGATGCTGGACACACCTGTTGAGAAGGAAAAAACAGGGTCAACTGGTGAAGAGGGGGCCTCACCTCCCAGGAAGCCGCCTTCCTTCAGGTCAGTCACCACAAAGGCAGTTGCGTGCTATAGTTTAGTGGTCTTGGACACGTTAATGGGTCTGTGCCTTAGTTTCCCCCTCTGTGTACTTCTACCTTACAGGATCAGAGCTAAATGATGCGCTTGGACACACAGCTGGTAGTACTGAGTATTCTGTGTATTCAGCCTTGTCCTAGTTACTTTCACAAGCTGGACACTGGCCTGGCCAGTAGACTGCCACTGTGGCGGGAACTGTCTATGAAATGCTGAGGTCCAAACATGGGGACCACTGCCTGTGCAGGTCAGGAGAGCAAGAAGCAGGCAGATCTCTGAGTTCAAGGCCAGCCTGGTCTATAGGAAGGACAGAATGACACAGGGAAACCCTCTTAAGAAACAAAATGAAGAGCAGTCTGGCTAGGGGAGCCCCACAGAGGGCTCACTGTACAGCAGCAGAGGCTACCTAGGACCTCGCACTGAGTCTCCCCTGGGGCCAGCAGCCTGGGCTGGTCGGAGGAAGCTGGCAGAGTAAGTGCTTTGCACACCCCAGCAGAGCTCTCTGATGAGGGCGCCGTGTCTCCCACGGCCACTCACTGTCAAAGTCGATCTTCTCCACGATGTTCTTGGGCTTAATGCTCTCTTCCTGGCTACAGATGAAGATCTGCCCTGACTCATCAGCGCTCCAGCCATACTTGCTCATCCACACCTTCAGCTGGTTGTCTGCAGGCGACACACACGTGCAGGGTGGAAGTGTTGGTTGCTGGAACCCCAAAACCATGGGCTCTCTCTGCCTGACTGCTCTAGGCATGTTCTATCTGGACAGAAGCAAGGCCTGCCTTCTGGGGCTCATTCACCCCCTTGGCCACCAGAGGGCGCCATTAGGCTTGCTATCCTAATCACAGACTTATTTTTGAGACAATTTAACGCAGCCCAGGCCGGCTTGGAACTCACTGTGTAGTTGAGGACGACTTAAATTTCTAATACCTTTGCTTCCTAAGTACTGGGATTATAGGGTATGGCCTTGTTTTCCTTAGTTTCTTTCTTTCTAAGATTTATTTTTAACTATGTAAACAATGTTGTGCCTATAGGCCAGAAGGCGCCAGATCTCATTTTAGATGGTTGTAAGCAACCATGTGGTTGCTCAAATTGAACACAGGATCTTTGGAAAAGCAGCCAGTCTTCTTAACCTCTGAGCCATTTCTCCAGCCCCTCCCTTAGTTTCTTAAGGTTCTGTTTGTTTAAAAAAAAACAAAACAAAACATTTATATGCATGTCCAAGTGTGAATGTCGGCAGGTCTCCCAGGGCCAGAGGGTACACTGAATTTCTTGGTTTGTGAACAGCCCACCACAGGCGCTGGGATCCTCAAACCATCTCCAAGATCAAGCAGTAAAGGGTCTCAACCCCTAGACAGGATCCTCTCTCCAGGCCCCAAGCCTTTCTTCAAATGTGCTAATGTTTTTTTACTTAGAGACACCTTTTAAGAACATCATTCTGACCAGTTCCCCCACCCCCCACCCAGAGCCTTCCTATGATCCCTGTCACTACAGAAGAAAGACCACTGAAGTCCTCACAAGAGCCCAAGGACCAGAAGGAAAGTCACGTTGTTCCGGTTCCATAGCACACAACAGGCAGGAAAGCCGGATCTGCTTTCCTTTCGGGGTACCCACCTCAAGGTACTGGGGTTCCTGTCAAATGCTGCCCCAGTACTAACTACTACAAGATGCAAACACCTACTATCTCCACTTTGCCCGAGCTCTTGTATGCACTCCCACGAGCAGCATCAGGACCCCTGGCTGACGCAGTCACTGACTGCTTGAACTCCACACAATCCCCCTGCTTCCTGTTGCTGGGATTACAGGTGGGCACCATCACACCTGGGGAGGGAGCATCCTATACCAAGCCCTTAACCACTCTCTGGACCAGATAATGACCTAGAAATCGTGCAATGGGTCTTCCCAGCTCCCTAGCCCTCTCAGACTGACAGAAACAGCAGCAGGCCTCACCCGTCAGGTCTCCAAGCATCTCTGCCAGCAGCCAGCGGTCGATGTGCTGGTACGTGATGCCCACAACATGGCAGATGACTGTGGAAATCCAAACAAAGACTGTCAGAATGTACTCCAAGAATGGAGCCGTGTGAGAAAAGTACACAAAAAAACAAGGCTTGTGACTTCTGTTCTTTCAAACATGGGCTTGTTCTTGGAATGTGCTTTTGTGGCGCTCCCAGGTACAGGAAATAAGAATGGGCCTGCTTCAGATTACACACAGCTGCTTGCTTTTGTTATTCAGAACAATGCTCCCAAGCACAGCTTATCCTTGTGACTGTACATGCCTTGTACCACGTGACCTTTGCTCATATGGCCTTGCTTTAACCTTCTGATGCTCACAGTAAAACTGGCTATCACACAAGACTTTAGGCTGCCTTCTCCCCGGTCCCAGCACCTCTAGAATGGTGGCGAAAGCCCATCCCTCAGGAGCCACTGCCAGTGCCCCTGGCCCCTTAGGACCCCAGGCTCAGAGAAGGACTCACATTTTCGGACAGAGTCTTCAAAGCCAGTTATGCCTTCCAGGAGGTCCATGTTTTCATCCAGAGCTTGCTGTGCAAGGGGGACAGCCACAGGGTTAGCCCAGGCAGATTGCTCTCAGCAGCCTTCAGGAAGGGTGCTGATGCTCTGCAGGCCAAGGACGACCTCGGGCTCCGGGGCAGCCTGGCGTGCTTCGAGCGAGACACAAGCAGGATCAGCAGCTCAAGGCCAGCCTCCATGCAGCAAGTGTGACCAGCCTGCGCCCAGGCTCTTTTAAAGCTTGATTTTAGTATGTAGTGTTCTGCCTGTATGTATGCCTGTGTGCTAGAAGAGGGCGCCAGATATCATAGGTGATTGTGAGCCACCATGTGGTTGCTGGGACTCGCACTCACTGGAAGACCTCAGGACCTTAAGAACAGTACTCTTAACGTCTGGGCTCTCTCCAGCCCCTTCTTTTGGGTTTCGAGACAGGGTTTCTCTGTGTAGCTCTGGCTGTCCTAGACTTGCTCTGTAGACCAGGCTGGCCTCTAACTCACAGGGACCCACCTGCCTCTGCCTGGCTGGGAGATCCAATAAGCCACAGAACATATATACATGCATGCATACACACACATACAAGCAGTTTTATGTGTATGGTGTTCTGCCTGCACGGCCGGTGTCCATGGAGGCCAGAACAGGTTGAATCCCCTGGAACTGGAGTTACAATGGTTGTGAGCCTCATCACTCCGGCCCCTGGCCTGGAGCTCTATTCGCAGCTTCCCACACTCTGGTATGTCAGGCAATGGCCACGGGACTGGCGTAGCCTTCCACTGGGCAACTACCATTCAGAAGCTGGACAGAGTGCTCCGACGGAGGAGAGGAGGCACAGGACGCGGGGACAGGGCCAGCCTGCACCATGTGAGCAAAAGGGCTCTCTCCGTGCTGGTTCCACGTGAAGAGCAGACTTACTGAGCACAGAGCCCATGAGCAGGCAGGCACCATTGTCTTTGCTTTGAGAGGTTCTCCTGCGGCTCAGGCTGACCTCAAACTCTCCGTGCAGCTGAGGACGACATGACAGGAGCTTCTGATCCTGTCCCCCTTCTGTAACTACAGGTGTGCGCTAACATGCCTGGTTTTATGAAGCGCTGGGTGGGGATGGCACCCAGGCTTCCCACATGCTACCCACGCACTGTGGCATGCCAGCCTGGACCCAGGGGACGTTACCCAGAAAGCTTGAAAGTGGCAGGTCTCCAGCAGGTCACCCAGGTACAAGATCTGTCGGATGGGTCGCTCTTCTTGCTGGCATCAGGAAGCATTAAGGAAACGGTGGAACCTCAATCCTTCCCTCCAAAAAAAGAGGTGGGACTTGGGATGGGGATGCAGTACAGAGCAGTGCTGAGTGCTGGCCTCATGGGTGTGAGGGCAACATCTTCAACATCTCCAACACCCACCACTTGGGAGACAGGGGCAGGGGTTTCTGGGAGATTTAGCACAGCCAGCTCTACATGGCAAGCTCCAGGCCAGCCAGGGTGACATAGCAAGACCGTTTCTCAAAATAAATACACGAATAATGATATAAAAATTCTGAGCCACAGGCCAGAGAGATCGCTTAATAGTTAAGACCATTATCTGTTCTTCCAGAGGTCCTGAGTTCAATTCCCAGCAACCACATGGTAGTTCAAAACCATCTGTAATGAGATTTGGTGCCCTCTTCTGGCGTGCAGTGATACATGCAGATAGAACAGTCACACACAGAAAATAAATCTTTGAAATCCTACCACTTGGGGGAGGCAGAGGCAGGCGGGTCTCTGTGAGTATGAGGACATCCTCACAAAGTGAGTCCGGACAGCCAAGGCCACACAGAGAAACCCTGTCTCAGAAGGGAAAAAAAAAAAAAAAATCGGAGCCAGCAGGTAAAAATGGTTGGAACAAGTCTACTGACCCGAATCCCTGAAACCCACAGGAGAAAGGGGAAACTGCTGCATCAGGTTGTCCCTGACCTCCATATGCACTCTGAGACACAGGAGCACCACAGCATCCACCCTGACCCGCACTGGCTGATCCTAGAGTGCAGAGCCCTCCCCCACGCCGCTGGAAGGATACGTGTGCCTGGTCGATCATACACTTGCACAGAGTGAAGTCCGTGTGCGGCAGGTTGGTGAGGGCTTTCAGCAGGATCTGGGCTGTGACTGTGGTCTGAAAGAAGGCTGGGTTGAACTGGTACCTAAGAAGGACAACAGACACAACAATGGTGGCTTTTTTGGTTTACTGATACAAGGTTTCTCTGTGTAACAGAGCCCTGACTGTCCCAGAGAGGCTCTGTCCCAGGCTGGCCTCACTCGGAGATCCCCTGCCTCTGCCTCCGGAGTGCTGGGATTAAAGGTGTGCATCAATGGTGGTATCTTGCAAAGCTAGCTATACTGGCATATGTCTGCAACTCCAGGACCCAGGAAATTGGAAGTTTTGGGCCAACCTGGGCTATATATCCACAGCGGATAAAATGATAGCCTCGTATGCCCCAGCCTTGCCAGGATAGACAGGCAAAGGTTCCAGCCTGGGGTTTAGAAGCCAGGACTGTGCAGGCTCCGACACCAACTGTTTTCTCTATGTAACTAACTCCCTGAGTCCACTTCCCCGCTCTGGACTTGGGGACAGATAACTCCTCAGCCACAGGAGAGGGTGGACACTGTCGCGTAACTCACAAAGGAACACGGTTAGAAGGAGACTCTGGAGCGAAGGCCTGGAGCTGCCCAGGCTGCCTACATTCAGACCCCCCCCCATAGGAGGCTGGCACACAGGAGCACTGGGCAGCCAGCCTCACCAGCGAATAGGTTATCTCCATTTTACAGACAGGATCGCTAAGGCCACAAAAACTGCTGCATACTAATAACAGAGACAGGTGGACCTCTGTGAGCTCAAGGCCAGCCTGATCTACATAGCAAGTTCTAGAACCAACAACTACACAGTGAGAGACACGAGTCAAAATTAAACAAAACAAATCAACAACAAAAAAACCAGCAAACCAACTAAGTTATACAGCTAGTAGTGTATCAAGAAAGCACTGGAGAGCAGCAAGGTGTGGTAGCATGTGCATGTAATCACAGTACTTGCAAGCCTGAGGCATGACCCCAGGAGTTTAAGGCCAGCCCGAGCTATACAGCAGAATACTGGACAGGTCTAGGGGGATCTGGTCCAGGTCCTGGTGGCATGTGCTCATCACCCCAGCACTTGGGAAGATGAGGAGTTCAAGGCCATCTTGATAGCAAGTTTAAAGCCAGCCAGAGTTATAGGACCCTTCCTTAAAACAAACAAACAAACCAACCAGAAAAAGGACTGGAGAGATGGCTCAGCCAGTCAGGACACCTGCTGTGTAAACTCAAATGACCCAAATTCAGTCTCCTGGACTCATAAAAAATGGCTATAGTGAATGTATTTGTAATCCCTGCTACAGTGAGATAAGAAACAGAATCTAGACGTGTGTAGGCCAGTTAGCCTTCAGAGGCAGAAAACTCAAAACGGTGGCACGCATGCCTTCAATCCCAGCACTCAGGAGGTAGAAGCAGGTGAGTTTGAGGACAGCCAGGGATATGTAGAGACCGTGCGTCAAAAACAAAACGAAACAAGGTGGAAAGCAGAAACAGACTGCTCTAAGCTGTCCTTGGCCTCTTCATCTAGTCTCATAAAACCAAATGAATTAAAAGAAATAAGACAAGTATTCATGCCAGGTAGGCATGGCAGCCTGTCTGGAATGCCAGTGTCTGCAGGGGGGTCCCAAGAACAATCTGGTTGGTGAATATTAGCTGTGTTGGTGACTTCTGGGTTCCATGAGACCCCAGGTCAAGGGATGAAAGGTGGAAGCGACTAAAGATGGTTACTGATCTCAGCCTCAGGCCTCCACACACAAACATCCCACCTACACACATGAAAACAAGAAAGAGAAAAAGGAAGGCTGCACCCAGAGAGGAAGATGCCTAGTGCAGAAGAACCTGTGCTGTATGGTTATGTGCTATGTGAGCTCAAAGCAAGCATGCCCAAACTGGGCTGATCTGGATGCAAGGACCCAAAGACACGCCATGAGGGCTCAATGGTGGTTACATAAGCTAGGGGTTTGATGGGGCAGAGCATGTGGGCAGAGGACCAATGGCACTAGCCAAATGGATGCTCTGTTTACAATAATCTGTCAAGCAAGAGAATTGTTTATAGATTATCTTGTGTATTTTGTAATTAAAGACAAAACAGAACAGAAAAACCCTATCCTAACCTTGGCTTTCTAGCCCACAAACCAAAGAGAAGCCACATCCTGCAGCTTGCCCCAGGCCCCTCTGCACCCAGTTCCCTATCCCTGATAGCTAGCTGCTGGCATGAGGGCGGGAAGGGGACAGGCACTCACAATTTCAGGACAGCCAGGTTTGCCTCCAGGTCATAGGCATTTTCCTTGGCCTGCGTCTCCACGTAGCGCTCCAGGGTGGCCAAGTTCTCTGGGTTGTACCTGGAAGGTAATCAAGGCAGGTGAACCAACTGGCATGGCAGTGCGTGGCTTTGAGCCCAGTACTGGGAGGCTGAGGCAGGACAGGAGGATTGCAAATCTGAGATTACTCGGGCATATACAGTGAAAACCTGTCTCAAAGGAAAGAGACAGGTGTACGTAAACGAGAGAGAAGACAAGAACAGAGGCAGAAGGGGCCACCGTAATGTTGACCTTCCCACAGCTGAAATCTGCTCCTGGCGGTATTCCTCCCATTATCCTTTTAATAAAACTATGTGCATTTCATTCTAAAAACAAATAATAAAGCTAGTCCCATCCACTACATCTACCTAGATAGCTGACCAACTGTGAAATCTGCAGAAATCTTGCTCACAAGTTGGACCTCTGGCTAGCCCGACTAAAGCCCTGGGTCGTGACTATAGGATGCCTCCAACCTCAGCCAGTCTCTGCAGCCTGTACATGTGCCTTCCTAGACATCTACCCGTTCTAACCCGGTTCCATCCTCTCCTGCCTAGGTCAGTCCGTGGCTTGCTAAGCCACGATCGTTCCTTGCTGTCACTATCTGTTGAAAAGGGGTTGTCGCCTGGCTGGAATAGGACCCTAGGTCCAGGAGAGCAAGGCCTGTGGCTGTCTCCATCGCCTCCGGTTCCCAGTAGCCGTGCAGACATCAGTGAACCTTATGTTGGATGGATGGCTGACAAGAGCGGAGAAGAGACTGTAGAGACACTGAGAGTCTGAGGCGGCGGAAATGGGAAAGTTGAGGGACGGAGAGAAACTTGGAGAAACTCCGCCACTGGACGGATGTGGCGCCCTGGCTGGCTCCCCGTCTTCTCCACCCCGCTTGGCCAGAGCGCGCCCTCCAGCCGAGCTCAGACCTGTCGATACCCTTGAGCAGCTTGCCCACGTTGGCTCTCATCTGCTCAAACATCGCCATGGTCACGGCAGTCCTCCGCGGTCGCAGCCGGGGTGGAACACCAGCACCGGCGCCCAGATCTCGAGGGCCGGAAGAAAAAGACGTGCGGGAAGCGGAAATTGCGTCACACCGTCCCTCCGGCTCCGGCAAGGGAAGCAGAAGGGACGGCGCTTCCGGCAGCCGCCCGGTTTTTCGGCTGCCTCGTGACTTCTTCCCAGCAGTCGTGATGCGAGCATGCGCATTGGCCGCCTTCGCGCCCCTCCCTCCTCTTGGCTCCCTTGCTGACCCGGTTCCGTCCTCTCCTGCCTAGGTCATCATGTGGCTTGCCCTGGCCTGGCCCCGATTGCCCCTTGATGCCATTATCTGTTGAAAGAGGTTGTCGCCCGGCCGGAACGGGAGTCCACACGCTCCCACTCCCCGCGAGGGGAACCAATGGCGTGAGAAAACCTTCGGCCGGCCTTACCACGCAGGCGCCAGGGGGCGGGGCCAAGCTTTCCCGGGCCGCGCAAACTCGGGGCGCGCGTGCGCTGGATGGCTGGGGCAAGGAGTTCTCTGGACGCATGCGTAGCCGTAAACTCGTGGAGCGGCGCGAAGCGTTCTAGCGGCCCTCTCTCTGCGTTCCGTCGAGTGGGATGCGCTCTCTGGAGCCCTTCTCGCCCGGGGCTTGGGTGCTTGAGACAGCACCCAGCATCCTCACTTCCTTACCACTAAGTCCCAGACCCTGGTCCCCGCCCTGCGTTGCTTGATGCTACAGGGCTGTGCTAGGAGGCCGGGAAGGCGCATGGCGCCTGCACCAGGCAGGACTGCCGTGGCATCCCGGACTCATTATCAGGCTCCGGGTAGGGGCTATAACGAGTGTCCGTGGCCGCCACGGGTTCCGTATATTTTAGGCGCGACGCGCCGGCATGTGCCATGTGGGCAGGTGTCCTGAGCCTAGCTGTCACTTAAGTGACGCGTACGTGTCTAGAATAAACAGGCCTATGTGCTTCCTTAGCCAGGTCTGGGCAGCCCGGCAGCCCTTTGGCTTGCAGAGGTTCAACTGTAACTTGTGACTCCTCCCAGAACAGTAGAGTGTTGGGGGTAGGGTGCCAGGTTAGCCCCCGGTTGCACTTCAGATCCTTTGCATCTTATTTACATAGTGCACTTAAGGGGGTAAAAAGGAGTCCCACGGGGCCCAAGGCTATCAGGCGCTCAGGACCCAGGGGAGGGGGTGGAGCCCTCTGTGCAGCCCTGCAGCTGGGGCAGGAAGCGAGAGCGGGGAGGGAAAGGCCACAGCCCGCAGAGTCAAGGCGGGCCCAAGGCTTGTGGGGACGGAGGTTAACATACCGAAGCCCCGAGGTCCTGCTGGCCCCCTGGGCGCTGGCCCAGCCCCGGCCTCCAGGGATGGCCCTTGTGGACCCAGACATCTTTAATAAGGACCCCCGGGAACACTATGATCTCCTGCAGCGACTGGGTGGTGGAACCTATGGAGAAGTCTTCAAGGTGAGCGAGCCCTTCTGCTCCCTTCAAACCTGGGATGACTGGGGTGAGGCCGGCAAGCCCGAGTGCGAGGGGATGCCAGGGCCTGGCCTTGGTTCAGAGATGCTGAGGGTAGCAAGCTATGGAGCCTGCCTGACGGCCAGCTTCCCCTTTACAAGGCCCGAGACAAGGTGTCGAAGGACCTGGTGGCTCTGAAGATGGTGAAGATGGAGCCTGGTGAGAGAGGCCGCAGCAGCTTCCCCCAGGCCTGCCCTTAAACTTCCTGGGATGGGAAACACTTCTGTAAGACCCGGCCGGCCACCTATTCCCTCCTGCCCCTCCTCACAGACGATGATGTCTCCACCCTTCAGAAGGAGATTCTCATGCTGAAGACTTGCCGGCATGCCAACATCGTGGCTTACCATGGCAGTTATCTCTGGTGATGTCTTACTCAGCCCATCCCCCAACTCCAGCCCCTTATGTCGGACTAGGCAACACTAGCCAGATCCTCAGTCCTAAAGTACCCTTTGTGGTCCAGATACCCTAACTTGACCTCAGCCCATTGTAATCAAATCTTTAAACGGTCAGTACCCTGCATCCCTCATTTTCACTCTGCTTGTTTAATATGAACCCCCAAATTCTGTGGCTCCCAAGCTAATGTCTCAGCTGCCCCAATAATGATGTTTGTTCCTCAACCCTGGACTTCTTTGTTCTGTCTGCTTCTACATGAGCATTCTGCTCTGTGCCCTAAGCTAGCCTGGGATGGCAGAGGGGTGCCCTGGGGTTGGAACCCAAACATCTAAGTTCCAGTCAAATTGCCCTAGAGTGCACTCTTTCTTGTCCATCTCCATTCTGTGGTGGGCAAGAGGAGTGAGCTAGCCTCAAGCACGGGGGGAGGGGGGGTCACTGTCATTGTCATCCCTGCTCTGTTGGCCTCCTGTAGGCTGCAGAAGCTTTGGATCTGCATGGAATTCTGCGGAGCTGGTTCTCTCCAGGACATCTACCAAGGTCAGAGGAAAGACAAGGGACCTGGTCCCCTTTGTCCACCTCTCCCGTCTCTCTGTGCTTGTTTCCTGGGAGCTGCTTTTCTGGTCCATGAGCCCCTCCCTTGGGCCCCCATTGAATGATGCTAGGTAATCCTGTGATGACCCTGGCATCCAGCACCCAAGGGTCCTACCTGTCTTTCCCCAGGCAACATCCATGTCCTGACCACATCTTGGTCGGGATGTCTATGTTTTCTTGCCAAAATGTATCCCTGGGTTGGGTTAGACAGAGTTTCTCTGTGTAGCCTTGTCTGTCCTGGACTCACTTTGTAGACCAGGCCGGCCTCGAACTAAGAGAGCTCCACCTGCCTCTGCCTCTCCGAGAGCTGGGATTACAGGTTTACACCTCCGCCGCAGCCGCCGCCGCCACCGGCTTCCTTTTGTCTTTCTTTTCTTTTCTTTTTTTCTTTTTCTTTTTTTTTTGCAATGGGGATCTCACTGTGTAGTCCTGGCTTGTCTCCAGCTCACAGACCTCCGCCTACATCTGCCTCCCACAGTGTTGAGATTCAAGGCACGCGCTACCATCCCTGGTCTATTTCTGCATTCTCTACCTCAGATTAGTTGCTCAGATTGTTGGGCAGTCAGTCAATGAATTTCTGGATCTAGCCTGCAGTTTGCGTTTAGGGGAATTTGAGGTTAAAAGTCAGATAGGCATCTTGTCCCTTCTGAATCCTGTCTCTCTCACACACCTATCCCCTTTTTTATTGAGACAGTTTTTCTGTGTGTAGCATCGCCTTGTCCTGGACTTTCTTTGTGGACCAGGCTGGCCTGAAACTCACAGAGCTCCACCTGCCTCTGCCTCCCTAGTGCTGGGATTACAGGTGTGTGCCACTTCATCTGCCACACACATTAAAAAAAAAAATCATAGTGAATTTTGAACCTGGAGTTTTCTGTTTGTTAGGCAAGCACTCTGAGCTGTATCCCCAACCCCCCTCTTTTTCAATTAATTAATTTATTCTTTGGGAATTTAAATGTAAATTTATCTATTCTTTGAGAAATATAGGTATATAAAGTATTTTTATCATATCCCTTCAACCTCTTCTAGACATTCCCCAACCCTCTTCTTACTCATTATTCTGAGACAGAGTCTCAATGAGTTGTCCAGGCTGGCCTTGAACGTTCGCTCTCACTCTTGAGTAGCCAGGACTACTGGTCTACGGCAGCCTTCTGCACCTATCTACACCTCAGCCCTCTCTGAAGTTCTGATATTCACCTCTGTCTTTCTAGCTTTCTAACTCACTCTAGCCCAAGACCTCAAATCTCTGAAAAGGTCGAACTATAGCTCAGTGGTAGAATGTTTGCCATGTAAGATGGATCGAGGTCCCAGCTTTCATCCGGGCAACACAAAACCTCCCCCAGAACGGGAAACTGAGGCCCGTAGACAGGAAGTGACTCATCCAGCCTCTGTAAGACCTGCTGTCTGTCCACCACCCTTTGTCTCATCTTCCTTTCTCTTGCCCCTTTACTAACCCTGCTTGTTTCTTTCTTCTAAAATATGTCTGTCTCCCTGCATTTGCTCTCTGCCCTGATGCTGGATTTGTGAGCCTGTCTCTTGATCTCTGCTATTGCTCATCTTGGCTGCCCTCACACCACCCTATTCAGAGACTCCTATGACTCCCGTAGCCGTCCATATTGCCCTGGCCATTGCCCCCTGCCTCCTGCCCTTGCTCTTTTCCTCCTGCAGAGAGGGAACTGTCACATCCTCATTCCTGCTTTAGGGTAGCCTTGCTGACCAGCAAGTGTAAAATGTCATAGCCCTTCCCACACACATTTCCTGTTGTTATTTCTGTCTCTGTTTTTTCTTACTAATTATTAGCATACTGACATCTAACATTATGTTTTTCCGTATTATTTATTTATTTATTATTTTTTTGAAATAACAGATGATATGCAGCACTGAGAATTTCTCTAGCCTTACCATCTTATATTCTATTCCTCTTGGAATGTTCTCTCCATGAAAGCAGGGATTTATCTTTGTGTGTGTTTGCATGTGTATGTGCTAGTAATGAAGCCCAGGGATTTCACATGCTGGGCAGGGACTATGTACCAGGCCCCAGCTCCTCACTGGGGGATTCTAGGCAGGGACTCTGTGGCTGAGCCAGGCCCCAGCCCCTCACTGGGGGATTCTAGGCAGGGGCTCTACCACTGAGCCACACCCCAGCCCCTCACTGGGGGATTCTAGGCAGGACCTCTACACTGAGCCACACACCCAGCTTTTTGGATGACTCTTGCTTTTAGCTGTGTCTCCCGGACCTGGCATAGAGTAGGCATCTTGTAATTATTTGCTGAGTGACTGTCTTCCTCTGGCCTGTAGCTGCATACTCATCTGTCTCTCTCTCTCCCCTTCCATGCACACTCTGTAACCCTGACTGGCCTGGTTGTTGGTATACAGCCCCAGCTAGCCTGAAACTCAGGGCAACCCTCCTGCAGGCAAAAGCGACCATGCTCAGCTCATCACCTTTCAAGCTGCCCCTTCCCGCTTGTCCCATCTAGGACCCCCTCCTCTTTGGTCATCCTGTCAGATGTCACGGGTGGAGGGAGGCTGGGGACCCCAGAGAGCCAGGATTCTTGACTCCTCTCCCAACACCTGGCCTGGCTGGGATGACTTTTGCAGTGACTGGCTCTCTGTCCGAGCTCCAGATCAGCTACGTATGCCGGGAAGTGCTCCAGGTAAGAAGCTGTGGGGTCAGGGGTGGGGTGGGGGTGGGGGAGTGAGCAGTGCCCTGCTCGGCAGGCAGATGGTGCTCACCAGCCCTGTGTTCCTATCTCCCCAGGGGCTAGCCTACTTGCACTCACAGAAGAAGATACACCGAGACATCAAGGTAGACTGCGGACAAGGGTGTCACCGAGGGAGAGCCATGGGGGCCTAGAGTTTGAGCTTTGGGGTGGAGTGCCAGGGACAGGGCAGGGAGCGCCAGGGAAGGGGGTTCTCTGACAGCTTCTAACCCCTCCTCTGGTCCCCAGGGTGCCAACATCCTCATCAATGACGCTGGGGAGGTTAGGCTGGGTGAGTGTGTCCCGAGGGGTGCCCAGGGAGCTGATGGAGGTTGAGGAGGGCCCGGGGTAGACACACATCCCCGTTTCTGTCTCCAGCTGACTTTGGGATCTCAGCCCAGATTGGGGCAACACTGGCGAGGCGCCTCTCTTTCATTGGGACACCATACTGGTGAGGGGTGCTGGGTCGGCGGCCAGGGTGGGGACAGTGGCATTTCCCTTCTTGGTCCCCCAGGAAGTCCTTGGTCTGCTTCTCTATTAAAGACCCTTTCCTTCTCTTTGACTCTCTTTTGAGTGTTCCATTTATCTGTGTCTCTCCCTGGCCCTTTCTGCCTGGTTCTCTTCGTGTTTAGGATTTCAGTGGTGGCGGTTGGGGGGTGTGGGGGGGTTGACACAGGTTCTCCTGTAGTTCAGGCTGGCCTTGAACTCTTGATTCTCCTGTCTCCGGTTCCTAGAGTTTTAGGATTGCAAGCATACACCACCACTGCACCCAGCTTGGGTTGGTTTTTACCTTGATCCCTGTCTCTCTCCAAGTCTACTATTTTTGTGTTTTCTGAGCCTGTGGCTCACTCTGTCTTTGCCCCTTTAGATTGCAGATCTCTTTTTTTGTGGGAGTGTGGGGGAATTCAAGACAGGTTTCTCTGTGTAGTCTTGGCTGTCCTGGACTCACTTCATAGAGAAGGCTGGCCTGGAACTCACAGAGATCTGCTTGGCTCTTCCTCCCTGAGCACTGGGTTCACAGGCACGCGTCGCCAGGCCCAGCCTGCAGGCCTCTTTTGCTTTAACTAGTGGAAGGGACTGAGGCTAGGTTCTGACGCCATCTCTCTGTCGTTAAGCCATACTCACAGCCTCTCTCTGCTTTCCTCCCTCTCCTCCTTCTTTGAGGTAGTATCTCACTCTGTAGCCCAGGCTGGCCTCAACCTCCTGCTTTAGCCTCCAGAGTGCTGGGGTTCCGAGTGTCCCACACTCTCCTTTTCTAACTCCGTCTACAACTTTGCCCTGGTGCCCCTCTTCCCTGGCTCTGCCTGTGCCCTCATTTCCCTCCCCCACCTCTCTGTGTCCCTGGGCCACTCCTTGCTCTCTGAGGGTCTCTGCCCATAGGATGGCTCCTGAGGTGGCGGCTGTGGCCCTGAAGGGTGGATACAATGAACTGTGCGACATCTGGTCTCTGGGCATCACGGCCATTGAGCTGGCTGAGCTTCAGCCTCCCCTCTTTGACGTGCACCCTCTCAGGTAAAGGCTGGGGTGGCAGATGCCCTTTGGGCACAGGCCCGACCCTCCCACTACCCTTCCGTCTGTGTCCTCATTTCATAGCGCATGTTCCTAGGGAGGGCTTTCCTAGCACAGGAAGCCCTTCCTCAGCTTTCCACAGAAGACCTCCAGCTCGGCGCTCACCATCTTTTTTGGGGGGCTGGGTGTTTAGAGCCATGGCTGGCCCCCAGTTTTCTATATAGCTGTACACTCCATGTCCTCCTGCCTCGGCCTCCCACAGCTCTATGGATGTCTATTTTTGTTTGTTTTTGGTTGAGACAGGGTCTCCCTCTTACGCTATGTAGCCCAGGAGGCCTCAAACTGACTTTATAGTCCAGACTGGCCTTGGAGCCTGATCCTCCTGCCTTAGCCTCCCAAGTGCTAGCATTACAGGTGTGGCCCCTCCTGCCCAGCTGGCACCCCACCTGGAGACTCATCATAAACAGCTTCTCTCAGTCATGGCCTTCACAGCCAATCATGGCTGCCCTGTGGTCCTGGCACTCAAGTAGCTGAGGCAGGACTGGTGAACTTGAGGCTAGCCTGAGCTACATAACACAATCCTATCTCAAGCACCCAAAAGAAAGGGGGTGGGCATATTGAATTGAAAACCAGAACTGTGTTTCCTTTATACGTGAACACACAGACACACGCACACGCACATATGCACGTGTGCACTGTCCTTCCCCACCCCCACAAGGTCTCCTACTGGCCCAGAACTGGAAGATTGGGCTCGGCTGCCTGGCCAGGGACCCTCAGAGCTACACCTGTCTCTGCCTCCCACACTGGGACTGTGTGCTCATCACCACGCCTGGCTTGCTTGTTTATAAGCATATGTGGAGGTCAAAGGACAATTTACAGAAATTCCTTCTCTACTTCTGCGTGTCCCGGGAATTGAACTCAGTGCTTTCTTCCCCCTGAGCTAGCACCTCACAGGCCCATATCCTCAGCTTTTCAGGATGATTTTAAAATATGTTCTTTTTGTGTATTTGGGTGCGTGTGTGAGTGTGTGTGCAGAGGCCAGAGAAGGGATGTCGGATGTCATGCTTTATCCTTTGGGGCAGGGTCTCTCTCTCTGACCTTAGAGCTAGGCTGGCGGCCAGCAGGTCCTGGGGGTCTTCTGTCTCCACACCTACCACACTAGAGTCACAGGCGCTCTGCCTTGTTTTTACAGAGAGTCTGAGGGTTTCAACTCAGATTCTCAGGCTGGCACACAACTGCTGTTACCTGCTGAGGCAGCTCCCTGTCCTGCTTCCATTTGGGAACTCCTGAAGCTGTGTGGTCTGTCTCCATGGAGCTGAACCTCACATTCTTCCCTTCTGATCTAGGGTTCTCTTCCTAATGACCAAGAGTGGCTACCAGCCTCCTCGGCTAAAGGAAAAGGGCAGATGGTAAGGGAGGCGACCTGAGGGGTTGCAGAGGAGGGCCTATGGTATGAGGAGAAGGACCTCGATCCCCTCATCCAGACCTGGCTTCTTCCTCCCAAGGTCATCTGCCTTCCACAACTTTGTCAAAGTCACCCTCACAAAGAACTCCAAGAAACGCCCCAGTGCCGCCAAGATGCTCAGTGTAAGCCACCTCTCCCTGCCCTGTTCCCTCAGCCCCGACCACCCAAGTCTTCCACGGCTTACAGGAGCTGTACCCAGAACCCCGGTGGCCCCTTCAAAACCACTAGTCCCCTAGAACTCCCTAGGACTCTACCCACAGGAGCCTTCAAACTGCACCAAGAGGTCCAAGCCCAGTGGCCTGCAGTCTCAGCTCTAAGGATGTAGAAGTAGGAGGATCAGAAGTACAAGGCCATCTTTAGTTACATAGGGAGCTTGAGGCTAGCCTGGGCTATGTGAGACCCTGTCTCAAAAAATAAAGCTCAAACCAAATTAATACCCAGATTATTTCTCTTATGCTTGCTTGTTTGTATGTGTGCCTTTTCCATTTGTTTTTCATTTGTTTGTTTGTTATAGTCTCATATAGCCCGGGCTAGCCTTACATATAGGCCTGTTATATAGCCGAGATCTACCTTGGACTCCTGAAACTCCTGCCTTCAACTCCCAAGGGCTGGGATTACAAGCATGAGCCACCATATCTGGCTTTACCCCAGACCTTTCCAAGTTTCTCTGAGTTGCTGGAATGTGCCAAGTCCCAAAGGCCTCCATCTGTCCTGGGGAGGCTTCACCAAGCCAGGTTGCTTCTAGGACACCCTGGAATTCCTCCCCTTCTGGGAACCCTAGATTCTTCTAACCCCTTAAAACTTCTCAGACTCTCTGGGCCCCGGAGTCTCCAAGCTTCCTGTGCCTTCTCCCTCAGGTGCTCCTGGCACCGTCCTCTGAGCACTCTCTTACAGGAGACCCCTAGTCTCACCCTCCCCCGCCATGCCAGTCCTCTGACCCCGCCCCCTCTCACAGCATCAGTTGGTGTCCCAGCCAGGGCTGAACAGAGGCCTGATCTTGGATCTTCTTGACAAGATGAGGAATCCTGGGAAGGGGCTGCCTGTTGGTGAGATTGAAGATGAGGAGCCTGAGGTGAGTGGCAGGGAAGGAAGCGGGGACCTTTGGGCCTTTGCACGGTCCTTCCTCCTGCCCTCTGGAAGCACACGCTAGAAGGAAAAGGGCCGAGGGCAGGAAGCTGGCAGGGCTGGACACAGCAGCTTACAAGAGCGAGGGCATGAGGTGGCCAGAGGGTGATGGGGGAGTGGTGGGCCGTGAGCCCTGACACAGCTGCCTGTGCTTGCAGCCGCCCCCTACCATCCCTCGGCGGATCAGATCCACCTACCGGGCCAGCTCACTGGGGATCCCAGACACAGACTGCTGTCGTAAGTAGACAACCTTAGGGTTTGGGCCCCTAGCCCACTGTCTGACCAGCAGGGGTTCAAATTCCAAGAAATTTGCAGCCACGTAACCTTCAGACTGACCTCAGAGCCCCCTCTCCTCGGTCCCTGGAGACCTCCCAGCTCCAACCTCAAAGATATCCCGAGAATCCATCTAGAGTGTGGTGGCGCACACTGTTTATGCCAGCACTCGGTGGTCACCAAACTCAGGGCTGCCTGGTCTACACAGTGCGTGCCAGGCCAGGGCCACATACAGTGAGACCTTGTCTCAAAACAATGACAAGAAAAAAAAACCACACCAAACTAAAAACAAAACAGAAAACCCCCAAACTGGCTGGGGCTGTAGCTCAGCTGGTAGAGTACTTGCCTTGCATTCACAAGGTCCGAGGTTCAGTCCCCAGCCCTGAATAAACCTGGTGGGGTCCAGTGAGGTGGCTTAGTGTGGGAAGGCGCTTGCTGCCAGGCCTCAGAACTAACTCTGCCCTCCCTCTCACAAAACAGATGAATACATACAATCTTTTTATACATTAAAAAAAGAAAAAAGCTGGTGCTGATGGTACATGGTTTTAATCCCAGCACTCAGGAACAGAGGCAGGCAGATCTTTGAGTTCAAGGCCAGCCTCGTCTACAGAGTTCCAGGGCTACACAGAGACCGTCTCAAAAAACCAAAACCAAAAGACTGTCAGAGGAGCCCTAACACCTAAGTAAGGCTTGAAAGCACATCTCACAGCTGCTTTGAGCCCTTCCACCTCTGACGCCACCTCTGGATCCCCAAACAAGACCCCTGTAAAGAGGCCCCTCCCAAAGGGACAGCAGCGCCCCCACCCCAGTTTTTCATATTGTCTCCCTTCCCCGCCTCTCACTGGGTTGTCTCACCAACCCCCCAGGGCGGCACATGGAGTTCCAGAGGCTCAGAGGAGTGGACCCCAGATCTCAGGCTGACACTGTGAGGCGCCTCTGTGCTCACCCCAGGTGCACCCCTCTCCCCCTTTCTGCCCTGTGCCGTGCTGAGTCTCCTCATCCCCCAGGTTCCGCTGCAGCCCCCTGGAGACTTCCGGAGCTCCAGCCCCAGGTCTGGGACCCCTCCCCCGGGGCTGGAGGGGAGGGCCGTGGGTTCTGTGGGAGCAGCCTGAGGCTCATGCCTGTCACTCCTCAGGAGCCAGCTGTCAGAGTCTGATGATGACTATGATGACGTGGACATGTAAGACCCCGTGAACCCTGGCCGAGGCCGCTCAGCACCCAAGAACCCCTGTCTCCAGCCTTCCCAACATCTTCCACAGAGCCCAACTTCCTGTCACCTCCTCCCACCTTCTCTGCAATCCCTGGTCCCCAAGTCCACTGGACCCTCTACCTTCACCCCAAAGCCCCTTCTGGATGCCCCCCTTCCCAATTCCAACCTTTCCATTCCTTCTTCTGCCTCAGCTTTCTAAGTAACTGGTGTTACCTGCCCAACCAGGCCTGGTTCCGTCTACCATCTACAATTTATCTAATCCTTACCTCCCGCCCTCCACCGCCCTCAGGCCCGGGCCTGAGCCCACTTGACCATCACATGCTCTGGCATCTCGCCTGCTCCTCAGGCTCTGCCACCTCTGCTTGCCCAGGGGCCTCAGCAGCAACCCCAGGCTTCTCCCCGCACGCTTGTTTTCAGCCAGTAACCCTCAGTGGTCTTGGGCTCTTTCACTCCTCCTGCCTCGGCTAAGCAGGTGCTGTTACAGGCTCTCGCCTAGAGAGATCGTGCAGACTTCCTGCCAGTCAGGCTCTGAGTCTCAGCCCCAAGCTGCACCCCAGCAGTCACCCCAAGTCCCCACATTGTCTGTGCCCTGGCTCAGGGGCAGGCTCCAAGCCTGCTCCCATGGCTCCCACCCTCTGAGCGTGGGAGGGGGCGAGGGACGGAGAGGCCTTCGTGTCTTCTTTTTCATTTTATTATATTTTATTTTGTATTATTTTATGTACGTTGGTGTTTTGCCTGCATGTGTGAGGGAGTCGGAGTTACAGACAGTTGTGAGCTGCCATGTGGGTGCTGAGAATTGAACCTGGGTCCTCTGGAAGAGCAGCCAGTGCTCTTAACCGCTGAGCCACCTCTCCAGCCCCCACATCATGTCCTCTTAAGGACACCGCATAGCAGCCCAGAGCTGCTACTGCTGTTCATAGCCATGGCCGTCAGCGCCCTCCGCTCCAGCCATTCCCAGCCTCCCTCCCCTCCTGCCCCTCAGTCCCAGGCCACCCCAGCTTGTCCCCTCACCCACACCCACTTACCATATCTTGCTGTTTCAGCCCTGCCCCTCCCGCAGAGGACATACCCCCTCCACTACCCCCCAAGGTAAGGCCCTGGGGAGCCTGGGGCCAAGTGGATGCTGGGACGCTTTCAGTGTTCAGAGTTCGAAGCTAGAGGAGAGTTTGGGGAACAGGATGGATGTATAGAAACTCAGTTTGAGTTGGGTGTGGTGGTGGATTCAAGGGGTGGAGGCAGGAAGGTCAGGAGTTCAAGGTCATCCTTACCATAGCAAGTTCAAGGCCAGCCTGGGCTACACAGTGACACAGTGAGACCCACAGTGTCTCAAAACAAAAATGTGTTTGTTTAAAGCCAGGCAGGGGGTCTGGGGTCTGCAGGGGGATCTGGCAAGCAGCTGGCCTAGTGTCCAGCCTTAACCATTTGTTTTCTGCTGTGTGCCGATGTCCCTTCTCATGAGGATGTAGATCTGGGAAATGGTGGTAGCAAGGCAGGAGGCTGTCACGGGGAGGATCGTGGATACGGCCAATTCTTGGTCCTGGGGGAAGCAGGGATTGGGGTGCAAGGCGCACCATCTTCTGGACCGTCTCAGGACTATTTCTCCCCCACTCTTGTCTCCGTAGCCCAAGTTCCGGTCTCCATCCGATGATGGCTCTGGAGGGGTAGGAGACGACGGGCAGCTGAGCCCAGGGGTGCTGGTCCGCTGTGCCAGTGGGCCTCCTCCGCGTATCCCCCGTTCTGGGGCTCCCCCAGCCACCTGCAGCCCCCATCTCACGGCCCGCTCAGGTACCA
Organism: Pachyuromys duprasi; assembly: GCA_028658305.1. Lineage (NCBI taxonomy): Eukaryota > Metazoa > Chordata > Mammalia > Rodentia > Muridae > Pachyuromys > Pachyuromys duprasi. The sequence continues at coordinate 2,775,864 of CM053758.1, forward strand.
GGACAGCCCCGGGGAGGAGGATAGGCGGGTGTGTGTGTGTGTGTGTGTGTGTGTGTGTGTGGAAGTCTCCCAGCCTGACGCTGTTTCAACACCTCTCAGATCCCTCGCTGTGGAACCCGGCCGCTCCGGAGCCAGGCCCGCCCCCGCTCCTGCCCCCTAAGAAGGACAAGATGAGGAGGAAGGTGAGAGCTCGCTGCTGGCTGTAGATAGGCTGGGGTGGGCCAGCGAAAGAGGGGATGTCTCTGAGTCCTTTCTCTCTCGAGACACTGATCTTGTGGGAGGCATGTGCCCCTGTATGCACAGGCGTGCAGGTATGTGAGTATGCGGAGGCCAGAGGAGAGCATCCATAGCCTACTCTGTCACCCTGAATCTTATTTCTTTGAGCAGAGTCTCAACCTGAACTTGGAGCGAGGCTGGTGGCCAGGTCTCCTGCCTCTGCTGTTACAGAGGGGCAGAGTCATATCCAGCCTTTTTTTTTTTTTTTTTTTTGAGACAGGGTGTCTCTGTGTGTAGCCCAGGCTGGCCTGGACCTGCTTTGTAGACTAGGCTGGCCTCAAACTCACAGAGATCCGCCTGCCTTTGCCTCCCCAAGTGTGGATGCTAGGAACAGGAACTCAGGTCCTCACATTTGCACGGTGTGTCCTCTTACCGCTGAGCCCTGACCTGTGTCTTTATAAAGGACAAACCTTCATACATAAAAATAGGTACCAACTACTCTGTGTGGTGGCCACACACTCGGAGCGCTGAGGCAGGAAGATGGAGAGCCGCAGGCCTGGGCGTGTAGCTGAGCTGTTCTTGTTAGCTTTCCCACCAGGATGATAAACACCAACCCACACCGGCCTGGGGAGGAAAGGGTTTGCTTGGCTCATTCTTGCACTTCACAGTCCACCATGCAGAGAAGTCAGGGCAGGAACTTAGAGGCAGGTACTGAAGGCAGAGGCCAGGGAGGGACACTGCTTTCTGGCTTGCTGTTCATGGCGTGCTCAGCCTGCTTCTCTGTACAACCAGGTCCCCTGCCCAAGAGTGACCTCACCTAAAATGGGCTGGACCCTCTCACATTCATCAGTAATTTAAAAAAGTCCCACAATCTGGTAGAAGCATCTTCTTAGTCATGGCACCTCTGCTCAAATGACTCCAGCTTGTGTGGAGTCAACAACAAACTGACAGGCCCCAGAGGACCCAGCTAGGATTCTGCAGTGAGAGCTTGGGGCCACACCTTGCCAGCGGTGAGGGCTGAGGGTACAGCTCAGAGGAAGAGCGCTTAGCTGCTCTGTGCAAAGCCTTGTTTTCTATCTACAGTACCTGCAAAGGTAGGAATAAGGGGGGTGGTTTCCAGGCCAAGTGGGGTACATAGTGAGACTGTTTTAAAATAAAATAGAAGGAGAGGGATTCTAAGACGCCTGTCTTCTGTTCCACAGATGGAAAAAGAGAAGCGCCAAGAGGTGAGTAGTCTCCTTGGGTCGTATATAAGGCATTTCCCCTTAACCATGGAGGACCCGTTTCAGGACCACCAGTGAGCGCCTTAAACTGGCCAGTACCCAAATCTGTGTTTTTAAAGATTTATTTATTTATTATGTATACAATGTTCAGTCTTCATATACACCTGCACACCGGAAGAGGGCACCAGATCTCATTGTAGATGGTTGTGAGCCACCATGTGGTTGTGGGAATTGAACTCAGAACCTTTGGAAGAACAGACAGTGCTCTTAACCGCTGAGCCATCTCTCCAGCTCCCAACTCTATATTTTTAGCGGATACACGTACCTGTGAGGCAGTTTCACTGATAGGAATAATAAAAGACTTACTGTAGGGTCAGTGTGTGCTGGTGTATGTCTGTAATACCCAGGACATGGAAAGTGGAAGTAGAAGAATCAGGAGTTGATGAGCCAGCCGAGGCTACAGAGAGAATCTAAGGCCAGCCTGGGCTACACAGAAAATCTAAGGCCACCTGTGCTACAGAGAGAATCTAGGGCTACATGAAACCTTGTCTAAGAAAGAAAAAATATGCTGGGCATGGTGGTACATGCCTTTTTTCTTTTTTTAGAGATGTTATTCATTATTTACAGAATTCTGCAATGCACGTGTACTTGCATGCCAGAAGATGGCATCAGATCCCACTATAGATGGCTGGGAGCCACCCTGTGGTTGCTGGGAACTGAGCTCAGGTCCTCTGGAAGAGCAACCAGTGCCCTTAACCTCTGAGCCATCTCTCCAGCCCCCAGTGGACGTGCCTTTAATCCCAGCACTTGGGAGGCAGAGGCAGGCAGATCTCTGAGTTTGAGGCTAGCCTGGTCTACAGAGAGACTTCCAGGACAGCCAGGACTACGCAGAGAAACCCTGTCTTGAAAAAGAAAGGAAGGAAAAACTACAATTTTTTTTAAAATTTTTGAAATCTTTCATGTAATATCTTTTGGATCGTGTCTAAACATGGTAAATGAGATGGTGGAAGGCAAACCACAGATGGGGGGCAGGACGGGGAGTCGGGATGGGTTGTACACCTCTGAGGAACAGGCAGTGCTGAACCCCGCACTCTTCCGCAAGTCTTAACCACTACACCTTCCTGTCCTCTGCTTGCCGATGCTGCCCACTGCCCACGGCCATCCAGGGATGCACCCATCTTGTGAAATTATTCAACAGCTGCCCCCTCCAGATCCACAGCACAGCTGCCTGGACACACCCCTCTACTAAAGGTGGGCACTCAGGAGGCCCAGGAGCGCCTGGGTCGAGGGGCCAGGCGGGGTGGGGTGGGGGGGGGGATGGCAGGGCCCTAATGAAAGCACAGAGAGCTACAGGAAGAATATTGTTTGTTTTAATTTTATATGTGAGTGGTTTTAGCTGCATGTACACCTGTCCACCATGTGCATGCAGTGCTGGCATCGGCCAGAAGAGGGCACTGTGCCCTCTGTAGCTGACCTTACCTGGTTGTTGGCTGGCGTGGGTGCTGTGAACTGAACCCAAGTCCTCACAGGAGCACCAGCTCTTAACCACTGAGCCACCTCTCCAGCCCACGGGGCTCTTCTTTTGCTATGTAAGATTTATGTTTTTATTTTTAGATCATGTCTTCTTAAAACTATTGCTCTTAATTATTGAGGATGTCATGCAATGTATTTTGATCCTCCTCACCTTCCACTCCTCCCAGATCCAACCCCATCTCTCCATCCTTCTCAGCTTAGTGTCCTTTCCTGTCATGGGGTCTGACTTGTGCTGTTCCTTTTCTCATGACTGTGAGGCCATCCACGAGAGCATGGCTGTCCTTTTAGAAAAACTGCCTTTTCCTTCCCAAGAAGATGTCAACAAGTGTGTATAGTCTGTGCACACATGCGCAGACGCCCGCAGAGTCCAGAAGAGCTTGTAAGAATCCCTGGAGCTGCGGTTACAGTTGTGAGCCTCTGGGCAAAGGTGCTGGGAAACAGTCATACTTAGGTCCCCTGCAAGGGCCGCAGATGCTCAGCTCCGGAGGGGAGGAAAGGTCAACATGGCAGGATGTTGACCAAGCCAAACCTGGAGCAGAAGTTGTGGTTACTGTCAGCTTTTGGGGATCCAAGAGGGGAAGTAAAAGGATGAGCTGAAAAGCGAGCCGTAGAGAAGCTGGAGTTCAGAGGTCAGAGGTGTCTGAGGTAGTCTAAAGTCAGGGGCACATGATGGAGGTAGTGAAGGTCTCCTGCAAGTTGATGACAGAGATCAGGGTCAGTTCTGGGAGGTCACGGCTTCGCTGTGGCACCAAAGGACAGAGTCCAGAGCTCACAGGCAGGAGACGTCATGGGGGTCAGGATTAAATAACCTAAGAGACTCAGAACAGAGGGGCCCTCCTTTAACGCCAGCTCTCCTCAGGCTGAGGTCAGCCAGGGTTCTACAGCAAGAATCTCCTTGAACAAAGAGACAAACGAAAGCATAGTAGCTCACACTGGTCACCCAGCTCTTCAGAGGTAGAGGAGGGAGTTCCAAGGCCAGTGGGACACTTGTGACCAGACCTCATAAAACAAGAGGCAGGCTGGGGAGATGGCTTATCGGTTAAGAGTACCAATTGCTTTTTCAGAGGACGCAGGTTCAGTCCCCAGCAGCCAACATCAGGGTTCACAGACTTCTCTAACTCCAGTTCCAGGGGAACCACCGCCCTACTCTGGCATCTGAGGGCACTGCATGCTCACGGTTTATAGGCATACATGCAGACAAACACTGTCACATAAAATAACAATTTTTTTTTTTAATGACAGAGACACCAGGGCTGAGCAGTGTCACTGGACAGAGAAGGCCACATTGGGGGTGCAGGGTCAAAGTTTAGTAGTTGGAGATCAACACAGGGGAAGAGGTGGCGGGGCTTAGCACCCTGGGGGAAATAGGGGTGGAGGATCAGGGGCAAAGAACTGCCAGGCCTGGGCAAGTCATTGGAGGTGGGGGTGGCTGGGATTGTAGAGACTGATGGGAGGTTTGAGTTCAGATTTGAGGAGGTAGCAGCGGGGTGGAGGGGGGTGGTGTCAGTGTCCAGGGAGAATTGGTATGAAAGGGTAGGGTTGGGCTAGAGGGCCAGTTTTGGACAAAGTTCTGGGCAGTCCATCCCCCATGCTGAGAAACCACAGCAACCTCTGTCCGACCCACTCAGACCAGCACTTGCTCCTGGCTGCAGAGGAAGGCATTTTCATACTGAACCGGAATGATCAGGAGGCCACGCTGGAGATGGTGAGGGATGGGGGTCAGTGCTGGGAGCGAGGGGTGGGGTGGCCTAGGGTCGAGTGGGAATCCCGGAAGTCACTCCTGTTCTCTGCAGCTCTTCCCTGGCCGCACAACCTGGGTGTATTGCATCAACAACCTCCTCATGTCTCTCTCAGGTCAGCCTGTGGGCTGGGGGAGGGGCTGGGGTTAACGGAGGGGCTGTGTAGATGGTCTTCACCTCGTCTGGGCCTGAGGTTCAAATCCCACCACTGTCCTGCTGGTTGACCATAAGGCAAGGGGCTATTCTCCCTGAGCTGGGCTCCGAAATATTCACATCAAGTTGGTTGTGAGTTCATTTTCACGATGAATTCAGCTTTAAATGCCTTTGGCACACTCCTTTAATCCCACGGCATAAGAGAAGGGGCAGGTGGATCTGATAATCAGAACTTATTCTCTTTATTAAGATGGACTGAGGAAGCCAGGCGCACACCTTCAATTCTAGGGGGCAGAGGCAGGCGGACCTCTGTGAGTTCCAGGCCAGCCAGGGCAATTACGCCGAGAAACCGTGTCTCAAAAAAAAAAAAAAAAAACCAAAACGTTTTACAGCGTTTTTTCGTTTTGTTTGTTGTTTGGTAACAATAGGGCCTGTGTGTGCTGGTATTGTCCAGCAGCACCGAATGGCCTGTTTTATTGAGGCAGGGTTCCCACTCTGCCCCAGGCTAGCCTCAGCTTGGGGTGTGGCTCTCTTGCCTCCCCAGTGCTGAGACTACGAGCAGGTACCAGCGCTCCTGGCATAGGTTTTGTTGTTTATTGGGGTAGTATGTGCGGGCGGTGGCGGCACACGCCTGCAGTACCAGCACCGGGATGGAGTCAGGAGGGTGAGGGGTTCGAGACCAATCCCAGCTACATGGGGAGTTAGAGGCCAGCCTGGACCCGCGACGCTGAGAAACGCCGAAACCTGTGCAGCTTCACGGGGCTAATTAAACTCAGCTTATCCCCCACCTGCAGCAGGGCCGTGAGGGCAGGCAGCCTACTCCGGCTCTTTCAGATGTGGAGAGTAGGCAGACGTGTGATGGACGGGTGGGGCTTGGGGAGTTTCGCCAGGATGGCTGGGGGACAGAGATGGTAGGGGTCCTATAACTGCCTCCCCTCCCCCTCCCGCACGCGCACTGCAGGGAAGACACCCCACCTATATTCTCATAGCATCCTGGGCCTGCTGGAGAGGAAAGAGGGCAGAACGGGAAACCCCATCGCTCACATCAGCCCTCACCGGTTTCTGGCAAGGTTCGAGCCCCGAAAGGCGCCGCAGGCTTCCCTGCCCCTACCGCTGCCCGCTCCCCCACCCCTCACCCGCAGCCACTCACCCCGCCCCGCCCCCTCCTCCAGAAAGAACATGGTCTCCAATAAGATCCAGGACACCAAAGGCTGCAGAGCTTGCTGTGTGGGTGAGAACCAGCCTCGGGTGCTGGGTGGAGGGGAAGGGCGGGCGGAAGGGGACAGGGCCCTGAGGCGTCTCGTCCCCTTGCGCAGCCGAGGGCGCCAGCTCCGGAGGCCCGTTCCTGTGCGGGGCGCTGGAGGCGTCCGTGGTGCTGCTGCAGTGGTACCAGCCCATGAACAAGTTCCTGCTCGTTCGGGTAAGCCCCGGGCGAGGCTGCTGCGGTTCGGGCCCTCCGCCTTTTGCGTTTCTGTAAAGAGCTGAATGAGCCCCTCCCAGGCCCTGTGGCTGCCCCCTGCCCCCCTCGGGCATTATGAAGATTTCCTGAGGGTCGGAAGAGGGGTTGCTCTTCCGAAGGACCTAGGTTCAGTTCCCAGCATCCCGCATGACAGCTCACAGCTGTCTGTAGGTCGGTCCGGCTCCAGGAAACTCCACACCCCCACACAGACGTTCAAGCAGGCAAAACACCAACGCACGTAAAATAAAGATACATCATTTTTTCAAAGTTCCTGATCTTTAAGCCCCGCCCCTCACCCCAGAGCTTAATTATTTCTCAGTCTCCAAGGGTCTGTCCCTTCGAGTCTAAAGTACTTTTGCTGCCCTGTGTGGGGGGCCCTTCCCTGCCTCTCCGAAGAGGCCTGGAATTCCCCGAGGGCGTCCCCAGCCCCAGCCCCCAGCTCCCACCCCGGCCCCACAGCCCCCCTGAGTCGCCCCTCCCCGTGCGGGCCCGCAGCAGGTGCTGTTCCCGCTGCCCACGCCGCTGCCGGTGTTCGCGCTGCTGACGGCGCCGGGCTCCGAGCTGCCGGCCGTGTGCATCGGCGTGAGCCCCGGCCCCGCGGCGAGCTCGGTGCTCTTCCACACCGTGCGCTTCGGTTCGCTGTCCTGCTGGCTGGACAACTCCAGCACCGGTGAGGGGGCGGGGCCGCGCGGAGGGGGCGGGGCTCCGGGACAGGGGCGGGGCCGCGAGACCAGGTGGGCGGGGGTGGGGCAGGACTACAGGTGAAAGCAGGGCGGGAAGGCCGGAGTGTCTGGGCGCCGCTAGGCCCGAACCGCTGGTGAGAAAGGTGGGACGGTGTGTGCGGGTTGCCCTCGTATTTGACACGGTCAACAGGTGGGGCCTGCGTGGCAGGCAGGGACGGGGGATGCTAGCCGAACAGGGCCAGGCAGCTAGTCCTCACGCCCCTGCCTCTCGCACAGAGCACAAGGGACCAGTGCAGGTGATCCAAGTAAAGGAAAACATCGTGATGGTGTTGATGGACGGTAAGTCTTCCCCCTTCCCTCCCTGACCCTCAACCCAGGACTCTGGGCTCAAAACCCTCCTTCCACTTCCTTCTAGGCTCCCTGAAGCTAGTGACCCTAGAGGGGGCCCCGGCTCCCGGCCTTCGCACCCCTGAGATCCCCATGACGGAAGCGGTGGAGGCCGTGGGTATGCGCTGGATGGGAGGGCCCGGGGTCAAGGGTGGGAGCCCTGCGACCTGGGTCATGGGCAACTGCTTTCTCCCCAGCTATGGTTGGAGGTCGACTCCAGGCCTTCTGGAAGCACGGGGTTCAGGTGTGGGCGCCAGGCTCGGAACAGGTAGGCGCCTTCAGTTCCCACTTGCCCTCTCCTTGGTCTTCGCATCCTTTAAATGGGCTCAGAGAAGCCCTGGATCAGCTCAGGGACTCGTTCCGGGGAGCCTTGGGACACACGTATTTGTGGCTCACTCAGTGGAAACAGACTCGACTCTCAGACTGCTGTCCGGCCTCCCCGGACCCCTGACTTCCTCATTACAGCTGCCCATCAGATAGGCCTCTGATTCTGCAGGTTAGCAGACTTGGGCATAGAATAGAGAAGTCAGCACATAGCCTCAGGCAGGGGTCTGGGGTTAGACCATGCCGGGAGGCGCAGGGGCGGCCCTGCTTCTCATACAGACGCAGACACGCCTTTTCCACAGCTGCTGCAGGAGCTGAGAGACCCCACCCTCACCTTCCGGCTGCTCGGCTCGCCCAGGTATGGCTGTGGGGGGGGGGGGGGATGGAGAGGAACGGGGATGCTTCTGCTGCTGCTGCTGCTGTTGCTGGGAAGCGGAGGCTTCTGTGGCCCAGAACACCCTTCCATGCTCCTGCTAGGTTCCCTCCTGAGGCTCTGCTCCCGCCATGCTTCTTGAGAGCCTTGGCTGCCCCCCTGAAGCCCCGTGCTTCTCTGTACTCCTGTGGTTTTTCCTTGGGAGTGTGAACTGCCCATGCTCCTTCACTGCCATTGCTGGGACAGTGTCTCACTATGTAGCCCTGGCTGGTCCTCCACTTTTTTATTACACTGGGGCTGGGTGTGCTCCAGAGGGCGCCTCCTACCGCGTGGGTCCCAGAGACTGAACTCAGGTCATTATATTTGGTGACAAGCCCCCTTGCCTGCTGCGCCAGCCCTCTTATTTTATTTTTTGTTGTTGCTTATTAACTTTTGAAACAGGGTTTGATAGCTTAGGCTAACCTCAGACTCCCTATGTAGCTGAGGATGACCTTGAACCCCTGATCTGCCTCAACCTCCCAGTGGTTGGGATTGTAGGGGGGGAGGGGCTACCATGCTTGACTTAGTCACTGTTACAGCCCAGATCTGGAACAGTACAGTTCCTATGAACTACGCTGAGGATGGATGGATGGATGGCTTGACCTCCGTCTTTTTCAGGCCTGTGGTGGTGGAGACCCGGCCCGCAGATGACCCTACCGCCCCCAGCAACCTCTACATCCAGGAATGAGCTGCTGTGCGGGCATGAAAGACGGATGCCTGGTGACTCCTTCCAGACACACTAGCCGACGTAACATGTCCTCATCTCCCAATAAACTTGACTTCAGTCTTGCCATCTTGATCTTGGGGGAGAGATTTCTGGATGCTTGATCCCCCCGTTTCAAGCGACCCAACACAATGACACTACAGCAAGGCTTTATTGGTCTGGCTCAGGGTCACCTGTCCCCAGCTGCCTGGGGAGGGGCTGGCGGTAGGGGTAAGGCACTTGAGGTGGGGGAGGAGCAGCTGCAGACCTCAGCTCAGCTGGTCCTCATACTGTTTGCGGAAACAGTCGCCGGCGGGGAAGAAGTCCCAGCACCTCTCCTGATACATCTTCCAGACATACGATTCCTGGGGTTGGGGAACAAGAGTCCCTCGGTCACATCTTCATGGGCTTGATCTAGATTTGAGGTTCTGCTGTCTGCTGACTGTCCCCCCTCTAAGGCTAGTCCATTGAGGACACTAGGGTGGCTTTAGGTTAGCCGTGTCGCCTACTCGTCCCTTACCTGACCGGTGTGCTCTGTCTCGTCCTTATTTATCAAATACATCAGGAAAAACCTGAGGGACAGAGGGCCACAAGAGGAAGGTAAGGACCACACTTGCACTGAGGTTTAGTTTTGTTTTCTCATGCTGAGGATAAAACCCAGAGCCCAGTTGGTGCTTGGCAGAAATCTACCACTGAACCAACCCCTAACCCCTCACTGGGGGATTCTAGGCAGAGGCTCTACCACTGAGCCACAGCCCAGCCCCTCACTGGGGGATTCTAGGCAGGGCTCTACCACTAAACCACACCCCAGCCCCTCACTGGGGGATTCTAGGCAGGGCTCTACCACTGAGCCACAGCCCAGCCCCTCACTGGGGGATTCTAGGCAGGGGCTCTACCACTGAGCCACACCCAGCCCCTCCCTGGGGGATTTTGCTCTATCACTGAGCCCCAGTGATGCTTACCGACTGACTGACTAAAACCTATCTATGTGGTCGTCCACATTCCTTTCCGTAACTGGCCAGGCTCAGCAGCCCCACCCCCACTCTCTGACCCCCCTTGCTGTGCTCACATGTAATTGGCCAGATTGTGCTCCTCCAGCGTGTGGGTCTCAAAGCCGTGCGGGGTCGTGTCGAAGTAGTCGCTGCCTATGCCGCAGATGAAGCACTTGGTCTGTCGACAGAGACGTCAGGGTCAGGGCTCACGATGGGCCTGGTGCCCCTCAGCCCCTCAGCCCACCCTCTGACATGACACACCTCCATGTCTTCCTTCACTTGCTCCTGCTGGTCTCGGAGCTCCCCGAAAGCATCAATAATCAGACCTGTGGAGGCGGGGCAGAGGTCAAGAGCCACGTACAGTCAGCAGCCCTCTGCCTTGCCTTTCCACCACGGCCTCCCAAGTGCTGGGATTAAAGGCATGCGCCACCACCCAGCTACTGTGCCTGGTTTTAACACTTCCATTTTGCAGATGGGGAAACTGAGGCTCAGAGAGACCACCCATCTCACAGTAGGGAGAGGCTAAGCCAGGGAGCTAGCCAGCCCACCCCACCCCCACCCTCAGCCAGCACTGACCCTGAATGATGGCCAGCAGGATGACAATGACGAAGAAGAAGAAGGTGATGTCGAACACGACCCGGTAGAGTTCATATTCGTCACCCGCCGGGTCCTCTATCTCGTCCCCGATGCCTCCGCCGGCCCGGACACCCACATACATGTGGAAGAGGTAGCACTGGGGGGAGATGCAGGAGGCTCAGCCAACAGCCACGTCACCTCCGAGAGACCCGGAAAGGACAGGCCTGGAGACACGGTGGAGACAGACACAGCCCCGGGTGCTGCCTCTCACAGCCGGGGAAACGTCCGGACTGTCACAGGAAAGGACAGGCAGGTGACATTCAGATCACCAACCTAGGAGCCATACTTCCGGCCATGACCACGAGGAGGACCGAGCCCGGTGTGGACACAGTGTGCGCCGGGGTCCCAGGATGAATGCAAAGGAGAGAGTGTTCCTCCTCCTCTGCTCCCGGGTCCGGAGTGACCGCCTCACAGCCCTGCCACCAGGACGCACTGCGTTCTCACAGAGGGCCCAGACAATCCCTTTCTCCCTAAGTCGCCTTTGCAGTCACACGGGGCAGCAGTTAACCAACGCAGGGGTCAGAGCTGGGCATGTATGAGGTCCTGGGACAGAGGGGTCAGGCTGGGTCGGGGAGGGACACTGGGCCCTCTCAGGCTCCGTGAGGCACCTGGCCCAGCCTCTGTGGCAGCCAGAATGGCTTCCTGCAGGAGGGCAGTCTCCCAGACGGAACCCGAAGGGTGGGTGATGGGAGCGAGAGCTCCAGGCACCCAAAACCAATGTGCTGCGTCACCCTCAGGGAGGAAAGGATAAATTTCAGGGGGCAGGAAGCATAGCAAGGCCCTGGCCCCCAGCCATATCACATACATGCCGAAGTTTTTCTTTCAATTTCCTTTTTGGGGATAGGAGGCTGGAGAATTGGACCGGCTTTTAAGAGCACTGGCTGAGCTACCGAGGGACCCAGGTTCAATTCCCAGACCCCACATGGGGGGTCACAGCTGTCTGTAACTCAGACATACATGCAGGCAAAACACTACATATGTTAGAGGAGCGAGATATACAGAGAGAAACAGAAAGACTGAGACAGAGCAAGAGTGAGTGCGAGAGAGAGTTTTTTGCCTCCATGAGGAACTGAAATAAGTTTGGCAAGGCTGAAGGAAGGAGCTACTATGAACAAGAACAGAGAGAGGTGAAGCAGGGACCGGTTAGGTGGGTTCTGCAGGCCCCTGGCCCGAGCGAGGGTCAGAGAGGGCTTCCTGTAGGAGGCAGCATTTAATCTAAAAGGTGAGAAGTCAGGTGAAGGGTTAGGCCTGGTGCAGGGTAAAGAGAGGTCAATGCAGAGGACTGGAAGTGGAAGAAACACATGGTCCCAGAGGAACTGAAAAAGGACCAGGAAGCCCAAAATCAAAAGCAAGAAGGCTTGCGGTTAGACTAAGGAGGGCCAGCTCTTCACTGGTTTGTTTGTTTGTTGTTGTTTTTTTTTTTTTGCTCTTGTTGTATTTTTTGAGTCAGGGTTTCACTATGTAGCCCTGGCTGTCCTGGAACTTGCTCTGTAGAGCAGGCTGGCCTCGAACTCACAGAGATTCACCTGCCTCTGCCTCCCTAGTGCTGGGACTTTAAAGGTGTATGTCACCGCTGCCTGGCATCTTCCCTGTTTTTGTGAGCCATGGTGACGTGTGACTCCGCCTTGTCAGCCGGGTGCGTGAGCCACCAGCGGGCTCTAAGCAGAGAAGGGGGAGGGGCTTGGTCCATCTGGCACATGCCACGGTTGTCACACTTTTCTGTGTCCCCAGGCGCTGAGAGGACCCAGCTGTGTTGGCTAAGAGCTCAGGCCAGTGACAGTGATGGGGACCAGGCTGTGGGGACCCACGAAGCCAGATCAGAAGCCAGCTTCTGACAAAGCCCTGACACGAATCTCTCAACACACGGTTGCAACCCTGCCTCTAGCACACTGATGTCAACATGAGTTGCTGCCTCCACGGTTAGACAAGGAGAAGGAAGCACTTATGACTGAGTCACGGGGGGAAAAGAAAACTCTGGAGTAGCCTCTCTGCCTGTGCAGCTCAGCCTGGCTTTGAACTCACGCTCCTCCTGACCCAGCTTCCTGAGCACCGGGGCTTCATCAGCACAGCTTGCTGAGCCCAGGGCCTTCCATGGACTCACACCTCTGACCCCTGTTCTAAGATGGCACGGCTCCCCCAGGGCTGGGAAGTCCCTTTGGGGCTTTCTGCGATGGCTCTGTGATGGCCCAGGAGGCCAGGCCAGAGGGAATACGGATGTTGCCACTCCAAGTCAGCCCCCTCGGAGTACAGAGAGCGCCTCCTTTCCAGCACTAACACTTCGTGCTGCTGCGGACGGAACCCAGGCCTGCTGGGCCACACGGCTCTACCACGCAGCTACAGCCTCAGAGCCAACAATCTGAAGGCTTTTTTGTTTTTTGAGACAGGGTCTCACTGTGTAGCCCTGGCTGTCCAGAGACTCACAGAAATCCACCTGCCTCTGCCTCCTGAGTGATGGGCTATCACCACCCAGCTTCTTTTCTCTCTCTCTCTCTCTTTTTAAGCATTTTCTTAATTAGTGCTTGATAGGAGAGGGCCCGTCCCATTGTGGGTGCTGCCATCCCTGGACTGGTGGTCCTGGGTTCTTTAAGTAAGCAGACTGAGCTGGGTGTGGTGGGGCCATGCCTGTAATCCCAGCCCTCTGAGAGGCAGAGACAGGCAGATCTCTGTGAGTTCAAGGCCAGCCTAGTCTACAAAGTGAGTCCAGAGCAGCTGAGGCTACACCGAGAAACCTTGTCTCAAAAAAACAAAACAAAAAAGAAAGCAGGCAGAGCACGCCATGGGGAGCAAGCCCGTAGCAGCACCCCTCCATGGCCTCTGCATGAGCTCCTGTCCCCAGCTTCCTGCCCTGCTTGAATCCCTGCCCTCACTGCATGGAACAAACCCTTTCCTCCCCCGGCTGCTTTGTCACGGTCATCCTGACGAAGGCATTAGCGATTTACAGATGCGCGCGTGGGCGGGGCTCACCGTCATCATGTCGTCACACTTCATGTCAGGCTCGTCCTCATCTTCGCTCTTGTTGTAGAATTTGCGGAAGAAGTTGAAGGCCACCACCGTGTACAAGTAGACCACTACGGCCAGGAGCCCTACGGTCATCACCAGCTGGGGACAGGCAAGCACTGGTCAGGTTCGACTCCCCCTACGATGGGACCACAACTTTCTGCCCCCGTAAATTCTGGAGCTTCTTCTGGAGCCCGGCTTCCCAGGCTCTCCTTCTCCCGGAATGCCCTAGGCCTAGTGTGGCCATGCACTCCTTTAATCCCAGCTCTCAGGAGGCAGAGGCAGGCAGATCTCTGTGAGTTTGAGGTCAGCCTGGTCTAAACAGCGAGTTACAGGACAGCCAGGGCTACATAAAGAGGTACAGCTCAAATAATCTCACCCACAAAGCACCAGAACAAGCCAGAGAATGCCCTGACCTTGACTCACACCCTTCCAGATTACTATGCTCCTCCCCTCTCAGGAGGCCCCTCCCCTCAAAGACGAAGTCCTCACCTCCCCCCTCCCACGCTAGGATGCCTTCTTCCCTAGCAGCTCTTGATCACCACCCCTCCCTCTCTGTCACTCCCAGATGCCCACGCAGGTCCTCTCCACACCTGCTTTCCGTTGTGGGTGACAGACGAGAGGATGGTGCGCAGCGTCTTGACGCCCATGGCGATGTCCAGGAGGTGGGCAGCGAAGAAGAAGTTATTGTAGTGCCCCAGGAGGGACATCACCATGTACCAGCCCAGATACAGGAAGGACTGAGAGTAGAGGGCCGGCAAACAGGGTCAGCAAACAGGGAGGGACAGCCCAGGTCCCGTCTCTGCCTAGGGGAGTATGTGTTTGCTCCAAGCCGGAGGGAGCCAGGGAGCAGCTGGGAGGTCAGCTACCGAAGGAACACAGCGATGGGTGATGGGTGTTCTGGGGACGAGGGACAGGGGCTTAGGAACCTCTCTGGAGTCAGGGAGTCCTGGGCTTGGAGCCCACAACCTCCCAAGGCGCTTCAAAACACCATCACGTTCCCGCTCTAGGGGCTTTGCTTGGGCAGTTCCCTTATCCGGGCATATTTCTAGCCTGCTGCACCCCAATCCCTCTCCACACACATCCCTCTCCTCACGTTGTCTGTGAAGATGACTCCGAACTTCCAGATCTGGTACTTGACATCAATGGACATGATCCTGAGGGCACAAGGAGAGGGACAGCCAGATGCCTGGGAGTCAGACCCCTGGCCCATCCCCTGATCTGCCTCCGGCAGAAGGTCCCTCCATCTCACCACGTCAGCAGGCCTGGGGGAGGCTCTGGTTTGCGGTCATTGTGGGCTGTGATCTCCAGGGAGGCCAGGTCCATGCCCAGCAGCTCGGCAATCCGCTCCCGCCCGAAGATGTCCCCGTGTTTGTCCAGAACCTGCAGGAGAGAGGGCATTGCTGGAGTGGGGAAGGGACACAGCCTGTAGAGGGGTCTGAGGGACACTCCACCTTGCATGAGAAATAGGGGGAGCGTTTTTGGGGGGAGGGGGAAGAAGGCCCAGATTCCTGCAGGCCATCAGAAAGAAGGTCCAACACCTAGCAGTTGCAGCAGCCAAATTAATGGGGAGACTGCTGTTTGGGGGGCAGACAGAGGCTGTGAAGCTGGGACCCCGTCTCCTAGCCTAGCTGTGTGCTCTCCATTCTGGCCACACGGGTCTCCTCATCATTCCCACTCCAGGGGCTTTGCAGGGACTAGACCCATCTCTGCCCAGCCCACGACACCTCCTACGGAACTCCGAGGGCCGCTCTAGCCAAACAGCAGCCTTTCCTGGCCCCACACACTCTCCCGTGCTTCCACGCTGAGTTAGTTCTTACACTTTTCTTTCCTAGACAGTCTCATCATGCAGCCCTGGCTGTCCTGGAACTCAATCTGTAAACCAGGCAGGCCTGAAGCTCACAGAGAGCGCCCGGCTTTCTGCCTCCTGAGCGCTGGGATAAAGGGAAAATATCAGAACACTTGGCAATTTAGATTTAGGTTTTCTGGGTGTTGCCATGTGTGTGCAGTGCCCACAGGGGCTGTAAGAGGGCATTTCCCACACTGGGGCTGGAATTGCGGGTGGTTGTGAGCCACCACATGGGCGCCAGGTCCTCTGTGGGAGCAGCCCATGCTCTTAACGGCTGGGTACACTGCTGCAGACGCTATTACCTTTACAAAGATTTCTCGCCGAGTTCTCCTTTGGATTTACTTCTTTTGAGATTATTTATTTAGCTGTATATGTGTTTGCTTGTGTGATTATATGCCGTGTGTGTGTGTGTGTGTGTGTAGAAAGAGAGTATCAGATCCCCTGGAGCTATAATTATAGGATGTTATGAACTGCTGGATGCAGGTGCTGGAAACTGAGGATCAGCGACAGTTTTTAACGACCAAGCGTCTCTCCATTTGCCCATCCATCCATTTGGTTGTTGGTTTGTGGTTTTTGAATTTATGATCCTCCTTTCCCCACCTCCTCAATCCAGGCATGCGCCACCATCATTATTTTTACACGGTGCTTGGGACTGAACCCAGGGCTTTGTGCATGTGTGAGGGGCACTCTGGTAGCTGAGCCACATCCTCAGGCCCGCAGACGGTCGCTCTTAGCTGCCCTCGCCTCCTCCCTCACAGGCCCAGCTCACCCCGTGCCCTTTACATGCATCCTCTCTTTGGGGAAGGAACTATGATTGCCATGCCCATGTTCCCCACGGGACGCTCCTCAGGGTAGCACAGCCCCTTGCTCAGGGTGCCAAGGCCAGGGATGGTTTACTGGCAGCAAGGGGCTCCCCTCCCCACATGGTCCCCTCACCTTCCGCTTGACAAACTTGTCCCAGTAGTTGCTGGGGAAAGACCTGTCGGGAGAGAAGCGTGGGGAGGTTAGGGTGCTGTGGGGGCTGGAATGGGGTAGCAGGGGCTCATTTCGTGCTTGGTCCTTGATGAGCTGTCAGGGAAGGACCAGCTGGTGGGGCCTTCTTGGAGGAGGCATGTCACTTCGAGGTCTCTAGAGCCCACACCAGGCTTGGTCTCCCCTTCTTCTCTCTCTCCCCCCTTCTCTCTCTCTGTCTTTCTCTCTCTCTCCTCCCCCTCTCTCTGTCTTTCTCTCTCCTCCCTCCCCCCCTCCTGCCTGGGGATCAGGCAGAGCTCTCAGCTCTACTTGTCGGGCCCCATGCCCGCCTGCGTGCCGCCATGCTCCGCACCAAGATAACAGACCACCCCTCTGAAACTGAGCAGGCTCCATTGACCGCTTTCTTTCATAAGAGTTGCCCTGATGGTGTCTCTTCAAGGAAACAGCACAGAGACTAAGCTATCTGGGAAGGGTCAGGGGCCGGCGACCAGGCAGTGAAATTGGACAGGGATCGCTTTAAACCCCTGAGCTCAAAGTATCCTCCTGCCTCGAGGTCCCAAGTGCTGAGATGGCAACTCCAGCAAGTACTCCTGGCCCTAGATTCTATTCAACACTTTAAGAAATGATTATTTTGTGTGTATGGGGGTTTTTGTCTGCACGTTGTGTTGCAGGCCAGAAAAAGAAGGCGCCAGATCTTTTGCAACCGGACTTGCAGGATGGTTGTGAGTCACCATGTAGGTGCTGGGGTCCTCTGCAAGGGCAGCCAGAGCTCCTAAGCCATCGCTCCAGCCCCGCACCCGGAGGCTCATATGGCTGCCGAGGATCTGAACTCAGCGGCAAAGAGTCTGCGCACTCAGCTGCTGTGCCAGTCACACCCAGAGGGGTTTCCATGTGTCCGTTGGGCGGGGTCGATGGTCAGGCTTAGGGAGGACAGGCTGGGCGGCAGGGGCCTTCCTCTCTGGAAGTCCGGGCCTGGACTGGAGTAGAACCCAGCCCCGCTCCCTCTGCCCCCTGAAGTGGGGCTGGGCACTTACGGGGTGTTGAGTACCAGGCGGTCCCACTGTCCCTTCACGTCATCGTCTTCCGGCTGCTCGGTGATGTAGAGACCATCAAACTCCAGCTTCCGGGCTAGCTCCTTCTCCCGTTTAAAGATCACGAGGGGCACCTGGGGATGGAGGGAGGCGGAGCAGAGGGGTGGCGTTAGGGTGGGCACGGAGACCGGGGTCTCTGCAGAAGCCACGGACCTGCCTGCCATCCGTGAGTGACAATCTAAGGGAAAGGGCAAGCTGAGGGCACCCAGTTGCCTGCTGCAGGCTGCCAGAGGGGTTGGACGTGGAAGGAGGGGCAAGCGGCAGGCGCAGCACGCCAGAACTCCAAGCCAAAAAGATGTGCTCATTCTAAAAGACATTCCAGGACTCACACAAAGCTCCGCGACATGGATCCCGACAGAACCCTGGGTGTACCTGACATCAGAATCTACTCCCCTGTCACATGCCCAGAGACACCCCAGGCGACGGATAGATCTATCTATCTTTCTTTCTTTCGTTTAGACCAGGCTGGCCTGGAGCTTACAGAGATCTGCCTGGCTCTGCCTCTTGAGCGCTGAGACTAAAGGTGTGTGCCACCACGCCAGGCCGTGTCTTCTTCATTTCATCTTTTAAAATATAACCCACGAGTCTAACTAGTGTCTTTAAAGTACACGTGGGTGTGTGCCCCTCTGCTGTAGTGTGGGCAACCGGCCCCAGTCCACACTCCTGTAGAAAACGTCTCTCTGCCAGCAACCATCAACTGTCAAGAGCTACTTGACTCAGGGGGAGGGCTTGTCTGTCCATAGCCCCCTTGTTTTGGAGACAGGGTCTCCCTGTGTAGCCCTGCCATGCTGGTATTCCAAGCAAGCACTGGTATGGTGCTGGCTTCACAGAGATCTTTTTATTTAAAAGAAAAAAAAAATCTTTCAACAGTGTCTGTCTCTGACTGTGTGCTATTATGTGTACGGAGGTGACCACAGAGGCTAGAAGAACACATCAGATGCCCTGCAGCTGGAGTCAGCCGTTTGTGAGCCTCCCTACATGGGTGCTGGGAACCGAACTCAGGTCCTCTGCAGCAGCAGTCTGTGCTCTCAACTGTTGAGGCCGTCTGTCTGTCCAGCATCAGATTCTCCGTGCTACGTCTGCCCTCTCCACGGGGAAAGGAAAAGGAACAGAACCACTGTGTATGGCACAGACAAGGCGGGGCTCAGCCTGTCAGCTCCGGTCTGCACTTGCTCGGGCTTGCAGAAGCATCCTTGCTGAGGAGCCCACCCTGTATTGGTTGGTAAGCTATCTTTCCCCAGCCCAAAGCTGCTGTTCACAGTCCTCTCTGTAAGCTCCCTAGCTCCGGGACCACAGCCCCAGGTCATGGCCCACCTTGAGACAGTTGTAGCCAATGATGCAGAGGAAGGCCACCAGGGTGTGCAGCAGGCTCAGGCACCGCAGGGCGGGCTCCATATAGCCCGTGCTCTCCTCCAGGAAGTAGTACACCATGTTCTCATCTTCATCGCCCTCCACCTCCTCGCCTGCCCCGGAGCCCCAGCCGGAGCCTCCACCAGACCCTGCCCCTGACGCGTCCCCAGCTCCGGAGCCTTCCATGTCATCCTCCCCTGGTGGAGAGTCTGAGACCTAGAGTAGAGTCAAAGAGGGGTCAAAACAGAGAGGGGACCCTGGTGGCACCTGGCCTGTTATGCCCAAGCTCACAATCAGTCGCTAACATCTATGTGGCACTTTCTTTAGTTTCCTCCGCCTATTTTGTTTTGTTTTGTTTTTTATTCAAGACAGGGTTCTCTGTGTAGCCTTGACTGTCCTGGGTTCACTTTGTAGACCAGGCTGGCCTTGAACTCACAGATACACCTGCCTTTGCCTCTCCGAGTGCTGGGATTAGAGGTGTGCACCCCCACACCCCGCTTTGATTTTGAGACAGGGTCTTAGTGAGGAAGAGGTAGCCCTGGCTGACTTGGAACTCTCTATGTAGACTCTTCTAGCCTCAAACCCAGAGAGGTCCATCTGCCTCTGCTCTTGGGTGCTGGAATTAAAGGCGAACGCTACCACTCCCATCAACATTCCTTTCTGACACAGTACCTTGGTAGCCTAGGCTTGCCTGGGATTTGCCACTCAGCCCAGGCTGGCCTCCGACTAGTGATCATCAGTGTCAGCTTCCCAAGTACTGAGACTGTGGATATGTCCCAGCACGTCACACTTTAGCGCATGCTCTTTCTTCCCTTCTTTTTCTTTCTTTTTTCTTTTCAAGACAGGGTTTCCCTCTGTAGCCTTGACTGTCCTGGACTCACTTTGTAGACCAGGCTGGCCTGGAACTCACAGAGATCCGCCTGCCTCTGCCTCCCAGAGTGCTGGGAAAACAGGCGTGCGCAACTGCACCCACCCAGCACATTTTCTCATCCAGGCACTGCTGCAGTCTTCATTCATTCATTGGCGACTGGGTCTCATGTAGCTCAGGGACTATTGCAGCTCACGCTTATTCATTCATTCATTCATTTATTTATTTATTATTTATTTATTTATTTATTTGAGACGGGATCGCATGTGTCCAAGACTGACCTCAAACTCTCTGAATAGCCAAAACTGACCTTGAACTCTTGTTCTTCCTATATTGGTCTCACCTCACGAGATAAAGTCTCACTATGTATGCTCGGCTGGCCTGGAACTTAGATCTGTCTGTCTCTGCTTTCCAAGGTTGGTATTTTATCACTACCGTGCCTGACCCTGGTTCCCTCTTTTTAGTTTCACAACTCTCAGACGTAAATGTGGTTTCAATCCCATTTTTGAGGGTGAGGAGACCAAGGTACAGAGAGGTTAAGCATTTGTTCACGGTCATCTGTCTCTCACGCTCTGGCAAGAGCATGAAGTCTCCTCTAGCTTCAGGGCACCTGGCTCCCTGCCCTCTCTCTTTTCTGTGAGCTGCCCACTTTCTCCTCCACACATTTGTCTGAGATGTCCTGTGTCAGAGCTGGCTGGGGAAGTAGCTCTGTGTCTTGAACTCACTCTTTTTGGGGGCATGGCAGGGGTCTTTGAGACAGCCTTGGCTGTCCTGGACTCAGTCTGTAGACCAGGCTGACCTTGAACTCAGGGGGATCCCCCTGCCTCTGCCCTCCCAAGTGCTGGGATCGCAGGTGTGCACCACCGCACCCGGCTCTTGTACTAACTCCTGAATGCACTCAGACACCTGTCCCACTCAGGCCCCGCCACCCCGACTCAGCCTCACAGGGTGCTGGACCCAGCTGTCCAGGCTG
The DNA here is from genome assembly GCA_028658305.1 of Pachyuromys duprasi. Taxonomy (NCBI): domain Eukaryota; kingdom Metazoa; phylum Chordata; class Mammalia; order Rodentia; family Muridae; genus Pachyuromys; species Pachyuromys duprasi. Next base: position 2,796,424 of record CM053758.1, read on the forward strand.
GCCTCCCCGTAGAAGGCTCGGTCTGGAATCTCATCCCTTCCCTGAAGGGTCCCGGGCACATGTGGTGTGCTGAGCCGGGTGAGGATCTGACCCCCTCCCCAGGGGGCAGAGGAGGCTGTTGCCACAGGATAGACACCTTATAAAACAACAAGATGAAGTTGATGGCAAATGCCAAAAACAGGGCCAGGAATCGCAGCGTGTAGAAGTTCCTTGACAAGTAGTTCTAGGAGGAGAGAGGAAGAGTGAGCTCAGTACTGTCTCACCCTGGACGGCAGCTAGGCGCCAAGCCGCTTCAGCCTCAGGGCAGCTGTGCCTGCGGTGGCTCAGGGCCACACAGCCTAGGCACCCCCCATGTGGAACCAGGCGCTCTCATGCCACGAGAGCTCTCTGACACCGAGAATCTGGGTAGACTGGAGCCCCCCTCCCCCCCTTCGGCCCCTGGCACACTGCCTCACTGTCCGCTTTCCCGGGAGCAGGAGATGGCTTCTTCGTCAACCATCCTGTCCTGCTCGATCCTGTCCCCGTTCCTCTCACAGCTTCTCACAGAACCACCTTTCCATTCAACATGCCTCCCTTGCCCCCTTCTCAGGGCTGGCCCGGGGTTCAATCCCCCCCGCCCCCCCCCAGCTGTGCCCCAGCCTTAGAGAGTCCCCCTGGGTGATGAGCTTGGGCAGAGTGGGTCTCCCCAGAAGAGGAAGCTCCTGCGTGCCCCTGCTAGGTCCTCACCAAGAACTTCACCCTCTGCACTTCCAGCTCGCCCCAGAATTCTTCCAGGCCTGCGCCTCCAGACTCCTCCTTCTTCGGAGGGGGTGGAGGGGGCGTCTTCTTGGGGGGCTCTGGAGGCGGCTCGGGGGCTTCTTCCTTCTCTCCGTTCTCGGTACTGTAGGACACAGAAAAGGCTCGGGCAAACTGTTCATTCAAAGTCACTCACTTGGGGGCCATCCCACACCGGCCAGGTCTAGATGGTGCCCGGGATGCAGGGTGATGAAGCAGGCACACACAGACTCCATTAAATGGAGCTGGGCAGCATGGCTGGGGGAGGTTTAACGGCCGAACACTTGCCCAGCTTGGGCAAAGGCCCTGGGTCTTCTCCCCACCGCTGGGATGGGCAGCAGAAGGGGTTAAAGCTGGGGCCCGGAGCATGCTGGGCCTGGGCTCTTCCTCTGAGACTCAACTGTTTTCACTTGTTATTTTCAGACAATGTCTCCATAAGTTGCCTAAGATGGGCTTGCACTTGCTCTGCCCCAGGGAGCCCTGCGACCAGGCAGTCTTCTGCCTCCATTGGGTGAGGTTACTACTCCCCATCAAAACAACTTGACGTGGGAAGCGCGAGGGAGGGATTTGGCAGAAGGAAGCACGTGCACAGACATCTAGAGCTAACAAGCACGCTATCTCTGTTGCCTTTGGGGTCTCTCCTCCAGCCCCCAGGCATGGACTGGATGACGCTGAGGTCAGGGTAACCGTTACAGCTTTGGTCCTTGACCCCAGACCGCTCTCCTCTCCGTCCAAGAGAAGGGTTGAGGCAAGGGCCTGGCCCCCTCCTCGAGCAAACACTCACTCAGCTTTCTCCGGTTCGGGCTCCGGCTCCGGCTCTGGAGGAGGCTCCTGCTCTTCTCCATCCACCTGGGGACCGGGCACAGGTCTGAGCCCTCTCAGGCTCAGCACCCTCTCTCTAGTCTGCTTCTCTCTGTGCTCACTTCTTTCCCTCTGGCTAATCAAGGTGTTCCCCTTGATCCCCTCCACCTCGGAAAAGCAGACGACCAGACTCAGGGAGATAAATTGCCTGCGCTGTCCGGTGCGGACCAGCCTGAATCTGAAGAGCTTTTTGTCTGTTTTGGATGGGGGGCCCAGGGTGGTCTTGAACTCTAGATCTTCCTGCCGCAGCCTCCCCAGTGTTGAAACCACAGGCCTGTGTCAGCATGCTTGCTCAAAGAGTGCTGTTGCTCCTCACGGCTTCTCATCACCTTGACAACCCCAGGCAGCAGGGAGTGGGCCTGCTGGTGGACCTTTCAATCACAGACTGCCTAGCTCCCCGCAGCCTCGTGCGTCTCTGAGGGTCATTCTTGGTGTCCTCGGCACTGTTTCCGTGGGTCTTTTTAGTCCTGGTCCCTCCCCACCCCTCTGATTTGGTCTCTAGGTCCCTGGTTCTCTCTAGCGTCCCTGAGTCTGTTTCTCTCCCCCAAAGTTTCGAACTTCTCCTGTTTCTGCTCCTCTCTCTCCACACCCTGGCGGGCCTCACCCCGAACTTCCTCTTGAGGATGGGCGAGCCCTCTGGCGTGGGGGGCTCCACCGGCGTCGTGTCCCCCATGTCCCCGAGGCCGCCGGCGCCTTCGGGCCGGAAGGGGCTCCCGTCGGCCACGGCCACCGCCCCCTCGGCGCCTCCTGGGCCGGCCTGCTCCGCCGCCGCCTCTTCGTCTCCCGCGCCGTCGGCGGCGTCGCCTTCGCCCTCCCCCTCGCCCTCGCCCTCTGCCTCGCCGCCGGCGCCGCTCGGCTGCTGGCCGTGCACCTCGTCGCCCGTGGGGTCCGGCATGCCCGCCAGCAGCTCGGTGACCGTCACCTTCTTGGCGCTGTCCACCAGCCCGCCGCCGAACAGCGAGCCCCAGAGCAGCCGCAGCGCCCCGGCCGCCGCGCCCGCGCCCGCGCCCGCCGCGCGCGCCACCAGCGCCCAGAGCAGCGCGGCCGCCGCCGTGGCCGCCTCGCGCGCCGTCAGGCGCCGCAGCCTCCGCGCGCGCCGCCGCAGGCTGCGGTAGCTCAGGCCGCGCAGCGCCCGGCCCGCGCCCGCCGCCAGCCACGCCCAGGCGCCCGCCGCGCCCGCCGCGCCCGCGCCCTCGGCGCCCGCCGCGCCCTCCTCCGCCTCCTCGGCGCCCTCGTCCTCGTCCTCCTCCGGCTCGCCCTCGGGCTCCGAGATCTGGGCGGCGATCTGCATCTCGAAGATCGTGTCCTCGCAGAAGCTCACGAACAGCTCCATCTTCTCCGACTCGCCGCCCTCGTTCACCACGTCGAAGATGAACTGGCGCTTGGATTCCTTCACCTGCGGGGGAGGGGAGCGGACGGCGGGCGTTGGCCGGAGCAGGCGCCCTCTCAGGCTGGGCCTTGCGTAGCCCAGGCTAGCCTCCGGCTACCCATGGGGGGAGGGTGGCCTCGAACTCCCGAGGGTCTTGCCTCCACCTCCTCAGTGCTGGGACCGGAGGCGCGCAGCACTGCCCTCCTTTATTAGCGTCTCGCTTATCCCTGGAGCCAGACGGCTGCTCCCCCGGGGCCGGTTCCCAGGGCGGCTCTGTAACTCCAGTTCCCGGGCTTTCAAGGCCCTCCCATCACACACGCGCAGGTGGTGAGCTCACCACGTGCGAGCAAAACACGCGAAAATCCTCTGTAAAGAACAATAAAACTACGTGCGTATGTGTGTGTCCGAGTGTGTGCGAGTGCAGGGGACCAAGGATCGCTGAAGTGGGCATCAGATCCCCTGGAACTAGAGATTCACGGCAGACGGCGTGAGGTACCAGTGTGGGGGCAGGAGCAGTAAGCACTCCTAACTGGGGATGGGATGATGGGGATGGGGATGATGATGGGGATGATGGTGATGATGATGGGGATGGGGATGATGGAGACGATGATGGTGGTGATGATGATGGTGGGGGGATGATGGTGATGATGGTGATGATGGTGGGATGATGGTGATGATGGTGGGGATGATGGTGATGATGGTGATGATGATGATGATGGTGGGATGATGGTGGGGATGATGGTGATGGTGGTGGGGATGATGGTGATGATGGTGGGGATGATGGTGATGATGATGGGGATGATGGTGATGGTGGTAGGGATGATGGTGATGATGGTGATGATGGTGGGGGATGATGGTGATGATGATGGTGATGATGATGATGGTAATGGTGATGATGGTGATAATGGTGGGATGATGGTGATGATGGTGGGGATGATGGTGATGATGGTGATGATGGTGGGGGATGATGGTGATGATGATGGTGATGATGATGATGGTAATGGTGATGATGGTGGTGATGGTGATGATGGTGGGGATGATGGTGATGATGGTGGGATGATGGTGATGATGGTGGGGATGATGGTGATGATGGTGGGATGATGGTGATGATGGTGGGGATGATGGTGATGATGATGGTGATGATGGTGGGGATGATGGTGATGGTGGTGGGGATGATGGTGGTGATGGTGGTGATGGTGATGGTGGTGATGATGATGATGGTAATGGTGATGATGGTGGTGATGGTGATGATGATGGAGATGATGGTGATGATGATGGTGGTGATGACTACTCCTATTTTTATTTTATCACCATCACTATTTTGGAGACGGAGTCCCACTGTATGCTAGCCCGGAACTCACTATATAGACCAGGCTGTCCTGAAACTCACAGACACTGGCTAATCTCTGCCCCTCCCAATGCTAGGATTAAAGGGGTGCACCACCATACTCCATAATTTCTTTCACATTTAAGGAGTCCAGTCTTGTGCTGCCCCGGCTGGTTCTGAACTCACGGCCTCACACAGTCTTAAGCAGGTACTCAGCCTCCAGAGTGCCTGGTGCACACCACTGCATGCAGCCTAAAGGTTATTAACAGCAGCTAGTTACCAGCACGGTCATACACACTTGTCATCCCAGCACTTAGGATGCTGAGGCAGGAGGATCCAAGTTCTAGACTGCCCTGGACTGCAAAGTGGGTTTGGGGCTAGTCTGAGATGCAGAAGTTTTATATATGCATGCATGCGTGCATGCGTGTGTGTTCATACATGTAGTGTATGTATTGTATGTATGTATGTATGTATGTATGTATGTATGTATGTATAGCACTCATTTGGAGGCAGTGAATCAGGAATTTATATAAGTCTAGCTAGGCACCCGGGCTAACACAGACCATCAATAAAAAGTGGAATTTCAGCTCCCAAGAACCTAGCTCCAGAATCTAGCTTTGTGCCTTTTCATGTTTGTTTTTATTTTGAGACAGTCACTCTTAGCACTGCCTGCTTCCTATGCGTGATCCTCCTGCCTCAGCCTTTCACGTGCCGGGGCCTCGTTTGTACATGGCGGGGGCTCCTGGAGGCCAGGCTAGTCTCCAGTGCCGGGGCTGCTAAGGCTGGCGTCCCGCGAGCTGGACACAGGCACAGCCACCATGCCACCTCCTTCTGGTCTTTCCAGGGTGAGAGCAGTTGAGCGCCAACGTTTTGCAGCTGATTCTGCTACTACAAAGCTCGGTGATTTTTTTTTTTTAAATTTAATTCTATGGGCCTCAGTTTCCCCACCCATAAATGGGGCACAGTGGAAGGACTGGTCATAGGATGGTTGTGAGGTATTAATGGTTAGACTGGTGCCTGCCCGGCGTGTTGACAAGCGTGCTGTGTTCACTGGTGACGGATTCCCCCGGAGCCCACATGCATGGGAGCATGGGAGGGTGCGCCAGGAAGAGCAGGCGTTTGGGAGATCCCGGGAAGAGAGGGAATGCTCTGGGGCAGGGGGAGCGAGAGGGGGAGCGGAGGGCAGGGTGAATGGAGGCTCCCTGCACAAGGATGCGGATGAGGACACGCGGCCCCGATGGGATGGGGTGTGTGGTGTAAGATCATGAGAGTTCTGCGGAGACCAAGAGGAAACCACGAACCAAGAGAGGATTCGGGTGTGAATCGAGCATCCTGGCAGATGCTGACAGCGTGTGACCACGCCACCCGAGGCTCTGTGTGCAGGAAGGCAGGGGACTGCCAGAAGACCGGTGATCACGCAAGGGCCTGCGTTTACGGTCTGCGCAAGGTGTGTGCGTGTGTGTGTGCGTGTGTGTGCGTGTGTGTGCCGGAGTCAGTGTAAGAGCGCCCGGGGCGTGTGGGCAGGACCCTCTGTGGGTCGACCCGGGAGCTGGTTTCTACTGAGGTGAGGTAGGAGGGCTGTGGGGTTCGGGAGGCCGTGAGTGTGGGGGCCTCGTGGGCTTTGGTGCATGTCGCGGATGTGTGAGTACATAGGCGTGAAGGCTCTGTGTGCAAGTGCATGCAGGAAACCTCTCGGGGTGACTGACAGGGCAGAGCAGGCGCTGAGGGTGTGAGGGGGCCGTGTGGGGAATGCAAGAAAAAGGAAGTGGGGCTCACGACCAGGCCAGGCGGGGAGCATGCGGGGCTGTGGGCGCACCTCAGGGGAGCGGGCGTGTGCCACACCTTCAGGCGCTGGGGGCTGGATGTGTGGGGCTCCCCAGGCTGTCGGGGCATGGCTTCGAGGGGCCTATTTGAGAGGGGGGCAGTGCTGGCTTGCACGCCAGGGAAGTGTGTGCGAGAGTGGGCAGGCGAGCGAGGTGTGTGGAGGGGACGAACGCGGAGCACGGGCGAGCGGGACTGCAACCTGGATGAGGGATGCACGGGGGCTCGCAGGGTCAGAGGGCCTGCAGCAGCCACTGCAGGAGGCGGCCACCGCCGGGCAGGGGTTGTGCAAGGTCTCAGCCCGAAGCGCAAAGCGGCCCTGAGGCAGGCGGGGCTGGCAGTGTCCCAGGCGCAGGAAGGCCTGGGTCTCATTCTCCCAGCACTGGGCAGAGGGGGTAGGGGCCACCCTCGGCTACCACGGGCCCGAGGTCAGCCCGGGGTACGGAAAACCCAACGCCGTGGGGAGGGCTGTGGGCCGGGCAGGGGTGTCCACAGCCCCTGCAGCATGGCGCTGGGGCACCAAGGCTTCATGCACACGCGCGCGCGCACCGACCTGGGGCATCTCCCACTGGGCGCGGTTGGTCTCGGAGATCTCGAAGTAGATCCGCTCTATGCGGCGGGACGCGCCCATGATCTCGATGCGGCCCAGGTATGGCCGGAAGTACTCCAGGATGCTCTCCGCCAGCTCCAGGAAGTTGCGCAGGCGCGGGTCGTGCGGCACGTGCTCTGACAGGTTGGTCAGCAGCACCGCCACGTTGAAGCCGATGTCGCGCGCCGGCTCCTGGAAGCGGTTCGCGAACTCCTCGCAGTTGATCATTTCATTCTCGTCCGCCTCGGAGCAGGACAGCAGGAACTGGATCTCGGGGCCAGAGAACTGCTTCTGGCTGTCCATGGCCTGTGGGAGAGTGGGGGCGGTCAGCGTGTGCAGGGACCCGGCTCGGGCTAGGTTGCTCCTGCTGCTCTAATCCCGGCACATGGGAGGCAGAGGCGGATCTCTATGAGTTCGAGGCTAGCCTGTCTACACAGAGAGTTCCAGGACAACACAGTGAGACCCTGACTCAAAAACAAACACAACAACAAAACCAAACCAAAGGCTCAATTGGTAGGTAAGGTGCTTGCTGCAGATTCACGATGGGTTCCCAGAACTGTATAAATGGGGTGTGGGGGCACATGGCTGTGATCCCAAAACAGAGATAAAAAGGCCCCTGTACTCTTGGTAAAATAATGGTGTTTGGTTTAGTTTGTTGTTGTTGTTTCTCTGTGTAGCCCTGGCTGCCCTGGAACTCTCTTTGCAGACCAGGCTGGTCCCAAACTCACAGAAATTCTGTCTGCCTCTGCTGTCCAAGTGCCACCACACCTAGCTAAAAATGGTGGGGTTTTTTTTTTTTTAATTAAAAACTGATTTTGATTCTGTTTGTTTGAGACAGGGTCTATGTAGCCCTCACTCTTCTGAAACCTATTATGTCCACCAGGCTGGCATCTAACTATACAGAGATCCACCTGTCTCTGCCTCCTGGGTGCTGGGATCACAGGTGTTCGCCACTCTGCTAGCTTCTTTTTGTTTGTTTGCTTGCTTGTTGGTTTAGTTTAGTTGTTTTTTTTTTTTTAAGACAAGATCTCATGTAGCCCAGGCTGGCCTGAAACTCATTACCTAGCCAAGGCTGGCCTTAAACTTCTAGTCTCCCACCTTAGCCTTTTGAGTGTTAGGGTCACAGGCATGCACCACCATACCCACTTTATGCAATTCTGGGAACCAAACCCAGGGCCTCAGCACGCTAGATAAGTGTTGACCCAGGCTACAGCCTCAGACTTGCTGTGCATCTTCAGGCAGTTTTCAAAAGCAGTCTCTGTCTGTCTTTCTGTCAGTCTGCCTCTGTCTCTCTTTCCAGGGTTTCTCTGTATAGCCCTGGCTGTTCTGGACTCACTTTGTAGGCCAGGCTGGCCTGGAACTCACAGATACCCCCCCCCCCCGCCTCTGCCTCCTTGTGTGGTGGGACTACAGGCGCGCGCCACTGCGGTGGGCTCAAACGTAATTTCTCAAACACCCTGGATTGCACCATTAGTCAGAGAGCATTTTACAGTCAACTAAAAAACCAACCAAAATTAAAAAAAGCAAAACCAAACCAAACCAAACCAGTTCTGACGTGAGCTAAGCAGCCCAGCTGTCCCAGCCTTCTGCTTTGGGTTGAAAGATGTGAGTTTCCTGACTGACCTATGGATGGGCTGCAGAATGCAGAGAGGGAGCTCAGGGTAGAAACAGAAGCAAAATTTCCTGGCTCTGGGCTGTCCTTTGCGAGAAGCCAAGAGCTTTGCAAAAATGCTTTCTAAATGACTAACAGGCTTTGCACATCATGAAAGGCCCGAAAACCACAGAGCAAGGAGACTCAGTTACACAGGAACTCATCTCTCGTGCACCCACCCCACGGGTGACACCGCCTCTCTCAGCACAGCTCACACAGGGGCCTGGGATCCTTGCTCCGTCTCCCAATCAAGCTTGGGCTCTGCTCTGAAGACTTCATGTCTTCCCTTGGTCACCCTGCATCTGTCCCGTGTTTCCTTTCGCAACACCGTCAGCCTGCTTTGCTGGAGTCACCTTCTCTTCCAGACTTGGGAAGGGGGAAGGCGGGCGGAAGGCGGGTGGAAGGCGGCCGGGGAGCTGCCCCTTCTTTTGCTTTTTACTTCCCATGAGATAACACTGGGATTCCAGGCTCCAAATGTCACCATGCCTGTGATGCCTGTCAGGGCTCTGACAAACGTGACAGCTGACACATCTTAGTGGAGGTTCCCCCACAAACAGCGATGCTCAGAAGCAGCTTGCTAGCTTTTTAGTTATTACTTAGGGCTGTCTTGCTACGTAGCCCTGGCTAGCCTGGGACTTTCTATCTAGGCCAGGCTGGCCCCGGGTTCTTGGCAATCCTCCTGCCTCTGCCTCCAGAGCGCTGGGATTACAAGGCATGCAGGGCTACCTCTGAATCCGGAAGTGAGCTTTAGGAGCTAAACTGTGCCCCCACTCCCCAAGCCTCACCCATTTCAGGCGTGGCAGCCCCCCCCCCCCCACGGCGCTAAAGTTAAAATCCCTGAGTCATGCCTGCTAGCTCTCTTTTGCCGCCCACCTCGGATCCTTCAGCAAAGCTGCCAGCTTTGCTTGCAGATTCAGGGCCCGTTCCTGTCTCCTCCCTCTATGATCCCCACCTCCTCCTGGCTCCCGCCATCACAGACAGCGCCGAGTTTTCTGCTCAGAGCCCGCTATCCCTTCACACCACATGAAGTAAGTGCCAAAGCCCACCTGCGGCTCGGGCCCTGCCTCTGCCCTGGCCCCGCCCCGTTCCCCTGAGACTCGGCCTCCTCCTCTCTCCTCCTCTGCCCAGCCCCCTCTGCAGCCGCACTGCCCTCCTTCCTGCCTGCTTCAGCCTTCTCGCTGGCTGTCCGGTTTCGGGGAGCCCTGCAATGTCCCCCACCTTCATGCCGGGGTCCTCAAATCTCAACAGCAGCAGCGCCTCCCACAGAAGGGCCTTTGCCAGACACCTGTTCACGCGCTCATTTTAGCTTATTTTCACTAGCCTTCCCCCTCTGGGGTGTCTCTGTTTTGCTCCCTGCCATGCTGTCATGATCAAGGGACTGGCTGACACCCTTAGAGGCCTCCTCCAATGCTGTGGTTTAGATATGCCCTCCAACAGTCACGCTGTTACAGATCCCACTAAAAAGATCACTTATACTGGGAGGCGTGGCCGTTCAAGGGTGGGACCTAGTGGGCGGCCCTAAGGCCATTGGTGGAAAGCTTAAAGGGAGTTAGGGGACCCTAGTCCTTCTTGCTTAGTTTCCTTCCTGGTTCCTGACTTGCATTCTCTGCTCAGCAACACATCCCCTCCCCAGAGACCATAGGCAGAGGGACTGCTTGATCTTGCACTCAAACCCTGAGAACCAGAAACAAAAATAAAACCTTTTCTCTATATAAATTCATCGCCTCAGGCATTTTGTTATAATAGTAAAAAACTAATAGCTCTACTTTTTATTTCATTTTTATGCTTTTTAAGACATGATCTCATGTAGCTGTGGTTGGCCCTAAACTCTCTCTGAGGCCAAGGCTGACCTTGAACCCCTGATCTTCCTGTCCCACCTTCCAAGTGTTGGGTTACATGTGGGAGCCACCACACTTAGCTGGGAAAGCTGGTGTTTCCAAATCTGCCATGAACGATGTTTAAGATGGGACCGTCTTAAAGTTTGTTCCATTTCTCGAGAAGTGACAAGTCCTTTAGACCAATTCTGAACATAGCTTTCAACCATAAACTGCAAAGTATTTTGCAAAAGGCGATGCTGTTAGCGAAGTCTACACATTGAAACATCACCGTGTTCTGTCTCTAAGGCACATGTCTGTGTGGGTGCTCATCCCTGGCAGCTGTTGGCTATACAAATAGAGGGGTGACTGAGGGCATGTGCAGGGGGTGGGGGAGGGGAATAACACTCAAACAGGACAGAAACATCCTCCAAAATGCCTGTGACAAATCTCGGCTGACAGAAAACATGGGACAGGAGAACACATGAAGTGACCTAGAAGGAAGGTGTGGCCAGGTTCAGCCTGGGAAACACTGTACCCTCGAGGCTCTCACCGTCTGGGGACTCCGTGTGGGGTGAACGTGAAATGCAGAAGTAATATTTTAGATAAACTGAGATATAAATGGATTTTTTTCTCTTAAAAATAATCACAAAGGCAGGCTGGGCACGGCAGTGCACACCTGTGATCCCAGCACTCTAGGAGGCAGAGGCAGGTGGATCTCTGTGAGTTCCAGGCCAGCCTGGTCTACAAAGTGAGTCTCGGACAGCCAAGGCTACACAGAGAAACCCTGTCTTGAAAATAAAAGAAAATAAAAAAAGAAAATAAAATAATTATGGATCCTTTTTTGTTTTCTTTTTGAGTGCTGTGGTTTTGAGTGAATTGTGGGTAACTTTTTAAGAATACCTTTCTTGCCAGGCAGAGGTGCACGAGTAAGATCCAGGACAGCCAGGACTATTACAGAGAAAAACTCTGTCTCGAAACACCAAAAAAACAAAACAACAACAACCAAAAACAAAACAAAAACCAAACCTTTTCTTTAAAAAAATTATTTTATGTGCACAAATGTTTGTCTGCATGAATGTGTGTGCACCACATGTGCATTGCCCACGGAGGCCAGAGGAGGACATTGGATGCCCTGGAACCAGACTTAAGGATGATTGCCGCCACGTGGTGCTGGGAATTGAACCCGGGCTCTCCTGGAGGGCAGACAGCGCTCTCAGCCACTGCCTCGGTCTCTCCAGCCCCAGATGTGGACAGTTTCAATTTTATTTTCACACTGTGGTTTTGGTTAGGAATGATAATGTCCTGTGGTTTGTCATATAAAAGGAAGGCCTCTCGGACACACACTTGTGGCAAGATACCACTGATAAGCAGTGTCCAGCACGGATGTCAGCAGAGACAGACACTGAGCCTGTGTTTCCGGGGCCTGGGGTGGGGTGAGCAGGGACTGCTAAAGGCTCTGGGCTTTCTTTTGGGGTGACTGCACTGTTCTAAAGTTAGGCGGTGACATTTACACTGTTTTCTTAATGTCCTCACAGCCACCACGTTGGAAATTTTAAATAGATGGGTCAATGCCACATGAATTAGAATGTAGTAAAAATGTGGCTGTTTAAAAAGAGCCTTGGTGTGATGTCTCAGTAGCGCCGAGTATTTCAGAGGTCAAAGGAAGGAGAAACACAAGTTCAAGGCTAGCCTGGGCAACATAGTGATTCCTTACCTCAAAACCTGAAAATATAGTGAAAATGAGGGCTATGGTCACAGCCCTGTACCCCCAACTCACTCAATCACTCAATAGCCTAACCGGTTCAACCACCTGAGGGAGCTTTCCTTCTCTTCACTTCCTGTGGAGCTGTGGTCAGACACAGCGCTTCTCTCTGGAAGGGACAGTCCTGTCAGACTCAGAGACACACCCCTGACCACATGCTGTGTTTTCAATGCGTTTCCCACCAGGCAGCCCTGTTGCTGGGAGTCTGTCCTGACGTAAGCTTCAAGCAAGGCCTCCGTGGTACCCAGCACGAGCGGCCCCACACACAGCCTCCGTTTGGCTCAGTGGCAGAGCACCCACAGGCTCACTTCTGGGTGCTGCGGTTTTTCAGTAACTTAGGTTTGCACAAGGATGTGGTGTGGAAAAGATACCTGCACACATCTGCCCGCCAGCGGCCTTCCGAGGTGGGATGAGAACCTGGCCAGGGATGGTAATCAGTGAGAAGGCTCAGCAGATAAAAGCCAACGCAGACCTGGTGAGCAGAGTTCGAGTGCTGGAACTCACAATGGAAGGAGAGAACTGACTGCCGACAGCCATTCTCTGAACTCCACACCACACGCAGTGATGATGATGATGATGATGATAAACTTGCAAGACCTCTACTCTAGATACAAGTTCCGAATTCTTTACAACATGGGAAAACATATTCTTGTTTGGTTAGTATTATCCATATTGCTAAAAGTTAATGAAATTCTTTATGTGAATTTCCATATAAAACTCAAATATTCTGCTTGGCAAAAATAGCATCATAAGGAAAAGCAGCCTAGCACGCAGGAAGCAGAGGCAGGTGGATCTGTGAGAGTCCTAGGCCAGCCTGGTCTACAGAGGGAGTTCCAGAACTGCCAGGGCTACACAGAGAAACCCTGTCTCCAAAACCCCAAATGAATGAATGAATACATACATACATACATAATCCTTGGAGTGCCAGTATACACCTGCAATCTCGGCACCCAGGAGGCTGAGGCATGAGCTCACCATGAGCTCCAGGGCAGCCTGAACTACACAAGAAGTTACAGCCCACTCTTAGTTGCTGAGGGAATCCTGCCTCAGAACAAAAGCAGAAAACCAAAACCAACCAACCAAACAAAACCCAAATCAACACCCCCTCCCATAAAAACTAAATAAGAAAACTGAGCAGGCCCAGAGAAGTGCTCCGCAGAAGGGCATTTGCCTAGCATTGGGGGAGGCCCTGGGTTCAATCCCCAGAATCAACAACAGAGATTAAGGAAGTCAGTTCACGAAATGAGTGACAGGAATGAAAGAGGAAGTCAAGCTGCTCGAGCAGTAGGAAAACCTCGAGAAGAGATGGCCTGCTAGCGGCCACCTCTCACACTGGCGGAACGCCAGAGATGTGCCGGTGTGGCCTGGTGCCCAGGCTGTGGGCAGACAGCTGCTTCCTGCCACCTTCACAAACGTGCAGGGAGGAAACTGTGGTCCCCGTCCCAGGGACAGAGGCCTTTGTTTTCACCCTTGACCTGGCAGTGCTACCTGTGAACTCTAGCCTCTAAAGGGCACCACACACACACACACACATGCTCACACACACATGCTCACACACACACACACACACACACA
>CM053758.1:2810469-2840525 GCA_028658305.1 Pachyuromys duprasi
GGAGACGGGGGAGACGGGGGACACAGGAAGACCATAAGTCCAATGTCATCCTAGGTTTCGTATCAAGTCTGAGACCACCCTGGACCACATGAGATCCTGTCTCAAGAAATAAAGAAACAGAGGCTGGAGCCAGGCATGGTGGCGCTCGCGGACATATCTCACCCACAGAGGAAGGTGGTCTCTATGAGTTTAAAGCCGGCTCGGTAGAAGGTTCCAGAGCCTCAGAAACAAAACCAATCAACCAAACAAACAAAAATGAAAGTAGGGGCTGGAGAGATGCTCAGTGGTGGAGAGGTAAGAACAGTCCTGCTCTTGCTCGTAGGCCTGGGGTTTGTCCCCAACACCCACACTGGCGGGCTCACCACGGCCCGGAACCCCAGTTCCAAGGGTCTGATGCCCTCTTCTGGCCTCCACAAGCAACTGCATGCATGTGTGCCCAGACAGGGCAGACAAAACAGGCACAAACACAAACAAACAAATCCTTAAAACAAAATCATCAACTACAAAACCAGGCACAGATGCGTGTGCAACTGCAGCACGGGTGCCAGAGATGGACAGAATGGCAGAAAGTTGGAATGCAACATAGAAGATGCTTAAGTCTTGCAAGGGGCTGTGTGTGATCTCATGGAAGCACATGCCTGCACACGCATCGGCATGAACTGCCTCCACACACATACACCACACAGAACCTACACAGATGGTATAGCGCCCTGAGGGTTTTGTAGGAACAAAAGGAAATAGCCAGGCCTGGTGGTGCACGCCTGTAATCCCAGGGCAGAGGGAGAGAGGCAGAGGCAGGTGGATCTCCGTGAGTTCAGGCCAGCCTGGTCTATAGTGAGTCCAAGAGAGCCAGAGCTATATAGAGAAACCTTCTCTCAAAAAAAAAATCCCAAAACAAAACAAGGGAAAATAAGACTATCGGTATTTGCATGAAAAAATAATGACAAGATGCAAAGAGGACTAAGGCTCGGCACAGGGTGGGAGATAACAGGACAGTGGGCAGATGGGGACAGACTCGGTTAAAATTCAATGAACACATAATGTACTTAGAAAGGAAAACAGGGCTGGAGAACGGCTCAGGAGTTAAGAGCTCTTCCCACCGTTCCAGAAGGCATGGGTTGGAGGGCTCATGCCGCCTGGGCCTCTAGCTCCAGGGGATCCAACACTCTTTCCTAACTTCTTGGGGCTCCAGCACACATGTGACACACACACACACACACACGCACCCCTTAAAGAATTGTTTGAATTGTGTGGCCGGTGCATGCCTTGAATCCCAGCACTTGGTCTACTTACTCTGTAGATGAGGCTGGCCTTGAACTAAGAGATCTACCTGCCTCTGCCTCCAGAGTGCTGAGATTAAAGGTGTATGACCCCACATCAAACTATGGTGAGTTAAAGGACCACTTTCCTCCTTTTGATTATGTGTGTGTGTGTGTACATTCACATATGCATGTGCATACAGTGGATGTCAGAGAACTTGCACAAGTGTGTTATCTCCTGTCACCATGAGTCTGAAAGATTAAACTCGGGTTATCAGGCTTAGTAGTAATGCCTTTACTTGCTCAACCATCTTACCAGCCCCTCACTGGGGGATTCTAGGCAGGGGCTCTACCACTGAGCCACACCCCAGCCCCTCACTGGGGGATTCCAGGCAGGGGCTCTACCACTGAGCCCCTCACTGGGGGATTCTAGGCAGGGGCTCCACCACTGAGCTACTGTAGGGATAGGTTGGGAGGTAAAATTCCCAGCAGCCAAAGACAGGCTCCTAGAGCAGACATTGCCTGGTAGGGTTCGGGAGAATCTTGATGTGGGCTGGGCTGGAGCTGTGTCATGGTGGTAGAGCGCACAAGGTCCTGGGTTCCCGTGCCCACATCTGCTCCCCCTCCCCTCTGCTCAGGCGACATATATGCCTTTTCTTTTTTGCTACGAACCCAGGATGCATGTATGAGCACACTGTCCACCCCTGTTCTAGGCCTGTGAGGGAACCTCTGCTGTGGGCAAACCTCAGCAGGCTCCAGAGACACCTGACAGCCTGGGTATTGTGGGGCAGATGCCAGAGCTGGGAAAGGTGGGCAAGGAGGATCCAGCCCTCTCCTCCTAAAGCAACCCCGCCCCCACATACACACTCATACACACTCACGAACACATAAGCACACAACCTGCAGAGGCCGGAGAGCATGTCAGATGCCCTGGAGCTGGACCTCCAGGTAGCTGGGAGCCCCTCGGTGTGGGCGCTGGCAAGGGACCTCAGGTCCTCTGCAAGAGCAGTCTGCACTCGAGCCATGAGGCATCTGTCTGGGCCCCTTTCTCGTGTTTGGTTCTTTGTCTTCTTGAGACAAGGTTTCACAGAGCAATTGCTCACTGTGTCACTAAGGCTTCCGCCCCTGTCCCCCTCCTCCGCCTTCAGACCGCAGTGATCATCTGCCCACCCCACCGCTGCTGCCTCACAGCCCCCTAGTCGAGACAGCAGTGACCTCATTAGTACCAGTGAAACCAAAGGAAGCACGATACAACAGTGCACGTGCTAAGTTGGATCCTTTACGAAAAGATACTCTTTAGTGACTGACAGACTGAGAGACTGAGGCTGCCTGCCTCATGATGACATAAAAGCCCTGAATGCAGGGTTGTGTCTGTGTCTGTCCAAGCTGTGGCACAGGGCCCAGAGCAGAGAAATCTGTGAATGTTTGCTGACAGAATAACTTATGTCCGGGGCTGAGGCCATAAGTGTAGAGAGTCTCAGCCCGAGAAAAGGCCTGAAGTCAGGGCAGTGAGCCGGCTCGGTGAGCAAAGGCGCTTGCTGCCAAGCCTGATGATCAAGTTCGAGTCCTGGAACCCACACAGCAGGAGACAGCTGCCTCCCATGGTACCCAGACGCTCACACCACTGGGGAGTGACTAAAAAAAAAAGATGAGGGCCTGGCGGGAGGGGTCGGTCTCTGGGGACATGACCGGGAAGAGGATATTTGGTACTCTGGCCCTTCTCTCTCTCTGCTCCTGGCCACCGTGAGGTGGGCTGTCTTTCTATCATGCTCTTCACTGGGTCTGCCCTGCAAAGTGATGGGGTCATGTGACCACAGACTAAAAGTACAAGCATTCCCGGGGTTCCCTGCCAAAAGAACTCAGAGGAAAGTCATTTCTGCTGAGGAAATAAGTCTTTTCTCCCTCGCACAGATTGTCTTAGGTATTGTTATAGTGACAGAAAGCTGACAGGTGAACTGATAATTTTACTGTTTATTAATAATAGTTTAGTAATAGTTTATTCAGTAGTAATGGCTCTTTCTTTTCCCTTCCTTCCTTCCTTCCTTCCTTCCTTCCTTCCTTCCTTCCTTCCTTCCTTGAGACAGGGTTTCTCTGTGTAGCCCTGGCTGTCCTGGACTCACTGTAGACCAGGCTGGCCTAGAACTCACAGAGATCTGCCTGCCTCTGCCTCCTGAGTGCTGGGACACAGGCGTGCGCCACAGCACCCAGCTTAGTGATGGCTCCTATAGGCGAATAAGCACCACCACAGCCTCACACTCCTCAACGACTAACCCTGAGGCAGTGTCTCCACGTCGTCTCAAACCACACTCTTCCTGCCTCTGACTCTCAAGCCTGAAACCACAGGCACAACCCCCGCACCTCAGCTCGCGCCCAGGTCACCGCTGAAGCAGAGGCCTTGCAGAAGCCTCTCCCCTGGGCAGCGGCCGGGAGGGAGGCGAGCTGGCTCCTCCACCCGCCTGGCTCCCCGGCTCGCCACCATCTGACACCCACCTTCTGGAAGTCCTTCTTGGAGATGAGGCCTCGGGGGTCTGTGACGTAGTCCTGGAAGGCCTCGGAGCCTACGATGTCCTTGAGTTTCAGAAACATGTCGAAGAACTTGAGGATCATCTCCACGTTGGAGGAGGATTCCACCAGCATGTCCACCATCTGCCGCGCGATCATGCCGTTCACCACGTTCCCTGCAGGAGCCAGGGTCAGTGCAGCCCTCCGTTCTGGACCTCCGCCTCTGTCCAGCTCAGAGGCCACCATGGCCCCCCGGGACCCACCAACCAGGTGGGCACTCCCCAGCCCCTCCCGTGTCCCCAGGGAGAGGATCGTCTTGTGATCTGTGGTAGCGCCGTGGCCACCCTGCTTTTGATACGCTGTCCATCCCCCGCACTGGCTGGCAAGATTACCAAGGGAGGGCAATGGTGATGCAGATTAGCAGTGCAGAACACATGTCAAGTGTGCCCCGGGAAGGTCCCATGAGAGCCTTGTAAGGGAAACACCACTGTACGCTTTCATGGGTGAGAGAGACTTGGAGAAACTTAGGGCTGGAGAGCTGGTGAATAACAAGGTAGGATTTGCACCCAGAGCCTTGGGAGCTCAGAGCCCACACACCTAAAAACTCTATACTAGTAATGGATACGGAGGCACATGCCTGTGATGGCAGCACTTCTGAAGCTGAGGCAGGAGGATTGTCAAGAACTCTAGGCTAGCCTCGTCCTCACAGTGGGACTCTGTCTCAAAGTCTAAAAGCAAGGACACTTGTGGCCTGGGATGCAGTTCAGAGGCACAGGATGTACCCAGCATGCATCAGGCCTGGGTTCCTAGCCCAAGCACCACTCAACAATAGGGATTTAGTCAAATGAACTTCCCGTATAACTCTCAATGGAGGACTTGAATGTGGGGCTGGGGAATAGTTTCTTTTGATAGAGCACGTGCTTGACATATACAAGGCCCTAGGTTTAGTCCCAGAGACAGAGAGGGAGGGAGAGGCAGACACACACAGAGATTTTTGTAAGAAGTGTTTTTTAGTTAGAATACATTGTTTGTGGTTTTTGAGCTGTTGTGCTGCCCTTGTAGCCCAGGCTGGACTCAAGCTATGAAGCAGAGAATAGAGCTGAATTCTTGATCCTCTTGGTCCAGCCTCCTGTGTGTTAAGATGATGGTTATAGGCCGGTATCGCGGCTTTATTTACCATTACAATCACTGCTACTATTATTTTACATGTATGGTGTTTTGCCTGCATGTATGTTTGTAGACTACATGTGTGCAGTGCCCTCAGAGGCCAGAAGAGGGCATTGGATCCCTTTGAACTGGAGTTACTGAGAGTTCTGAGCTGCCATGTGGGTGCTGAGAACCGAACCCCGGTCCTCTGGAGCATGCGGGTGCTGAGAACTGAACCCGGGTCCTCTGGAGGAGCAGCCGGTGCTCTTAACAGCTGAGCCATCTCTCCAGCCCTTGTTTTTGTTTCTTTGAGACAGGCTTTTTCTATTAGGGCACGCTGACTTGGACTTACGATGTAACCTGGGCTTAAATTGCTATTATTGTTTTATCAAATAAAAGACACTATTTCAAGTTACTAAATTTGGTGGATACGTGCTAAGCGGCCAAACGGATACATTTAACAGCTATTCGTGCATTGGGTTGGTTTATGTAATAAGTAAATATTAAGTTCACAGAAAAGGCGTCCAGGCAACTCATCTTATTAAAATGTCTCTGTGGAAATCAACAAATTAGCATCCATAGGGCCTCGCCTGTACACGGTACTCGGGACATGTTTGTTGGCTCAGCAACCTGTTCATCACCATTGGTCCCTGGCACAATGCCAGCTGGGTCTCTCTGGTCTCAGATGCCCTTCTTGGGGTGTCTGAGCCTCCGCACCGCTCCCCACCCCGTCTCTGGGCCTCTACCTTCCAGGAGGGACAGGAGCATCACCACCATGTCCTTTTGGAGGTCCAGAAGCTCCTTCAGCAGCTCGATCTGGCTGGAGTCCTGCAGGGCACAGTTGCCCCGTGAGGGCTGGCTCTGCAGAGTGCCATCCTGCTGCCTCAGGCCCAGGCCCTCACCTACCCAGCAGGCCTACGGCCCTTTCTCTCTCCCTCTTACCTCTGAGGGGACCCGAGTCCAAGCATGTTCCTCGGAAGCAGAGGAGGGGCAGAGAGACAAGATTGGGGGGGGGTGCTCGGCACCCAGGGGGAAGTGTGTGAGGGGCACGAGGCTGGCAGGTAAGGAAGCTGGGGGCCTTGGCAAGCAGACAGTCAGACCAGAGTGAGACAGACTGACAGACAGACAGACACTGTGGACAGAGACTCAGATCTTAGGTGCCTGGTCTAGGGGACACTTGGCCACATCAGATCAGATTGAGATGGCCGAATGGAGCCATGAGGAAGGTTAGGAGGAAGAGCTGTAGGGTGGGCGGCCATGTCTGTCTGGGGAAATAAGAAGCCAGTACACCCCTGACCACAGTGACCAGTAGGGAGCCCAGAGAAACCTCAGTCCTAGTCCCACACACAGAAGTGCCACTTGTGACCCGTAGAGCGCGGTTTTACTGGGCTCACATGTGAGCCGTGAGGCTGCTTCGACACCGTGCTGGGTCTATGAGTTGCTCCGTCTAACCCTAATGCACCCCACAGTCGCCACGTTTACTATCCTGACTCTGAGGCCCCGACATACTACAGTGTCACTAGGTTAGCGGGGCCTGGGCTTTCCTGTGAGCCTGTCTCCTCTTAGAGGCCTCAGGTGAGGCGGTGAGCTGCAATCCTGTCAAGGAGCGCACTCCACGTCCTAGCCCGAGGACTGGCCAGCCAGCGATTTCTCCCCTCTGGATGAGATCACTGGTTCAATAGCTCACGACCCAAGAGAGCACTCGAGACTCAGGTCTAAACTTTTAGAAAAGATGTGTGTCGTGCTGTCTGCAGCTGTGAGCAGGGTGAAAAGGAGCCTGCCGCCATTGTTTTCCAGCAACTAATGGATTCTAGGTAGGGGCTCTACACTGAGCCACACCCCAGCCCCTCACTGTGGAATTCTAGGCAGGGGCTCTACCACTGAACCACACCCCAGCCCCTCACTGGGGGATTCTAGGCAGGGGCTCTACCACTGAGCCAGACTCCAGCCCCTCACTGGGGGATTCTAGGCAGGGGCTCTACACTGAGCCACATTCCAGCCCCTCACTGGGGAATTCTAGGCAGGGGCTCTACCACTGAGCCACACCCCAGCCCCTCACTTGGGGATTCTAGGCAGGGGCTCTACCACTGAGTCACACCCCAGCCCCTCACTGGGGGATTCTAGGCAGGGGCTCTACCACTGAGCCACACCCCAGCCCCTCACTGGGGGATTCTAGGCAGGGGCTCTACCACTGAGCCCATGCTCCCAATCCCTTGTAATCTGGCTGGTAAATTATTACAATAGTATTTGGAAGTTTCTTTCCACCAGTGTTTTAAGATTACACCAACATCACACGCCCAAGTGTATTGAGAAGCCGTTTTCTCAGTCCACCTCTTTTCAAAGTCAGACGGCATCAAATAGGGTGGCTGTGGTACCCTGGGTAAATTAGGAGCAGGAGCGGGTCTCCTTCCTCAAGGCACTGCTTGGTGGAGAAATTATACAGAAAACTTGCCTGCCGCCTGCTGGACAGTTTCGGCACTACACCCACGTATTTGCAGCGGTTAGGATGTGTCTAGGGTTGTGCAGTTGCTGCGGTGAACGCACTGGCCTAACTGTACACGGAAGCCTTGACTATGCCTATCAAGCAGAAGCACACAAATGGATAGAGCGTGTGCGAGGCATTCACGAGGCAGCGGAGGAGCAAGCCGGCGGGGAAAAGGAGAGAGCACGTGTTCTGGGAGCGGGAGCCTTACATCGTGGGTGCTCGGCACAGGAGTCCTCTGCCGCGGGCAGGGGTAAAGAAGGGACACTCCTTCAGCCTCAGGCCCTGTTCTGGAGGCATGGCCCACCCCATCCCCCAGAGCTGGGAGAATCTGGGATGACCGCGTTAGAAGAAAAAGAATAGCAACCAGTCCCAGCAGAGTTCTGGACGGGAGGGCGGAAGTCAAACCGATGGGAGCGCGGGTGGGGGTGCAGGAAGAAGCGCGCAGACGACCCGTCCAGAAGGGGTTTGGGCCACAGGGAAGGAGGCCGCCCGGGACATGCGCAGAGCACTAGGGCACTGGCCAGTGGGGCGTGGGGCCATCTAGGGATTCTAGGGGATGGCTAGAGGCAACGGGCCGGTAAGGGCGGAGCTCAGACCTGAGCCAGCTTCATCATCATGTGGGCGAACACGTGCAGGAAGCCCACCACGGCATCCCAGAGGCGGCTGTGCGCCAGACTCTGCTGGTTTCCGGTGCAGGGTCCCTAGGGACAGAGGGTGGCATGAAGCCCCAGAGGGGTTGCTGGGGGCTGGCGGCTGCGCCGGTGCCCGGATAAGGCCCTACCTGGATGTACTCGGTGAGGCTGTTGAACACCTGCTTAGCGACGGACATGGCTTTGGAGAAGTTCCGCTTTCCCTGCTCCTCGATGACGTCTTTGCCGGAATAGTACCAGTAGAAGTCGCTGATAGATTCCTGTAGGGTCCGGGAGGGCATGAGGGGTGCTGGGGCCGTGCTGCCGGGCCCTGGCTCAGGCCCCGGGAGGCTGGCCTCGCAGCCTCACCTGCAGCCGCAGGAGGTAGTCCACCGTGCAGATAATGATGTTGATGGTGGTCGTGTTCCCAGTCTGTGTCCGTAGGTAGTTCTGGAAGTCTAGGGAATGGACAAGTTATTCAGTGAGCACCTGTGTCTGGGAGACATTGGTGTCTGTCCAGCTAGGAAATGGTTGTGTTTCCTGCCTACTGGACGCCATAAGTCCTGAAACTACCTTCACAGGTCTGAAGCAAGCGTGCCACACAGGGATGGAGGATCGTTTATACATTTATCTAAGCACATTGTGGAAGGCCTCCATGCAGCAAGCAAACGCGGGGGGGGGGGTAGCTTTTCCCTTCTCATCCCTTCTTCTTTTTGTAAATTTTGAAAGATTAATTTATGGGTCTGGAGAGATGGCTCAGTGGTTAAGAGCAATGGCTGTTCTTCCACAAACCCCTGGTTCAATTCCTAGCACCCAAACAGTGGCTCACAACCATCTCTAACTCCAGTCCCGGGTGATCTGATGCCCTCTTGTGGTAGCCTCTGTAGACCAAGCTGGCCTGGAACTCAGAGCTCTCTCTGCCTCTGCCTCCTGAGTGCTGGGATTAAAAGCGAGTGCTAACTAGCACTCCCCAGCTTCTGTTTTTGTTTGTTTGTTTGTTTTGTTTTTTTTAACTAAAATTTTTTGAAACAAATATCTACTGGGCAAATAGAGATAAAGTCCTCCATTTGCTTCTCCTTGTTCTCCCTATTTTGTTTTATTTTGCTTTTTTTTTTTTTTGAGACAGGGTCTTGTGTAGCCCCCTCAGCCTTGAACTTAGTGTGTAGCTAAAGAGACAGGCACATCCCTACTTCAGCCAGTCTAAGCAATAAAAGTGTGTGTGTGTGTGGTCACGTGTGTGCACATGAGCATGTTTGTGTATGGATGGGGGGGGTACTTCTTGTTCAGTGAGAAACCCTGTTTCAAGACGATAGGACAGAATGTGACAACTGGAAGACAGATGATGCTCCACAGACATACAAACATGCACCACACAATCACACAGTCACACACGTCACACACTCTCAGAGATACACACACACAGGCAGACAGACAGATGGTCACACACACATACAGATATAGGTAGATAGAGAGACAGTCACACACACACAAAGACAGAGGGACAGTCACACACAGGAAGACAGTGAGACAGTCTCTCTCTCTCTCTCTCTCTCACACACACACACACACACACACACAGGCAGACAGAGAGACAGTCTCTCTCTCTCACACACACACACAGGCAGACAGAGAGACAGTGACACACATCTTCCCTCTGCGTGGTCTATGATTTTCTATGTACGAGTGCATGTGAACACAACCGCGTGACAAACACACGTTTGTGATGGGAAGTGGCCTTGCAGCGAGAGTCCGTCAGGCTCCAGGCTGCTCTTTGTTTCCATTTGGGGACAGGTCTCACGGTGCAGCGGGTGGCTTTGAACCCATCCTACGCCTCCCGCCAGGCTGCCCCAGCCCTGGGACTGCAGGCCTTTGCCAGCGAGCCCAGCTTAACTGTTCCTCTAGCGTAAGCTGTCTGAGCTGCGAGGAATTCTAGCTTATCATCAACAGCGTGTTTGATTAGCTGGTTGTGTCACTGGATTGTGTTTATTGGCACAGCGAAGGCGGAGCTTGTCTAAATTCTTGAGGCTGTTAGAAAGCATCTGCACATCCCCTGGGAAAATGTTCTATGTGGTAAACAAATGAATAAATCAGATAGATTCGTTTTTAAACACCAAGCAGTCCGTCCGTCTGTGGACTCTGGAATCCATCCCTTAGGGATGGCTGCCAAGCGCCTGTGGGAAAACCGACTGTGACGAATTGGCCATTTGGGTGAACTGACTTCTGGCCAAACCGGAGTTTGGCAGGCTGCCTATGGGGAGTTGGACTGGCCAGAGGAAGTGAAAGTGAAGCTCAGTGGTTTGATTCCAGAAATGTCAGAATCCACAGAAACTTGTTCCTGTTGTTTGTTTCTTCGGGACAGGGTCTTATGTTGCTCAGGCTGGCCTCACATTAACCATGTAACTAAGGTGACCCTGGATCCCCGCTCCCATCTTTAGGAAGTAGAGGAAGGCAGAGAGACCGGGGCTGGACAAGGGCTGCCTGGCCGGGAAGTCGTCACTGGGGAGGAGAGGGGCTGGGGATTAGCTCAGACTTCTGGAAGCTCCCGTGTGCCTCGTCCTCCCCAGCCTGCCCCCCCTCACCGTTGTTGTGTCCCTCGCAGAGCAGTTGCAGGAAGCGGAACAGATCTTGTGTGAACTCATCATCTGCCATGACTTTCTCTCCTGGGTGGAAAGAAGGGGGCGTGGCCCGGGAGGGGGTCAGGCGCGCCAGGACACAGCACACACATGCACACAGCCCATGCACACTGCACACACATGCACAACGTGTGGAGTGCTGGGAGCAGCAGGCAGCGCTTCAAAGACACTGTGAGGGCCACGGGCATCCAAGATGCCAGTGAGGTCCGTGGCCGGAGGCCGGAGGAGCTGGGGCCTCAAGTGTCTTTCTACAGCAGTGGCCCTCCAAGGTCACCACTTGTGACAGCTAGGAGTGAGCCAGCAGACACTCCGCAGCCGAGGAGCCCTGAGCCCCCTCCAGGCTGCAGGGGTTAATGGATTATAAGGGTTGGGGTGGCAGGCAAGGCTCATAGCCGGGGAGGACAGGGAGGAGACGGGATTGAAAGCCAACCAACGGCCCCAAAGCCTCAGAAGCAGCCAACCCAGGAGAAGCGGAGGGGAGGTGTGTCAACATGGTCCAATCAGAATAGACATCTGAAAGAAGCCAATCGTGGCGGGCTGTAAGGGAACGGGCCAATCAGAGCAGGCGCAGAGGGCACGCGCGGCACCAATCAGAGTGGTTGCCTCCAGCAAAAACCGCTGACCACCAGTCTGGGTTTGGAACGCACAGCGCAGAGGGTTGGGAGTAGGGGAGGGTTCGCCCCGCCCTGGACTGGGAATCTGGGTCTGGTGCCCCGAAATATCCAGCTGAAAGGGGACCTTGACCGTCTTTTCTAACTTCTGTGTCACACACGGGGAAACTGAAGCTTACGTTAAATAAAAGACTTATTCGTAATGTCATGGGCCTCTGGGGATCTCAACCTTCTCCGTGGGATCCCCTGGAGGGGACACCACCTGACCTCCCTGACTGTCCCAGATCCTCAGCCCCGGGGCATCGGGGGTTAGAAGGGGGTGGGTGGGCGCAGCACAGCAATGGGTGGCCGGGGAATTACCGTTCTGGCGATTGATGACTGGGGCAGCCAACAGGATGGGAGGAGGAAGCAGGAGAAAGGAGGAAAAAGAGACAGAGACGGACAGAAGGACAGTGACAAGGGACAAGGACACAGACACACAGAGAGAAACAAACAGAGAGAGAAAGGGCCATGAAGAGACAGAAGGGCGTCGTGAGTTAGCAAGGGTGAGGAATGAGGGGAAAGCCAAGGGGGAGAGAGGGAAATAGGGAAGGAGGGAGGGAAAGAGAGACCATGAACCAGAGAGAGAGAGAGAGAGAGAGAGAGAGAGAGAGAGAGAGAGAGAGAGAGAGAGAGAGAGAGAGAGAGAGAGAACGAACACAGGAGAGGCAGGAGGCAGAGGTCAGGGTGGAAAGTTAGACACGTCAAAACACGGCAAAGAGGAAGACTCGATTAACCGTATTAGGGACATTAATGAACAGCAACCAGAATGAGACGTGGGGCACCCGGAGGGTGGGTCCACATGGTGACGGGTGAGGAGACACTAGTGTGAGGGACACCCAGGGGTGGAGCCCATGGGAAGGGGAGACCCTGGAGGGATGGGGGGCGGGGATCTCAGGACTGGGGACCACAACCCTGGGAGAACCCGAGGGGACTCTTGGGAAGAGGGGTGCCTTGGAGGAGCGGGGCTGTGGGCAGGCAGTGGGCGAGGATGGAGAGGGAGTGCCCGAGGAAGGTGCCGTCCCAGGGAGAAGGGCCCGGAAGAGGGCCTCACCAGTTCCGTCTTCGTTCACCATGCCCAGCCCCTCCGCCTTGTTCTGCCTCTCGAAGGCATTGAGGTCCAGGACGCTGAGGGGAGAGATGGTGGAGGTGGTGAAGGCCTGGTTCTGTCTTGGCCACTGCCTGGCAGCCCCCACTGAGGCTGAAGAGCCGTGGAGGACGAGCAGCAACGGTTAGAGTAAGCAAGTCTGAGAGCCCCTGGCCCACCCCTTGCCCTCTGCCACACCATTCCACCCTTCAGCCCTCGTCTACTTCCTGCTCAACCCCTCCCCTCTGCCTGTACCCCACCCTGCCCTTCGCCCTCCGCCTGCACTCCCACCCACCTCCTACCTCCATCTGTGCCCTCCCCACCCCTTTCCTTAAGTCCCTGCCACCCTGGCCCCGTGAAGCCAGCTGGGCCCAGTATGCAAGCTGAAGTCTTGAAGAAAACATCCGTTAGCAAAACCCACAGAGGGGCAGGAAAGCACTCAGCTGACAGCAAGAGGGAGGAGAGGTAAGTGACGGAGGAGCCACACCACTGTGGTCATGTTAGAGCCCAAGCACGGCTGTGACCCTCCTTTGGACTGTCAGTGACCTGGCTCCATTGTCTGAGCCTGTGCTCTGCTCTCTTCTCTGCCCTTCTTTGAGATAGGCTCTCACGTGCCCCAGGTTAGCCTTACGCTCTCTGTAAGCCTCTCCCCTCGGCTTTCTGAGTGCTGGGGTCCCAGGCACATATCACATCTTCTTACCTTCTCCTCTATGTTGGAGAAGGAGCCCAGGCCTTGCACAGCCTAGGCAGACACTCTGCCACCAAGGAATGCCAGCCCATAACTCATTCTCTCTCTCCCCACTTCCTTCCTTTCTCTCTCTCTCTCTCCCTCTCTGTCTCTATCTCCAGGGTTTCTCTAAGCTGTCCTAGAACTCACTCTCTCTCTCTCCCTCTCTGTCTCTATCTCCAGGGTTTCTCTAGGCTGGCCTAGAACTCACTCTGTAGCCCAGGCTGGCCTTCAACTCGTAGAGATCCCCCTGCCTCTGCCTCCCAAGTGCTGGGAGTAAAGGTGTGCACCACCACCACAACCCACGGCTCACTGTCACAGCTTGTGACACTGTACCTTCCAGGCTAACCCCCTAGTCAACGCTCTAGTACTCCTCCGCCTCGGTCCCTGTTCCTGGCCCAGGAGCGCGTACAGAACAGGCGCAGCGCAGGTGGGAGGACAGCAGAACTGGACGGCAGACAGGGGGTCCCACCTGCAAGTCTGCATGAGCGCCTGAATGCTCTGGAAGAAGCCCACTTCCTTCTTGTCCTTCAGGTAATCCAGCATTTTCTGCAGCGGAAGTGGCAGGAGATGGGGTGGGGGTGGGGGCGCTGGAGGCCACTCGGGGGACCCCCCTCCACCCTACCCCACCCACTCGGCTCTCTTCCCAAGATCCTTGCGTCTGTTACCTGCTGCACTTCCGCGTTACCTCCATTGAGGATGGAGATACCCAGCTTCAGGGTGGAAGACACCATGGCCCCCGTCTCTCCTGGGGGTCACGGGGACAAGGCAAAACAAACAAATCAATGAAATCTCAGCCTGAGGGCTCCACCCAGCCAAACAAAAACAAAACACCCCTGCCATCATAGGGACATGAAGGAAGGAGACACAGACAGGGACTGTGTGGCCGAGAGATTGGTAGGCAGACGTGACAGAAAATCCGCAAGAGCCAGAGTGTATACAGGTCAGAGGCATGCAGGGTCTTCAGGGAGTGGGCACCAGGGACGGTGTGCTCACAGGGGGAGGGGGATGCCAGGGGCTTGGGGGCACAGACGGCACCTTTGCAGGCACTGATCATCTGCAACACCATCTCGGCGGCACCCCGGCTGTGAAGCCGGGCCTGCTGGTACAGGAGCCTCTGTTTCTCCATCTCCTTCTCCTGGGGGGGGGGGGTCAGGCGCTCAGCAGCCCAGCCTGGGCCCCCACGGCCCCCCTTGGCTGTCTCCACAGCTCCAGCCACATCTGTCACTCTCCAAAGGTGACATTCCTCCATCCCCCGGGAGCTCACATCCTGTCTGTGTCCTGTACCCAGCCCAGAGTCTACGCCATCTGTGACCAGGCCCCAGGAAAAGCCCTGTGCGCCTGTCGAGCACTCTCTAACGGACCTGACACTCCTACCAGGGAAGGGTTGTCAGAAGCTGGGCTTTGTCACCAAGCAGAATCACAAACCATCCTTGCCACACTTAACGTTCATCTCGGTTGTCCTCCCCACCCCACCATGACTGCATCTGCTCAGACAGTTAGATAAAGGACAGTGCTATTCAGTTACTGCTTTGATTTGGGGTTGGCTTGTTTTGACGAAGGTTTCACAGCATAGCCCTAGCTAGCCTGAAACTGTGGGCAGGCCTCCTGCCTCAGCCTTCCAAGTGCTGGTATTACAACCATGAATCACTATGCCCAGCTGATGAATTTGGATTTTGAATATATTTTTAAAGGAGTATTTCTTTTATGTGTGCACGTGTGTGCACCTGTCTGTCTATGTGTACGCTTACTGCATGCAGTGCTCACAGAGATCACAAGAAAGCCTGGGGCTGGAGTTAAAGGTGATTGTGAGCCACCATGTGGGTGCTGGGAACTGAACACAGGGCCTCTGGCAGGGCAGCAAGTGCTCGTAGCCACGGGGCCATCTCTCCAGCCTCTGAATAGCTTCCTTCCTTTTTGAAGCAGGTGTCCATTCCTAGGCTGGCCTCGAACTCATGTTTCTTCTGACTCATCCTCCTGAACTCGGATTACAGGTGCTGGGCACTACAGCCAGCCACCTGCAGCCTGCTTAGCCACTTTCTTCTCCGAGAAGCCCTCCCCGAGGCCCTCCCAGCAGGCCGGGCCAGGCACTGGGTCTGGGCTCTGTACCCGATACACCATGGCGAGTACCTAATGTTGGCGATGTTTGTTTCTGTGTCTTTCGCCCCTGAGGCCTGGCTCTGTTGCTGCTGTGTGCCTCGTGGTGAATGAGCGGGAGTCGAGAGTCCCCAAACCTTCCTCAGGATCTCCCCATCCCACCTACCTCAAAGGACACTTCCGCTTCCTCCTCTTCACCTTCTCCGCCATTTTCCCCGCCCTCCTCCAGGTGACAGCTCTGAGGACAGCAGCAGGTGGTGAGAGTGAACAAGCGGATGCCCTGCCCCCCCAACTAGCCCCTTCACTTTGGGGGAGCACTGCGTCTGGGGGGAAGGGAGCACCCCTAGGGCAGAGTCAGGGCTCACCTTTGCCATGATGTCAGCATATGCCATGTACAGGTAATCCTCGTCCAGTTTGCTAGGAAGTAAGCGGAGACACAGCTCGTGGCGACCCTTACCCACTCTCTTCTCATGCAGGCCTCAAGATCCCACCACGGTGGCTGGCCCAGGTGTGCGCCACCATGCCTGGTTTTGATGGTTCCGGGGGCTGCACACAGCGCTTCACTCAGACCAGCAATCGACCAAACTGAGCCACAACCTCAGCCTTTTGTTTTGTTGTGTGGAAGATTCTGGAGATGTAGCCCAGGCTGGCCTTCAACTCTTCTGCCTCACCTTTCTGAGAGCTGGAATTACACCACACCTAGGCTGAGGCCACCCATTTGTGTAACAGCTTTTTGTTGTTGTTCTTGTTTTAGCAAGCCAACAGGTGCTCTTTGTGAGCTAACCAACTTATCTTCACAGTGGTCCTATCGAGTAGGTATATTGCCAGCCTCACATTTTACAGATGTGGAAACTGAGTCACAAAGATCTTGACTGGGCAAGGTTGAACAGTTTGCACTGGAATTCAACCTACACAGACCAACTTCAGAGTCGCAAGTCTCCCACAAGTGGAAAACAAGACACCCAGCTTCTCTGCATCCCTTGCAGCTATAGGTGGAGATCAAAACCTTGGCCATAAGCTATATGCATGAGCTTATCAGGGACAAGCTTTCCTTTACTGGAGGAAAAAAAAGGCTTAAGGTCTTGTTGGGGGGGCAGGGGCTCCCCCTTTTTCCTGTCTGGCACGTGGTCATGATGTGACTAGCCTCTGCTACACAGCCCCACTGCCATGCCTTCCCAGCCACGGTGGACTGAAATCCGCCGAAGCCATAATCCAGGACAAATCTCTTGTAACAATATCGAGATGTGTCGTCCCAGCTTGCAATCCCAGCGCTCGGGAGGGAGGAGCAAGGCGAAGGTGTCTCAGTGAGAACAAAAGCAAGTGTGGCGTAGAGGTGCGTGCCTTTCATTCCAGAGCTAAGACGGCAGAGGCAGGAGGATCTCTGTGAGTTCCAGGCCAGCCTGGACTACAGAACTAGTTTCAGATAGGGCCACAGAGAAAGACCTCATCTCAAAAAGGGAGGTGGCGTGGGATTGGCAAACAGGAAGTACATCAGGCCTTCCTGGTCATAAAACTCTCTGTCACATCCTCAACAGCCCGCCTGTGTCAGAACAGGCGTGACAGGTGAATGAATAGGTGTGGTTATGCAGCAGGAAACCTTTCCGAAGTTGCTTCTGCCAAATATGGTGTTTACAGTGGCACATAAGGAACTAAGAAGATTCAGGCTAAGACTGACAGCCTAGAAAGTCAGGCAGAGCATGGGTTCCCGTCTGTCACCCTGCCCAGCCCCGGGCAGTCTAGATCTTGACTTCACATTATGTGAGAAAAATAAATCTGTGTGTTTTCACAGAGTGAAAGGAGTTGGTAAGAGGGGCCTACAGAGTAGATGAGCCAGGGTGCATGTCAAGTGACTGCTATGGCGTCGGCCATAATAAGCACTTCAGAGTGGGTATGCCACCATTCATCTCTAATTTTTTGGTTTTGTTTATTCAAGACAGGGTTTCTCTGTGCAGCCGTGGCTGTCCTGGAACTCACTCTGTAGGCCAGGCTGGCCTTGAACGCACAGATCCACCCATGTCCGACTCCGGAGTGCTGGGATTAAAGGTGTGCACCACTGCTGTCTGCCTGGCTTGATTTTAATTTTTTTGTTTTTTGAGACAAGGTCACTGTGTAGCCCTGGAACTCACTCTGTAGACCAGGCTGGCATCAAACTCACAGGGATCTGCCTACCTCAGAACGTGGGGTCTTAATCCCAAACGCTGGGACTAAGGGCGGGTGCCACCGCTGTGCCTGGCTAATTTCTAAATTTTAAATTATGTGCACCATATACATGCAGTTCCTGCAGAGGCCAGAAGAGGGAGCCAGAGGCCCAGAACTGGAGTTAAGATGTAGAGAGCAGTTATTTGTGGATGTTGGTACTGAACTGGGGTCCTCTGCAACAGCAGAAAGAGCCCTTAACTGCTGAGCCAGCTCTCCACGATCCTCTCCATCACAGTCATCAGAAAACGTCTCTACTTTATCTGGTAGAGAATGTTCATATATATTGATCCTCCCCCGCCCCCCAACATCCTGATCTTTGTCAAACAAAGCTTTTATTTTTATTTCTGTTGTTCTGTTGTGTTGCAGCTCTGGGGGCTGAACCGGGACTCGTGCTTGTCAAGCACCCATGCTGCTATTGCGCTGCCTTACTGTTTAAGGAAGACGTTCTTCCGCTAAGCCTGCCGGGTATGTTTTGTGAACCCCCCGGACAGGAGGGGTTCTTGTGACAGCGGGCAGCAGCTGCCTGTCCTTGCAAGGCGATGCCGAAAGGTCAGATGGCTGGGGCAGCGAGATGGTCAGAGGGTGGAGGAGCCTGCTGCCAAGGAAGGCCTGATTCCTGGGACCCACGTCCGGTGGAAAGACCAGGCTTCTGCAAGCTGTGCTCTGACTTCCACTCGGGCACTGCACACACATGCGCTCACATGCACACACAATAAATAAAGAAATAAAGCTTTCCTTCCTTTCCTTCTGGGTCTGGGGAAAGTTTCTGAGGCCGGGAGAGACCTCACCTCTTTTCGGTCAGAGCTGTGCGGCTGAAGTGTAGGACCAACTGGTGTAGGGGGTCCGGTTTCTTCTCCTCCACTTCTTCCTCCTCTTCCTCCTGCTCCCCAGCTTTCTGGGGGGGGATGGGGTGCCGGCTGGAGAATGGTGCTTTGGGGGTCCCTATCAGTCTATTCACCTAGCCTTGCTGGACTAGAATTTTGTCTTCTCTCTTTCCTTCCTTCCTTCTTTGCTTTTGTTTGTTTGTTTTTCCGAGACAGGGTTTCTCTGTGACAGGGTTTCTTTGTGTAGCCCTGGCTGTCCTGGACTGGCTTGGAACTCACAGCGATCCACCTGCCTCTGCCTCTGAGCGTGTGAGCCACCACGCCCCGCCCGGCACAGGTTTCTATGAGGAGGATTCCCCTAATCCCACCGGAGGCCCCCCACATTCCCCAGGCAGCCCCCAGCTCACTGATAGGTCATCTATCATGCGGTCCTCGAAACTGTGGTCCTCGGTCAGGATCCAGGAGGCCTTGTAGCTCTCCAGGAACATGTTACAAGCTCGGTGCCTGCAGGGCAAAGGTCTCCAGACCACTGCGACGTCACCCCCCGCCCCCCCCCCCCGCTCTCCCAGCGCCCCGTTCCCGCCCCTTGCATCTCCCGCCCTCCATCCTAAGACTCAGCCCTCCCCGCACTCCGTTCTCCCGCCCATCCCCTTCCTTTCTCCGTTCCCGCTCGCTTACGTGGGCAGGTTGTACAGGGGCGTCATGCGGAAGCAGGCCACCACTGCCCTCCTGCGCTGCTTGGACAAAAGCTTATGCCACACCGCCTTCTTGGACTTGTAAGGGTGCTCCGTCTGGGGTGGGGTGGGGGTGCGACAGTCTGTCACGGTCTCAGATCACGGCGATGGCCCCCACAGCCTCGGTGAAGCTGCGCTTGGGTGCCGAGCACAGTCAAAGGGCACGTGGGCTCCTCCGCCAACTGACTCAAGGCACCTTCGGGGGGCCTCACCCTAGTCCCGGTGCTTGGTCACACTGTCCCTTTCCCCAGACCCACAAGCTGCTCCTTCCACGCAAAGTTCCACCCCTAGCCCCGCCCATCGCCGGCAGGCCCCGCCCACGGACCCGGAGCCCGAGCCCGCAGCCCCCCACAACTCCCACCTGGTCCAGGTGATAGAGCACGGCGGACACTTCCTGGACTCTTCGCACGATTTTCTCGGGGTCGTCGGCATCTTCCTCGCGGCCCGGGACGCCGCGGTACAGTGCCATTTGCCAGCGGAGAGATGGGGAGCCTTCCACCTGAGGGGAGTAAAACGTCGGCGTGAAGGCACCTCCCTGCTGTCTGACCCCTCTCTACTGCCAAGCTGGTGCCTGACAGTTCACTGAATCAGGGTGCTTGCTGCCAAGCCGGAAGACCTGAGTTCAATCCCTGGACCCACGTGGTAAGAGAGCAGGAATTCCTGCAAGCCCCTGACTTCTGCGTGCATGCCGAGACACACTAAATAATAAATCATTTTTTTAATGTCCCTTCTTCCATGCCTGGTGCTTCACACTCTCCCCCATCCCATTATCTCTCACCCGCCCCAGCCCTGCAAAGGACTTACCTTTCCCTGAAGGTTAAGGTTGTTTTGAAGAAATTCCCGGACCTCCTCATCTGTATCTTTCTGGGAAGACAAGGACACTGGTCACTCTGGAGGAATTGCCCTCCTCCAAGGCCCACAGTCCTCCCCCCTCTAGGCCTGGCACCCAGGACTTGATGAGGAATGTCTGTGGCTGTGACCTGGGAAAAATGAGAACCTAACTGTGGGCTATGGGCAGACAAGATGTCTTGAGGGAGTCACAGGCTCACCCTGAAGAGACAAAGGATTAGTAAGCCTGGTGTGGGGTGGGGGGAGAAAGAGGGAGGGAGGGAGAGAGAAGGGACACCATCAAAAGTCAAATAGCCCAAAGAGGGATTTTGGGGGGCACTGTGTAGGATGGGGACTTTCGGAGGATCAGGGAGGGGGAGAGGTACTATGAGGGGAATTGGCATTACAGGAAGTTGGGAAGGTCACTTAAGTATCCCAGCTGCACAGGGCCGATGGGAGCGTTAGCTGGGTGAAGGGCCTTAGGGGTCACAGGGACTCTATAGCACCCTTAGGATTCAACATCTCCTAAGAAGTTGACATTTAGGAGTGGACTTTGGAGTCCCTGGAAAGGGGTCACTGCAACCCGAGGGGAGAACTCTGGAGGTTGGGTTAACTGATCTTGGGGACCCTCAAGACTTCAGAGGTTGGGAGTGGTGGTCCCGGAGAAGGGGACGTTGTGATTCTGAGAGGCAGGGTTTGAAGCATAAAGGGTCACTGCCTGAAGACAAAGGGAGGTGAGCAGGACCGCTCTGTAGGACCCCAGACCTTCAGTCGGGATATGCAGGGATATGCAGTTTAGTGAGTCTCAGGGGATTTAGGGGGGCACCTTGATGGAGTTCAAGGAGTCCAGGTGTCTGCAAGGATCAGCAGTTTCCGCACTTTTAATGTGGCCAGTGGGGTCCTACAGAGCTTACAGGGGTCCCCTGCATCTCTGGTTGCGTTTGGTTTAAAATGTTTCCCAGCCTTTAGGTGTCTCAGGCTCGAGGGGTCCATAAGTGTTCGGGATTCTGCAGAGCTGTGGGGGATTCTACAGCAGGATTCTGAGATTCTCTATTGGTTCCTAGGGGTGCAGTGGAGTGCTAGGGACAGGGTAGGGTGCCGGGGGATGGTGGGGGAATGGACAAGCACCAGCGCATAGCGGGCCTTGGCCAACACAATGAGGTCTTGGTCCGTGGGAGCACACATGTTCAGTCCGATCGGTAGCATCTTCTTGAGTGTGGCCACGATCAGAGACGTCTGCACTGAGTACCGGTCTCCCCGGCGTTTCTTCTTGGTACGCTCCTGGTCTGAGCCACCTGACTGTGGGGACACAGGGCTCAGTGCGCACCATGTCCCCACCCCACCCCAGCCTGCAGCCCCTGTTACACCACCCAGCTGCTGACCTGTCTGCCCAGCAACCCTCCCTGACACCAGAGCACGTGTCTATTTCCACCCTGACCTTGCTCACTCTTGTGCCCCAGCCCTGACCGTAGCCTTCCCATCTCCCCACTTCTGACTAAACCCTGTATGTCAACTCCCCATTTTCTCCAGCAAGCTCTAGCTCATCTCTAGGAAAAGCTCACAGAGCCCTGCATCCACCACGATCCATGCCCCATGTCACATCCCCAAAACAAGTTTCCAAAGGACAAAACAAAGATGTGGGGCCCACAAAGAGCCCCGAGACACAGATAAGTTGGAAGAAACGGACAGACACTGAGAGACTGAGGCAGAAGAGGACTCGAGGAGACAAGATGCAAGAGAGATCCGGAAAGATCTGGAAGCCAAGACACCACACCCAGAATCCCACAGCCATGTTCTGGAGTCCCTTCCTGGGCAGGGCCACTCCAGTCATGCCAACAAAAAGTCCCGGTGGCAAGCTTCGGCCAGAGCCCCGTCCATGGCAACGCTGAGCGTGGCCCAAGAGCCAGACACTGCCGAAGGCTCACATGCAGCACTTCTGAGCCTTTAAAGAGTCCTGGGTCTGGGGCCCGTTGGGCTGGAAGCCACGACAGGCTCACAAAGATGACATCTGGCAAGAGCTACACAATCCACGACCATCGCTGGCTTCTACCCATGTCTATCGGATTCCAGAGCCCAAGACATACACCTGTGCACAGCCAGGGCCGCCCCAACCATGCAGCTCCACCCCACCCCCCCTGGAACTCAGCCCCCAATGCATGGCAGAAAGCTAATGGTTGATTTTTTTTTTTTTTTGGTAACAACACCAAAAAGAAAAAAAGAAAAAGAAGAAAAGAAAAACCACCAAAACCAGAAAAGACATAATTCAACAACTTGTCAAAAGCAAAGAGTGGGGGAAGGAGTGGGTGGGTGGGGAGGAAGCAGAAAGGAGGCTGGAGGGGGGAGGCCAGGAGCTCAGGACAAACGGTGGGGGTGGGGACGGGGGGAGGGAGTACCGGGGGAGGGGGGCTGCGAGTGGGAAGAGGTATTAGCCAAAAGCCATGCAGAAGGTTCCAGGTGCGGCCTGACCTGTACGTCTCCCGCCTGCTTCAACGGTGGCCGACAGAGACAAGAAGGGTTACCCCAGCCGACAGAGAGCCCACACCCAACTCCAGCTTACCCTGGCTGCTCTGCCCACCCCCACTTCCGGACCTTGACTTTGGGGATGCTGTTCTTTATGACCCCAGAGAGGGCAGTTGTGAAAGGAGAGAAAAGAAAGGGAGGGTGTGGGGTGACAGGGCGAGAAGGAGAGAAATGGGGGACAGAGGGGAAGGGGAGGGAAGAAAACGAAGACTCGGAGCAGGGAGATGGGCGAGGAGGTAGGGAAAGGGCTGGGAGAGGAAAGGGGAGGGGGGGAGATGAGGGAGGAGGAGGGTAACAGGAGAAGGAGGGTGAGGAGGAAGGAGCGTAAGGAGGGGTAGGGGTGGGGAAGGGAAGGCGGGAAAGGATGGGGACAGGAAGAAGTGGACCCTGAGAGCTAAGGGGATGACAGGTGACTGGGTCCAGAGGGTTGAGGGGCGGTCCTGGAGGGCGCCCCGCCCCTCCCCCCTAAGCCTCTGAGGGGGCGGTCCTGGAGGGCGCCCCGCCCCTCCCCGCCCTCACTCTAAGCCTCTGAGGGGGCGGTCCTGGATGGTGCCCCGCCCCTCCCCGCCCTAACTCTAAGCCTCTGAGGGGGCGGTCCTGGAGGGCGCCCCGCCCCTCCCCGCCCTCGGCTCTCGTAAGCACTCGCCTTGGCCCCTCCCCCTCGGCTCTGCTAAGCCTCTGAGAGGGCGGTCCTGGAGGGTGACCCCTCCCCGCCCTCACTCTGCTAAGCCCTCGCACTCGCCTTGGCCATTTTACTCTTGCTGTCAGCAGTCAGAAAGGACATGTTGTTGATCTCATTCTGGACCACGAAGTTCTGTTCCTCACGCTTAAAGTTCTGGGGAGAGGGGAGCAGCACGGGGCTCAGACCCTGGGGTTTAAGGAGAGTGGTAGCTTGGGGATTTGGGGCTTGGGTGGGGCGCGCACAGGGATGGGGAACTCACATGGGACTTGGACCAGTAAATGAAGATCTCTCCCACCATCCTGAACAGCTCCTCGGCATTGGGGTCGGGCTCTGTCAGCCAGTGTGCCCTGGGGCCCAGGAAGGAATGGGTAAGGAGCGCAGGGAGGCCCAGGGAGGGGGGCTTCACCCAGAGAGAGCTCAGAGGAATCCAGGGACATTCAGAAGGTGGGGTGGGGGTGGGGAGGATATGGAGTGATTTAAAGGAAACTGGCCAGTTCAGGGAAAATTTAAAATTTCAGACTGTTCATCCAGGGTACCACTTGGTAGCCCTGGCTAGCCTGGAGCTCACTATGTAGACCAGGCTTGCCTTAAACCCACAAAAACCTGCCTCCTGAGTTCTGGGATTAAAGGCTTGTACTACCATGCCCTAGCAGAACTTTTTAAGAATTCAGCCCAGGGGGACTGGGAACTCACCGAAACCCCCCTGCCTCAGCCACCTGAAACATAAGCCACCACACCCAGCGTGGAATTTTCTGTCTGATTTTCTAAGCACTGTGAACAGTAGCTAAGTGATGCTGTGGACAGAAGGGTAAATGTCCCTCTGGCAGATTGCTGCTTTTTACAAGCCGAGCTCTGCATTGCTGTGCGTGGGTGAAAAGGCTGTGATGTCCAGTGTTGGGGGAAGGGTAAAGCCTCACACAGCTGGGCATGGCAGCACATCTGTACTCCCAGCTTCAGGAGGCTGAGCCAGGAGTTCGAGGCCAGCCCGGACCTCACAGCATGTTCCAAGCCAGTGTGCAGCATTCTGCCTGCACACTAACTAACAAACAGCAGCAACAACGAAACGCTTAAGGCTGATTAAAGAGTGCTGGGTCACAGCTCGAGTACAGTCCCAGCGTGGAGTGGCCCTTCTGGAGAGCGCACAGCACTGCTTCCCACTCCTGCCCCGCGGCAGACGTGGCTAATCGCCCACAGAGCCCGAGGCAATCTTACAGGCTTTTATCTTGGAGTTCGGGCGATTTAAATAGTGCTATATAGGCCAGGCACTTAGTTCTACACACAGGCAGACACGGTGCTGGAAGAGAAATAAGTCTCCCGAACCCAGGAAGGCTGTGTGTGTGTGTGTGTGTGTGTGTGTGTCTGCAGGCACTTGCCACCGTGCACATGGAAGTCTGGCGCTGGCCTTCGACCTTGTTTGAGGCAGTCACTCTGCTGGTCACCACTGCGGGCTCCAGGCTGAGTGGGCCCCGTCCACCAGGGGTGAGACTGTCCCTTGTTGCCCTCTCGCTTCCCCGCAGGGACACGGGGATTACACGGGTTCTGGGGTTCAAACTCCGGACCTAGCGCTATCCCCACTCAGCCATCTCCCCAGCTGAGAGGTGCTGGACGGGGCGGGTGTGTGTGTGGCGGAGCCAGCCAGGCCGAGGCCGGGCCGCGCTGACCTGTTGTTGTCCACGTAGCGGATGAGCAGCGGGTAGAGGGCGTACAGGTCCCGGCAGAGCACGGAGAACTCGTCGCGCACCAGCAGCTCGCCCTCCTCGGCCTCCGCCTTGGCCTCCAGGCGCAGCTGCTCCTCCTCGGCCACCACCTTCCCCGCCCGCTTCCTCAGCCGCCCGATGGTCGGGATGAAGTGCGAGCGCAGGAGCTCCGGCCGCGCGCGGCTCACGATGGGCTGCGCGAACACTGCGGGAGGGCGGGAGCTGCTCGCGTTGACCTCTGATCCCCGCAGGCCCCGCCCCCTCCCGGACCGCCACGCTGCTCCCGGGGCGCGGCCCTGCGGACGCACCCGCCAGCCGCTTCATCCACGACGCCTCGTCGATGCCCAGGTTGTTGACGATGATTCGCAGGATGTTCCCCAGCAGGGAGTTGAGGTGGTCGGAGGTGACGGCCGTGCAGGGCGGGGGCGCCCCGGCGGGCAGGCCTGGGGGGGCCGCCTCGGGGCCCCGCTCCCACCAGCGGGGCAGGTAGCTGCATAGCATGGGCAGGGTGATCTCGATGACGTGCGGCATCTCCGTGTAGCGCGCCCCGGACTCGGCCAGCCCCCCGATTTCTGCCATGAGCCGTTTCAGCAGTGGGATGTCAGGACACATCTCCTCCACGCTGTTGGGGAGCCCCAGGACTGGGGTGCGGGGACAGGTCAGGGCATGCCAACGCCACTCCCTTCGGCCCACCTGGCGCGGTGATCTCCCCATCCCAACTCCCTCACCATCCCGCACTCCACCGGCGCCCAGCGGCCCCCAAGGCCTCCACAGCCAGGCCTGCGCCGTCCCTGACGGCGTCCTCAAATGCAAGACCTGACCCCACTCCAAAACTACACTGAACTCCTGAAGCAAGAAGCCTTATTTTTGGTTGTTTGTTTTCAGTCCAGACAGGCTCTCCGGCAGGCCTTGAGCCCTAGAATCATCCCTCCGCAAGGTGCAGAGGGGCTTGGCACCCTGATGAGCCTGTGCCTTTGTTTCCCTTTGACAGAGCCCAGGCAGCACGTCCCACCTCAGCTCCTTCTCTCTGAGCTCTAGACTCCAGTTTCGCCCCTTGAGACCCACAGTCCACGGGGGCGGGGCTGAGTGTCATGTAGCCCAGGCTGGCCCGGAGCTTACAGAGGAGGAAGACCTTGCAGTGCTAACCCTCCACCTCTTACTGCCACTGCGCCCGGCTGGGAGCACAGTGTGACTGAGGACGGGCCTCCTGACGGGGGTGTTTTCTGGCCCCCACAGCCGGCTCTCCCCTGGGGCTGTCTGCTTGTGGCTCGTCTGCTCACCTCTGCATCTTGCCACAGACATTGTGAATGAAAAAACCCATGATGAGCACCGGTCACTCAGACCTCAAGGATGCTGCAAAGGACCTGCATCCCTAAACCTCACAGCGCCGCTCCAAGGTGGGCCTCACGGCTCCAGAGATGGCTTTTCCGCCACCCGGACCGCCGCCCCAGCCCACACTACTCACTGGCCCGCTCTCTCGGAGACTTGGTGGTGTAGACGGAGCAGGCGTTGTATTCATTCAGCTCAGGCTCCAGGAATGCCACCGGCATGGCTGCGGCCAGCCGGGCCAGGCATTCCCCGAGGGCTGGCCGCAGCCTGGGGGGAGGGGCTGCCATTAGTCTCCATGCGCCCCTCTGCGGCCTCCTGAGCCCCAGCCGCACAGAAGCGCCCCTCCTGGTCCTCCCCGGAGCACAGCTGCAGGTGTAGCCCTGTGCGCCCTTCACCATGTGCCTGGCTAAGACCTGGGTGCAGCGGTCCCAGCATGCTGCTGCTTCTTTTCTGCGTGTCTCCAGCCAGGTCAGGCTTGCTTCCCAGACCTCAGTCAGCAAGCGTCTGGTTCCCACACCCTCTACGTCTACGCCCGCCCTCTCGTGGCTCCTGGCATGAACTTCAGCTACCCTAGGATGGTGGCAGGTTCAAGATCTTAACATTTCTGGCTTTGCACCCCCATCCCAATTCGCATGCTCCCCGCACAGCCTCAAAGAGCCCACCCAAGCTCAATTTTGCGTCCCATTTTCTTACTTTTCCACGTAGGGGTTCCTGGTGGTCCCCAGGGAGTAGATACTGCACAGTGTTCGGTAGCAAGAAACCTGGACGTCGTCCACTGCGAAGGCGGAGAGTGAGGGTCAGGGTTGTGCCTGCCACGCCGCCACGCCCCCCCCCACCTCCTCGTTACCACGTGGCTGGCCAGTAGGAGGTGAAGCCATAGAGGCCCCTGTCATTCATGCTTCGGGGCTAGGCCACGACCAGCTCTCTTGCTCCCTGGGGAGGCCGCAATGTAAAGTGGGGTATTGATAACACTTTCCAGGACCAAATGAGGTCTCTGTCATTGGTTTTGTTTCATGATGCTGGGGATGGACCCAGAGCCGCACAGATGCTAGACAGGTGCTCTACCACATGGGGGAGGGAGGGCCCTAACCCCCTCACCTTGTCCTTGACCTCCACAGGTGGGCTGTGCTGACGGCTTACACACACAATAAATAAATCAATGTTTTAAGACACCCCAAATTAGAAGAGATTCCTATTTCAAATCAGCGGTGAGATCAGGCATGCAATACGATACGCCATAGCCTAATGCCCTGCAATCCCTGCAGAACACGCCCACTTTTTGTTTGCTTGTTAGAAGCACTCGGGCCTACTATGGTTTGGATGTAAAGGGTTTCCCACAGGACTCACATGTTGCAGGCTGAGTCCAAATGTTGGAGTGACATTCAGAAATGGAACTACTGTGATCTGCTTGGATCATGAGGGCTCTGACCTCACCAATGGGCTAGATTTTTAAGTGGAGGAAGACTATGGAAGGTGGGCCTGGTTGAAGGAAGCGGATCCTTTGGGGAAGGTCATTTGGAGGGTAGATCTTTGCCACTGCCTGTCTCCGTGTCTGTGATTCTGGGTTCCCACCAGGTCAGCAACTTGTTGTGTGCGCCTGCCACCATGACACCCCAAAGTACTGGAGCCAAATATGAATTCTCCCCAGCTGTCCTGGGGCTAGCTGTACAGCGGGCTGGCCTCAAGCTCAGAGCTCTGCCTGCCTCTGCCTCTCCACTGCTGGGGATTCAAGGTGTGAGCCACCACTGTTCGGCCTGAACTGCTTCTGTCAGACAGTCCGGTGAGAAAGTCTAACTAACAAGGCTGCTTCTTTCTATCCTTTATGGGAGCTGCAGCAACTCCTCATTGCTTTTTGCCTCCTCTGCTTCCTGGAGGAGGACGTCGTGGGAAGGTGCTTTGCAGCATGAGCGAAAGGGAACAACAATTCAGAGAAGTCGGGTCAAGAAGATGGAGGAACTTGAGCTTCTGACCTTAGGACTTCATGACCTACTTTGGGGAGTGCTACATTTGAAAGAAAGAAACTTCTAGCCTATTCCAGTTACAGTGATTTAGAGTCACTGTATCTTTGTATAAGTTACTGTATCTCTGTTACAAGCAGCTGAATCTACTTTATGTGTGGTGCTGCAGATGGAACCTAGAGCCTTGTGTATGCTAGGCAAGGGCTCTATAGCTCAGTAACTCTCCAGCCCCTCACTGGGGGATTCCAGGCAGGGGCTCCATCACTGAGCCATGCTTTTAGCCTTTCATTGTGAATTCTAGGTAAGCTATTCACCGAGTCTTCCCCCTAATCCTTCACTGCTGGGTACCAGCCCACTACTCTACCTGAGCTGCATATTCTCAGCCCTTGCTTTTCTTTTGTTTTCTGGGAGTCAAGATCTCACCCTGTAGCTCAGGCTGGCTTAGAACTCACTGTATAGGCCAGGCTGGCCTCAAGCTCACAGCAGTCCTCCTGCCTCAGCTTCTTGAGTGCTGAGATTAGCTGCAGCTGTGTACCACCACTGTGGCTTTTGAATTCACACCATAGTCGATGCCTTCTGTTCCCCACATTTCACTGTG
This sequence comes from Pachyuromys duprasi, assembly GCA_028658305.1. Taxonomy (NCBI): domain Eukaryota; kingdom Metazoa; phylum Chordata; class Mammalia; order Rodentia; family Muridae; genus Pachyuromys; species Pachyuromys duprasi. The sequence continues at coordinate 2,839,054 of CM053758.1, forward strand.
AGCCTTGGCTTGCAGCAAGAAAGTGTGTGCTCTAACACCTGGTGATGCTGCCATGCACTTCTGGGTGGACCATGCTGGTCACGCTGACACCCCACCCCATGCCCCTTGCCCCCGGTGGCAGGAGTCCTTACGGATGACGTCGTCTCCGAACTGGTGCTGGGCGATGTGCTGGAAGAGGGTGGTGAGGACCGGCAGCAGGGCCACTGTGGTGTAGGTGAGATTCTGGCCTACGCCCTTCACCTGCGTGCGTGCCTGCGACACCTTGCCTAGCCGAAGGTTCTCCACCATCTTCTCAATGTCCTCTGAGGCACTCTCAAAGAAGGAGCGCAGACCCGCCTTCACGATCTCGGGGCCTGACTTCATCACCGTTCTGGGAGGGGTGTGCAGGGATGCAGCAGTAGAAACAGCATCCTCTCCCACCTCCCTCCTTCTCTCCTCCTCCCCTCCTTTCCTTCCTCCCCTCCTCCACTCCCCCTCTTTCCTTTCCTTCCCCCATCCTCCACTCCCTCCTCTTTCCGTTCCTCCCCTCCTTCCATTCCTCTCCCTTCTTTATCTTGAGATGAACTCTCCCCACATCACCTAGGCTGGGTTTCAGAGAATACAGGAGGACAGGGTTTGGGGCATGATTAAAGGGCATATAGGAACCCCTAGGCTGTACCTGGCATCCAGGGAACGTGCCAATATGTGAAGACAGTTGACCACAGCTGGGGCATCCGTCCCTGGGAAAAGAATGAGGAAGGGGCCTCAAGGCCAGAGCCCGCTTTTGTTTATCCCAACCCTTTCCTCTCTGACGTCACCTCCTGGCTAGGTTCATTCTATCCCACACCTACCCCATCCTGGTTTTCACAGTTCCCTGGGTATCCCCCACCCTGGCTGCCCTCCCTTCCTTTCTCCCTCTTTTTTTCCGTCTAGCCCTGTCCTCTCAGGGCTGTCCCTGTGTGGGACAGTGCTGCATGCATGGTCGGCGACCCCATCCCCAGGATGACCCAGTCTAGGATTTAACCCCAGGATGGCCCAGTCTAGGATCTATCCCAGGACACCCTGGTCTCAGTTCAGAGGGGGGGAAAATCATAAGAAAGAGGGTGACCCTGGAATTCTCTCTTCCAGGTGGAGTTGGCAATAAACGAAGCAAGAGGGACCTGGCAGAAAGGCTAAGCCAGGGCACTTACCAAAGAGAGAGACTCGGTGGCGGACAAGGGCAGCGAGTTTACAGAAGAGGCTAAAGAGAGAGAGAAGGACAGAAGGACCAGGGAACAAGGAGTGAGGAGACCAAAAGGATGAGAGACAGCAGTAACCTGATGAGAGGAAAAAAGAGCCAAAGGGCAGGGAAGGAGAGAGCACAGAGGTGGGATGAGGGCTGAAGACACAGGAGCGCGCTTGACAGTCACAGGCAAGGGCTGCAGGAGGGGCTCAGTCTCAGAGTGAGGGTCTGGAGTCCCCGTGAGGGGCTGGGATCCCAGTGAGGGTCTGGG
>CM053758.1:2840625-2869969 GCA_028658305.1 Pachyuromys duprasi
CCTAGAATCCCCCAGTGAGGGCTGGGCTGTGGCTCAGTGGTAGAGCCCCTGCCTAGAATCCCCCAGTGAGGGCTGGGCTGTGGCTCAGTGGTAGAGCCCCTGCCTAGAATCCCCCAGTGAGGGCTGGGCTGTGGCTCAGTGGTAGAGCCCCTGCCTAGAATTCCCCAGGGAGGGGCTGGGGTGTGACTCAGTGAAGAGTGCTTACACTTAGCATATGTAAAGTTCAATCTGAAGCATTGAAAGAAAAAAAAAAGTCACAGCAGTAACTGTCCAGTAGAGGTGATGGATGTGAAGCTGCCTTTGTCAGAATGACCAGTTTGTGTCACTTACATCCTGGAAACCTCTTTAGTCCCATGGAATCCGGGGCAGTTAGTCACTCCAGAACATCCCAAGGCGGAAACACCCATCAGAGCCAGTAAGAGTCAGGCTCAGGAATAAGAGCCTTGGGATGATAATGCTGTAAGGTCAGAGGTCACGGGCAGCCCACCTGGTGATCATTTCCTTCTCCTTGTTGGAGGCGTGGCCACCACTGCCCAGCACTTTGGCTGGTGTGGACAGGAAGTAGAGACAGTGGTTGGTGAAGTACTGGTTGATCAGAGGAAGCAGAATCTGGATGGGGAAGGAAGTGGGCAGGGGCTGGGTGAGGAGGACAGGACTGTGGCAGACCACTGCCCCCCCGGGTTCTGAGCCCACCCCTCACCTTAGCGAAGAATTTAATCTCCTGCTCATGCGGGGACTTCTCCACTCGTCCACTGCTGACCACAGCCTCTGTGGGGAAGGGAAGGCAGGGGCCATTGTGGGCGTAAGCTGAGGAAGCCAGCATGTTCTGATAGGAAGGGCCACGGGGCAGAGTCAGGAAGTCATGACACGCCTTTAATCCCAGCACTCGGGAGGCAGAGGCAGGCGGATCTCTGTGAGTTCCAGGCTAGCCTGGTCTACAGAGTGAGGTCTAGGACAATTAAGAGTACACAGAGAAACCCTGTCTCGAAATAAAACAAAACAAACTCTCCCTCTCTTTCCTTCATACCTGCCCTGGCCACGTGAAGCCAGAGGCAGGCGCTGGCCACGAGGCTGGGTCCGTGTTTAGACCGCTCCTACGACTCTCTCTCTGTGCAAAGGGCAAGCCCCCATCTCCCACCTCTGCTTGCACAACCCAGCCTTCCTCACCCCATTTCCTGGCACTGTCCCTTCAACTACTCTCCCCCAGCCTGAGCCAAGGTGGGTGAGGGTTTTGCTAGCCCTTTGCAGGGACACCCTCCAGATGTCTAAATGCACCCTTCTACCCCTTTGTGTCATGGTGTCATCGGCATCTTCGTTGAATACCCTATTTAAATGGCAGCTGGCTCCCCACCCCCACCCCTGCCCTGGTTCTCGATGTCCCCTCCCCCAACACTGGGCGCTGCCTAGCACACTTGGCTTGGTCATGTGTGATTCTGAGTGACCCTAAACTAAGGATGTGGATAAAGAATGGTCTTTGTCCCGCTCCGGCCTCTCCACCCCAGCCAGCGGGGTCTGGTCTATAACCGACGCTCTGGCCGAGGGGAGACATGGGTGAGCTAGGCGAATCTTTGCTGATGACATGGAAAGCGGGGAGGACATTCTTCCTACCCAGGTGGGCGATGAACTCCTGGGAAATGTCCATCCAGCGCAGCAGCTGCTGCAGGAAGCCGAAGGCAAACCGTTTCTCGATGGAAGATGTGTCCAATTCCATGTCCTTAAGGCCCCTGCATGGAGAGGTGGAGAGAGGTGAGCGCAGGCCTAGGCCTCGCCCTGCTTTACACACCGCTCTGGTCGGCCGTGCACCTGCCCGCCGGCAGGTCCTTCCTCCACCGGCCTCTTCCTCCTCTCAGGCGGTTCTGAGTCTTGTTTCCTCCATGCTCCTCCCTCTTGGCCTCCTCCTTGTATCCTTGTTTCTGCTCAGAACCCACGCCTTGAGCGTCTTACGGCCACGCCCCCAGGAGGTTCCCCTAGTTGCTACCCTTTGGCTTCCTATGGCCCCGCCTCCGTCCTAAGCTCCGCCCCTAAGTCGCCTTCCTTCCACCCGGGCCTGCAGAGTACCACGTGCCTGGTGACGGCATAGCCGTTCATCTGCAGAAACTTGAGCAACTCTTGGGCCTTCTCTCGGTCCCGCGCCTTCTCCTTGGCCGTGAGTGTGTCGTAGGGGACCAGCAGGGGATGGGAGCCACCTCCTGGGGACGGCAGAGAGTAGCAGTCAGGGACCGGGGAAGACCCAGGCCGCCCTCACTGCGGCTCCTGTGGTGCCAAGGATGAGGACATTCTTTTCTGACGCTGGACTCCCGTGCACTGGAGCGGAGCCCGTGAGACTCCAACCCAGACCCCGCGACTGAGGGACTTAGGGGCTGGGGACTGAAAGCAAGGGCGAAGAGGCCAGTGGCGCGAAGGGATGGCGCCTCACCCTTGGCCTCCAGCTCTTGCTTCTTCTTCCGTCCCCACGTGTTGTGGTAATTTTCTGCCAGTTGTTCGGCCATGGCCTGAAGTGGGAGGCAGAGAGTCAAGGCCTGGATTCAGACAGCCCTGTGCTTCCTGCGAAAAGGGTCTGTGGCCTCACCTGCAGCTCCCGGGACAACGTAACCCCGCTGAGGTCTGGGGGCTGGGGATTGTAGCCTTCTCGAGGGTCATATGTCTGAGAGCGCAAGAGGGACGGAGACGGAGAGATGCTTAATGGACTCGTAGAGAGCTCTGACCTTCCTCCAGACCCGACCCCTCAAGGCCCTGTCTCTAAGCCAGCCTCCTCTTTGGTTCCTCAGACCTCCCCTCTGTCAGGCCCCATGGTAACCCCGCCCCTTTTCCTAAGGCCGGCACCGCTTGGGCCCACCCCTCTCCACCCCACCCTGTGACCCACCCTTCCCAGCCCCTCCCCTTGCGAAGCCCTCACAGGCTCACCTGAGCAGTTTGAGATATCTTCCTTGTTTTTTTCTTTTCTGTCTTTTCCTCCTCACCTTCCCTGGCCTTCTCTACCGTCCATTCCCAGGCAATCATGGCCTTCAAGGACTCCTTGATGGGCCAGCGGTAAATCTCTTTGTCCTGGGGTAGAAGTGTAAGAGTGGGTGGAATGGGGCCAGAAGGAAAGCTTGTCTCAGCTTCCCTGTCTCCACAGGTCCAGCAGAGAAGCCCCACCAGGGGCTAGGAGATGAGAAGTGGGGCAGTCGGGAGTGGCGCCCAGGACCCTAACCAGCTCTGTAAACAAGTAACACCCACTTTACAAGGCCTCAGAGAAGTCTCTACCAAGGACTCTTTCTTTACTTTTTTTTTTCTCTCTTGGTTTTTCGGGACAGGGTTTCTCTGTGTAGCCCTGGCTGTCCTGGAATTTGCTCTGTAGCCCAGGCTGGCCTCGAACTCATAGAGATCCACTTGCCTCTGCCTCCCAAGTGCTGGGATTACAGGCATGCACCACCCGCCCAGCTTCAAGAACTCTTTCTAAGAGAAGGGACGTAAGGGTTCTGGGCTCCTCCGGGGAAGCAGCCAGTCTTGAGAGAAGGCAAAATCCATGACTTTTGACATGTGTGTCAAAGATGACAACCTGTGAAGCTATCCCACTCCTCCCTGGACCCCAAAATTTTGGAGTTTCCTTCCGACCTCCGAATCAGGGCCTAAGGTCTGGTCACCTTCTCTGAAAAGGTCTTATAAGGTCTCAGCATGGGGTGGGTCTTCAATTCTTCGTCAATGTTCTCGCCATAGGACCAGTTGTTCTGAATCTAGGGATGGAAGCAGAAGGCCGAGTGGGATATGAGGTGGGGTGCGCTTGGGGACCGAGGGCCGGGGAGAGCAGGCAGAGGTGCCCAGCGCTCACCTTGTCGAATGCCCACTTCTCGTGGGTGTACTCCGCGAACTTGTTGATGAAGGAGTCCAGCTTCTCCGGGATGATGACACTGTTGGGGGAGACAGGGTGAGCAGCTCGGGTGAAGCTCGCCTCCCTCTCTGGACCGCCCCTTCTTCCGGCCCCTCAGCCCACCAGCGGCCACCGCCCAGCTCTCACTTGAGGGTCTCCACAGGCCGGGGATCGAAGTTGCCCTCCGCATCCACCGTGGCCTTTTTCTCCGTCTTGGACGAGTACGAGGCGTCCACGTAGTCGGGGGGCAGCGCCCCGGCAATGGCGCACAGACAGGGCATGGCGATCCGGTACAGCTCCTGGTCGTATTTCTGAGGATGCCGCGGACAAAGGAGAGGATCGGGCGGGCTGCGAGCAGACCCCAGTCCCCCGCCCTCCCCGCAGCCCTGGCCTCGTTTTCTTCTGCTCAGGTAGCCCGGCTGGCCTTACACTCGACGCCCGCCGAGCTCCTGATCCCCGCCTCCACCTCTGTGTGCCCCCAGCCCAGCAGGGGTGTCCTCCCAGGTCTCCCAACTTGAACCCCACGCCCTCCGCGCGGGCTCCTTCGAGAAGCCACGGGTGCCCAGACCTTGTGTGCCAGGGAGTCAAAGATGCCCCAGAAGAGCTTGCGTGTGAGGTGGAGCTCCTCCTCAGAGGTGACCCCGAAGTTGGCCCAGCCGGTGGGCAGGCAGTAGTATTTCCAGCAGCGCTCGTAGTGGTTGGTGAGGAGCTGAGAGCCAGAGACACAGGAGCGGGCGTGAGCGGCAGCGGTCAGAGCCCCGGAAGGCGGAGGGGGCGGGGCTTGCAAACGAGATGCTCATGAGGGGAGGGTGGCGCGCTCTTCAGGAGCCCGGCCTAGGCCAGCGCAGCGTGTAGTCAGTGTGCTCCGTGGGAGCCAGGCTGGGTGTGGCTGCTGTTTCTACGCACAGGCGAGCCGGCGCTCTCCTGGTGGAGTGTGTGCGCCTATGCAAATCAGTGTGTCAAACAGAAGAACAGGCAGTGCCCCATGCAAATGTATGGTAATCAGAAAGGCCTCCACCACCCAATATGCAATTTGGAGTTGGGGCTAATTTAGGCATCTTATGCAAGACAGTCTAAGTTGGGGGGGGGTATCTCTTTATGCAAACCAGCATGCAAATGATGAAGTAGGAGAGACAGTATGCAAATATTCAGAATAGCTATGGTACTGTTTATTAAAATAAACGCACTCATTTGAATACTGAAAGGCTGGTGGTCTGGACAGGCGAATAAAATGCTAATTAGGGAAAGTAGTGCACCCAAGAAAATGTATGCTAATTGAGGCGGGGGCTGGCTCACTTAGTTAGGCAAATTAAGAGGTAATTAGGGGATGCTAGCAGCGCCAGTGACGCAGAGCGAATGTGGTGGGAATCCTAGCCCGGGCAGTGGCTGCTGATCGGTTTCTCGGAGTTTGCGGTCCTCCCCGTTGGCCAGCTGTGGTGGGCGTGGCTAACGAGCCCGCGGGCAGCGCTGGGCCGGGAGGACGGGCCCCCGCCGAGGGCCGCCCTTACCTTGAGTGGCATCTTGGCGAACTCATTGAGGATGGGCACGTCGAACACCAGGCGTCGAAGCAGGTGCTGCAGCATGGACGGGCGGATGTACCTGAGGAGGGCGCGCCCAGGCCGGGCAGAGTCAGGCGCGGCCCCGCGGGCGCCCGGCCGCCCCGCCCCGCCGGGCCCCGCCCCACCTGCAGAGCGCCATGAGGCAGTCCTCGATGACGTCACGCTGCGCCTTGGTGAGCGAGCGGCCCCGGGACAGTCGGTACACCGTGTGCAGCATGGAGTCCACCATGATGGCGCGGTGCTCGGTGCCCGCGAAGAGCGGCGCGCACTTGGTGATCAGCGGCAGCACCGCCAGGCACAGGTAGCGGTTCAGCGCCAGCGCCATCTCCGTGGTGCTGAACGTCGCCTGCGAGACGTGGGGCCGTCAGGTCGCTGCTCGCCCTCCGCGTTGCCACCAGGCTGCTAGTCACTCATTCTCCCAAATCGCACTCCTCCAGATCTCTGCCCACATCCTCATTACCGAGGTAATGAGTAATAACTCACACACACACACACACACACACACACACACACACACGAGTCCCAGGAACTGATTACAGAACCCCATGACTCGGATTTAGCTGTTCTGCAATGTCGACTTTCTGCACAGGAGCTCATATAGCCCAGGCTGGCACAGGATCTCATGTAGCCCAGGCTGGCCTAGAAATGCTGATCCTCCTGCCTCTACCTCCCACGCACTGGGATTACAGGCATGCCCAGCTTTTTGTTGTAGCTTTAGTTTTTGTTTTGAGGCAGGGTCTCATTATAGGTCCTGGCTGACTTATAACTTGCCATGTAGACCAGCCTGCCTCTGCCTCCTGAGCGCCGGGATTAAAGGCGAGTGTCCCCACGCTTGGTTCTTTGAGAGAAGGTTTGACCGTAGCCAGGGACCTCACTTCCCTCTGGCCTGTCTCTCCCATGCTAGACTGAAGGTGTGCACCACTACACCCAGCCAATGCTGTCTCTCAGCTGGAGGTGATTCCTACCCACCCTCCGGCAACACTGATTTTCACAGGTTTTCTCTTCTATCACAAAGATGAAGGTGTGGGTTGGGACAGGCCTGCAATGCCTGTGCCCTGCGTGGAGGCGTGCAGGTAGCTAGCCAGGCAGGCCGCTCACCGTGTCCAGCGAGGCAGCTGCCCTCATGTCAGGGAGGAACCCCACGTCCAGTACATGCAACAAGAAGTCCTGGTTCTCAATGCCGTACACTCGGTCCAGGAAGAGCACCATTGAAGCCTTGTGGTCAGGCACGAAGGATGCAGACATCTTTGGCTGCACCAGTGCGCCATCTGCAGGCAAGGAGGGCGGGCTGTCAGCACGGGCTTCCCTCCGGCTCGCTCCCTCCCAGCTCGGCTTCCCTCTACCTTTGCCCAGGGTGGGGATCTGCAGGGGGAGGCTGATGATGCCCACGAGGTCGTCCAAGGGCACGAGGGACCGAAGGATGGCGCGGATCCTCAGGGCCTCGCCCTTGCCGGCTTGGATCAGCTGGGGGGACAGGGGAATGCGAATGTCATCAGACAGCTGCGCCACTGGGGGCTTGCTCTATCCGGCCACTCCTGACACTGATGGCAGAGCAAGCCCCCTCTGTGTATATGTGGTGCATGCATGTGTGTGCACGTGGGAATGCGGGGGCACACGTGTGTGCTACTGTCTGCGTCTGTATGTAAGCATGCACACTTGTTCCCGTGCCCACGTGAAGGCCGAGGCTGGAGTCAGGTTCTTCCTCTATGGCTCTTCCTTGCTTGTTGAGACTGGCCTCTCACTGAGCGGAAGCTTTTTCCAGCTGACCGGCTGTCCAGTGAGCCCTGGGCTGCTGCTTTGTTGGACGGAGGCTGTTCCACTCCGTTTTGAGATGGGGTCTCTCTGTTGTATAGCCCTGGCTCTCCCAGAACTCCAGGCCCGTCCTGGGACCCACAGAGGTGGGCCTGCCGCTAGCGTGTGAGTGTTGGGATTAAAGGCGCGCATCCCAGGCCTTAGTGTCTAATATTTAATGGTGCGCGCAGGCTGCGGTGTGCAAGCAGAGGTCAGAGCACAGCTAAGGGGATCGCTGCTCTTCACCGCGTGGGGCCTGGTAAGAATCAGGCCGCGAGGCCTGGCGGCAGGCCTTCACACACTGAACCGGTGGCCTTGTGTTTGTCGAGGCCTCCAACTTGCTCTGCAGCCAAAGACTCCATCGAACTTCTCATCCTCTGCTTTTCCCTTCCACGCCTGGGATTACACGCCCGTGCCGCCACCCCAGCTGGGTTCGTTTGTCACTCGGGCTCTGTGGGCTCACGGGTGCAGAGTGGCCCCGCTCTGGCTCAGGTCTCCTTGAAGCACCCCTCTGTATGCACCCTCCCCGCCCCCACCTTGACTCGTCTGGGTCTTCCCTCCTTGTCTGTGGGACCTGAACCTGAGGGCGTCTTGGTCTCGAGCGTGTGCCCGGCATTCCTTGGCCGGATCACGCCCACGGCGAGCTCTAGGAATGAGCCTGACCGCCTAGGGTGAAGGCCGGCCACGCGTGCCCAGGGCTCCCGCCTGACCCCCGGGCTCACGTGCATCTCAGGCGCGCAGCGTCCCAGCAGGTCGATCAAGGCAGCGTAGAAGGACATGATGGCGTGCCCCAGGTGCACCCGGTTTTCCTCAGGGGGCTCCTCGCCGAAGCTGCGGAGGAGAAGGGGACGCTGGGGGCCTCGGGGGCCGGAGCGGCGGCCGCCGAGCCGGGCAGGGGGCAGGGACTCACTGGTCGCGGCGCCGGTCCCTGCGGACGCCCGGGCCGTCCCGCGCCGGGTCCTCGGAGATGCGGATGGCCTCCTCGATGGCCGCCAGCAGCCCCGAGCCGCCCTCGCCTCGCAGGGCAGGCCCGAAGCACTCGGGCTTGCGGATGAGCAGGCGGACCACCACGTTGGCGTTCTCCTCCACGCTCTCGCCTGGCCCGGGAGTTCGGGAGAGCTTGGGCGAAGCCCCACACACCCCAGGACCCAGCGCCCTGTTGACCCTCGGCTCACCACGGGGACCCGCACCCCCACGCCGCCTCACCGTTGACAAAGACAGCGAACCGCAGGAAGTCCAGGTAGCGCTCGCCCCCGCAGGGGTTCCAGCCGATGTCAGGGTACCCTTTGGCCAGGAGCATGGGGCAGCTCTGCAAGCCGCACCCCGCCAGGTACGACACCACCTGCGAGGTGGACAGGGAGCTCAGCCCGCGGCCGCTCCTCCCCTGAAGCTCCTCAGCCCCGCGCGGTGGACGCTAGCATGCTGACCCCCTCACCCACCCCAGCACGCTGACCCGCCTCAGCCGCCCCCTCTTCAGCCCTGCTGTCCCCTTCCTGGGGTCCTTACCCCACCCCACCCCACGAACACGGGTCCGACCCTCCTTGCCCTGCCCAGCACTGGTTCTGCCTCACTTAGGGTACAACCCAGCATCCTTGCAGTGGCCCACAGGACTTCAAATGACTTCGCTCACGGCTCAGCCCTCCTTGCCACTGCCGCCCGGGCTCTCGGTGCTCTTGTTCCTCTGGGTTTACCGGCCGTCCAGATTACTCTGACCTTTATTTAAATCTCTCTCTCTCTCTCTCTCTCTCCCTCCCTTTCTCTCTCTTTTAGTTTTTCGAGACAGGGTTTCTCTGTGTAGCCTTGGCTGTCCTGGACTTGCTTTGTAGCCCAGGCTGGCCTCGAGCTCACAGAGACCCCACTGCCTCTGCCTCCTGAGTGCTGGGAACACATGCACGTGCCACCGAGCCCAGAGTCAAATGTCACTTTCTCCCTGGGGCTTTAACCAGTCTTTCCTTTTCTTTCCCTGAAACAAGATCTGTGTAGCCTTGAGAAACTCACTATGAAGACCAGGCTGGCTCCAAACTCACAAGACTTGCTTGCCTCTGCCTCAGAGTGCTGGGATTAAAGGAGTACGCACACAGCCCTGGTTATAAATGCTTAAAAGATGAACTCATCATTGCTCCACAAAAGTCCTGGCCACACATGAGCAGACTAAGTGACAGGGGTCAGAAGAAGCCAGCTCTTTCTCGGGCGAGGAACGGAATCGCTGACTCTAGTTGCTGAACTCCAACCCCCTGTCGCCTCTCACTCAGGCTTGACAAGCACCAAGGCTACCTGGCAGGGGAAGTGTGGCCCACAGACACGATCCCAGCCCCTCTTGCACAGAGTGCAGGTGCCAGGGCTGCTGGTCGCTCCTTGGACGTTAGCCCCCTTCTGCCTGGGCCCTGGGATGCCTGGCATTGGTCTGCACAAGGTGCTCAGGGCCAGCATGTGCCCACAGGCCTGGCCGGGCCCCTTCCCACCACACCTTTTCCAAGTCCTGCTCTTGTAATGCCAAGGCCAGCTCGTTGTTGTCGATGACAGACGCGGCTGCCACATCCAGCGGCGTGGAGCCCTGCATCCCTGCGGGGACAGAGAGGTCAGGGTGGACGTCGGGGTAGACCACCACCTTCCCATAGACTCAAGAGATTTGTAAGTGTGTGTGTGTGTGTGTGTGTGTGTGTGCAGGTGAACATGGAAGCCAGCAGAAGGCACCAGAGCACCGGATCCTTTAGGGCTGGAGTGATGGGTGGCTGTGAGTCACATGGAGTGGGACCCTCCTGATAGAGCAGAAAGCATGTAACCACGGAGCTGTCTCTCCAGCCCCTCCCACTCTTGATGGTGCCACCTCCTCTGGGGAGCCCTTCCTGACTGCCCCTTTCCAGCAGGGGCCGAGTGCCTTTCCACACCCCAGCTCTGGGACTCCGGGCTGACAGGCTGACGGTCTCCCAGACTTTCTTCTCTGGCTGCCCAGTGAGCTGGGGGTCAAGGCCGTCTGAGCCTCTGCATCCCAGAGTCTCTTGTAGCCCAGGCTGGCCCCAAACTCGCTCTGTAGCTGAGGATAATCCTGCCGGCTCCGGGGTCCCTCACCCAGGCCGATGCCGCTGTTCTCCAGCAGGTAGCTCAGGTGGTCGAACATGGAGCGCTGGTTCTGCCGGCTGATCCGGCAGAAGTAGCAGAGGAAGCGGCAGCAGCTGGTCACCATCTTGGGGAATCGGATCTCCTGTGGGGAGAAGGCAGGGAGGGCCGGTGGTGAGCACCCTTCGGACCCTCGCTGAGCCCCTCGCCCCTCCAGGCCCCTCACCTTTGACTCGCCTCCCCCGAGGACGTTCACCATGACCTCCATGACCGTCTCGTGCATGCCGAGCGCGCGCATCAGGTTGGGGTGCTGGTAGAAGACTTTGTTATTCATGATGTTCCTGTGGACAGGCCAGGTGGGGGTTAGCACTGCCTGAGGGTGGGGTGCCCATCCTCGGAGACCCACGGTCGCCATGGTGATGACAGTCCGCACTTTTTTTTTCAGTTGGGTTTTGAGACAAGGTCTCACTCTGGTACCCCAGGCTGGCCTGGAACTATGTAGCCCAGGATGGCCCAGAATTCACAGTAATCTTCCTGTCCCAGCCCTTCCAAGTGCTGATAGGACAGAGACGAGCCACCACCTGGCCCTTCACTCATCCTCACACCCACTTTGTGAACGGGAATTATAATCCCGGGATTTCACAGACAGGAAAAACGAGATCTGGACCCAAGGGGAGCTCACCTACGGTGGAGAGCGGTGCCATGGTGCCCCCGGCTCTGCCAAACGTCTGATGAGGGCCCAGCTTAAACAGGAGCTTAAAGGGCTCGGGCACACTTGACAGAACGTTCAGTGCCATCAGGACTTAACATTATTTAAAACCGTTTTTAAGTTGTATTTTTGTATATGTGTGTATGTGTGCACCTCCATGAGGTCATGTATAGTGTGTGCGTGCAGGAACTAGAGTTACAGGCAGCTGTGAGCTGGCGATGTGGGTGCTGGGAATTGAACCCAAGTCCTCTGGAAGAGCAGTAAGCGCTTTTAACCACTGAGCCATCTCTCCAGCCCCCCCCCACCCCCTTTAAAAATAAACTACGATTCACTTATTTAAGTATTCACTTATTTGCATGTGTGGGGTAGGTACACGCATCCCACAGACAATCTGCTGTTGTTGGTTCTCTTTCTACCCTTTGGGCCCTGGGGCTCGAACTCATGTCCTCAGGCTTGGCAGCAAGCCCCTTCACCTGCTGAGCCATCTCGCCGGCAAAGTTATTAATATGTATTATTATTCTGAGACAGGGACTCACCGTGTATCCCACGTTGGTCTAGAACCTCCTGTATAGCCTAAGATGGGCTGGGACTCAAGAGCCTCCTGCCTCAGCTTCCTGAGTGCTATTATGACAAGCCGGAGACCCTGAGTGCTACCCTGTCCCTGTCAGCAGGTCCCGTGGCCCACGGCCTCTCTGCACGGTAGGCACCGTCATTCCCTTTGTCCCGGCAGAGGGCTTTAAGCTCAGAAGCAGCAGGTGTGCCAGGAGTCACCCAGTGCCCAGGAGCTTCTGAGGACAGGCTAGACAGAGCCCCGGGGAAGGACAGAGGACTCCCTGCGGGGCAGCTCCAGGGAGGCGCTCACCCGATGCTCTGGATCATGAGGTTCTCCTCCTGCGGGCCCATCTGCACGATGAGCAGGGAGCGGATCTGGCCCAGGCACTCCAGCAGGCTCATGGTGTCATCCACGGAGGACGGGGAGATGGCGTAGGCCCGGGGCAGGGCGCGCAGCAGCTCCCCCAGTCCGTCATACTGCCGGTGCAAAAGGCTGAACATGGCGCGGACCAGCTCCGGGCTCTGCACAAAGTCCTCCTGGGCCCAGCGCACCACCGTGTGGGACACCAGCTCCTGCAGGGACTCTGGGGAAAGGCCGGGCACTAGGCTGCGCCTCTGAAGCAGAGGGGTGTCCCTGTCCCCACCTGCCACATGGGCCTGGATTCAGGTCCGTTATCTACTCAATCAATTTCTCCCTCCCCCCTTCCTCCCTCCTTTCCTTGGCTTCTACAGACACCTAGTTTATAAAGCAAGCCCCAAGTCTACATAATGAAATGTCCTCTCAAAACAAACAACAAAAAAAACAAAACCCAAAACCATTTATGTGTGTATTCGTGCATCTCCATGAAATCATGTGTACTATGTGCACCTCTGTGAGGTCATTTATGTGTACACACGTGCACCTCTGCAAGGTCATGTGGACATGTGTGCACCTCCGCGAGGCCATGTGGACCGTGTGCACAGGAACGAGAGTTGCAGCAGCTGCGAGCCTGCACAATCGAAGCTCTCCCTCTAGAGAGGCCGTCTAGGGTGCGGCTGGCACAGCTTGCCTGTGACGCCCAGCCCTGAGCACACGTTCCTAACGCAGTGATCACCTCACTGTGGGAACTGGCACCCTGAGGAACCAGAAGCTGGGGCTGGGGCTGTCACCATCCCAGGCGCGATCCTCGGTGGGTGACAACGCCACCCGGACAGCCACGCCTGGACATCAGGACCATGTCTCCAACAACACCACTTCCTGGAAACTCTTGCTCCCTGTGAGGCAGAGCTGCCCGCCCCACCCGCCTGCCCGGAGGCCCTGGTCCTCACGAGGTTTGTGCTCCTCTGGCGCCGGCTCCTCCTCAGGCTTCTCCTCTTTCTTCTTCACCAGCCGCACTTTCTCCAACAGGCTCATTAGGCGGCTGCCCAGGCTGGTCTCCTCCTCCGGCTCCTCCTCCTCTCCCTCCAGCTGGATCCCTGGAGGTGGTCAAGAAGGTACAGGGTGTCACTCACTCATCCATCCATCTGTCCATCTATCCATCAGTCTATCCATCCACCCACCTGTCTGTCCATCCATCTGTCCATCCACCTGTCCGTCCATCCATTAATCCACTCATCCGTCTGTCTGTCCTTCTGTCCATCCATCCGTCTGTTCATCCATCCATCCATCTGTCCATCCATCTGTCCATCCATCCATCCACCTATCCATTGGTCTGTCCATCCATCCATTCATTTATTTTTTTCATCCATCTTTCTTTATAATTCTTATAACTTTTTGTTTGTATGTGTGTGTGAGTGCATGCCAAAACACACACACACACACACACACACACACACACACACACACACGAGAGCAGCGAACGACTTTCAGGAGCAATTAGTTATCTTCTTTGACAATGCGGGTCCTGGGGGTGGCGCTCTAGCCAAGCGTGGTGGCAGCTCTTTGCCGGCTGAGACGCCTTGATGCCATGCATCCATGAGTCTGTCAGTCTGTTTGTACATCCCTCCAATTACTTGCTTACAACCAGCTATTCCTATGCACATCCCCCAAATATTTGTTTAGGTACCCTCCTGATCGTTGTCTGTCTGGTCAACAATGTACCTAGCCATTCCCTCAACCAACCATGGTCCAGCACCTATACATGGAGGTTTTTCCCCAAGGGTCTCACTGTGCAGCCCTGGCTGTCCCAGAACTCACTATATAGACCAGGCTGGCCTCAAACTCAGAGATTTGCCGGCCTCTGCCTCCCTGGGTGCTGGGATTAAGGGCGTGCACCACTATGGCTGGTTTAAAGATGTTTTTTTTTTTTTTTTATTGGACTCTTAGGAATGTTTTGCCTATATGTATGTCTGTGCATCATGTGTCTGTCCACAATGGTCAGGAAAACTAGCTGCATATTCTGAAACCAGAGTTACAGATGGCGTGAGCTGCCCTGTGTGTGTGTGCATGTGTGTGTGTGTTTGTGCTGGGAATCGAACCCACATCCTCTAGAAGAGCAGCCAGTGCTCTTAACTGCTGAGCCATCTTTCCAGCCCCTACAGGGGTGTTTAAGATCAGGAAATCTTACTGAAACATCAGGAGAGATGGCAACAGCGAGCTTTGGGGCGGGCACTCTGACCGTCTCTGCTTACCACAGTGTGCCAGCAGGTCTTGGTGAAAGTTAAGCAGATCCTGTCGGATCTCTTCAGGAAGGGGGCACTCTTCCTCATCCGCGCCAGTTTTGAATTGCAGCAGCATGTTGATCTGGAGAAATATTAAACACTAGAGTGAAGGCCTGGGACCTCAGGTCAGGGTCAGAGGTCATAGAGCTAGCTGTAGGTCTCTCTCTGAGATTACGAGCCCAAATGTGAATGGCAAAGAATGCTTGGGGGACCAGAGGCAGAGGCTGGGGAAGTGGCGCACTCAGTCTTGGGTGGCTCGGCTTAGCTCATGGGGGTGAGAGGCGGATAGGGGAGTTCAGGGTCAAGCAGCAGCGCATCAGTCAGCTGGGAGTGCGCAGGGCCGGGGCTGGGGGTGGCGGCACCTGCTCCTGGGGCGGAGAGCGGAACTCCCGGGTGCGCCTGGCAGTCTCGGCTGCGCTCATGGTGAAGGCCTTCATGAGCAGGCCGTAGCGGCCCCGCTGGTTGCCCTGTAGCTTGTCCACGTAGCGCTCCGCAAAGGCCGCCAGGGACTCCACTCGGTGCTGCAGCTCTTGGTCACAGAAATACTCCAGGAGGCCGCACATCTGTGGGGCGGGGCGGGGTAGCCATGCCTGAAGCCTTCCAAGGAGGGAGGCCTTCCTCAGCGCTTCACTGCTCGCTCTCTCCATGGTCCTGCCCGGCCATGACACCATCACCCGCCCGGGTCCCTAGGCCAGCCTCCTCTTGGCCTCCTCTCGAGTGGAAACCCGGGAGATCACGCCCAGCCAGCTCCACCCCGCTTCCACCGCCCCCGCTGGCACTGGACGAAGGCCAGACTCCACCAGACTGCGCGTCTCTGAGCGCAGAAGGGCGGAGGCCGACAGACAGGAAAGCCCACCTGTAACTTCACAGACTCCGGCAGCTTCATCTGCAGCAGCCCTTCCTCCAGCTCTTCCTTCTCCTCTTCTGCTGCCTCCGCCTCTTCTTTCTCCGCGTCCTCCTTCTCATGGGCCTCCTCCTCCTCGTCCTCCTCTTTCTCCTCCTCGTCTTCCTCTTCCTCCTCTTCCTCCTCCTCTACCTCTTCTTCCTCGGTGAATACTTCAGGCTCAATCATCTTCAGGATCTGTTTCACATCCTCGTCGCTGAAGACGCCCATCACCTGCGGGACGAGGTCCGCGTCCTTCCCAGTGGCCTCTAAGACCCCCTGAGCTCACCCCCGCGGGGCAAACCTCCTCACCACCCCCTGCAGGGAAGCGACCTCTCTCTCAGGCCTGATCGTAGGGGACGGAGAGAACTCATGCTCTATACCCGAGAGGGCCCCAACAGGCCCCAACAGGCATCCGCTCTCCCCGACCAGACCCAACGAAGAGGCCAACAGAGAGAGCGGGAAAGAGAGGCCAGCGGGGAGCTAACAGTGAGGCCTGGCCGGAGTGTGGAAGGACAAACGGGCGGAGGGAGGCGGGGGGCGGGCATTACCAGGAGGGTAGACACAAGCTTGAGCACCGGCACGAACTGGAACTCCACGGAGCCGCCGACCGGGTCGCGGGCATGCTGGCCGCCGTCTCGCACGGCCTCTCCCAGCATCCTCAGGGCCTTGTCGCGCAGAGCCTCGAGGGGGATGGCGGGGCTGAGGCGGGCGGGCGCCTCCGCGGCCCCGGCGGCCGGCAGGGCGGCCACGAAGCACGGGGGCGAGAAGTGGTGCGGGGGTCGCAGGGAGGTCGTGACCCCCACGCCGGGCAGCCCGTGGCGGCGGGGCCCGTCGTCCGCGCCGCGCCCAGGCGGGAAGAGCGTGATGGCGCGCGTCTCGGCCGTGAGCGGCACGATGTACTCGGCCAGCATGGAGCGCCGGCTGCGGCAGGCGCTCTCCAGGTGGATGCTCAGCAGCAGGTCGTAGTAGCCCGCGCGCAGCGGCCCCGGCAGGTGCGCGTCCTCCAGCGCGTGCAGCAGCTGCGCCTGGTCCACGTGGCTGCACAGCGCGTGCGCCACGCGGTTGTTGCCCAGGGCGCACACTGAGCGGTAGAGCGAGAGCGTGTGGGAGTGGAAGCGCTGCAGGTCCAGCCGCTCCGACAGCTCCAGGATGTCCATGCTCCTGCGGCAGAGGCGGCAGAGGCGAGGCGCCCGGTCAGGGGCCAGAGCCCCGCAGCTGGAGGCTCCACGGGGTCGGACTCTCCGGATCAAGGCGCCTTTCAGTGGTCCTGCTAGTGACTTACGGGGCTGGGGTTCTCCCCACCTCACTCTTGGGGTTTCCGGAACCGTCTAAGGCTCTGGAGTTTCTGGGACAGCGGGACATACCCGGTCACCCCTAGATGAAGCTGAGATGGCCCCGGATAGGGCTTGAGCTCTTCGTGGCAAGTCCCAGCACCCCGGTTCTATTTGAGTGACTTACGGAAGACGAACCAGGTGTGGTGGGAGACACTTGGAAGGCGGAGGAGGAAAATCAGGTGTTCGAGGCCATTGTCGGCTCTACAGCCAGTTCAAGGCCAGCCTGGGCTACAGGAGGCCGTCTCTCAAGCCCTTAGGGGACATCCCACCTCAAGCTGATAATAACTTCTAAAATATTTTAAGGAGCTAGGGCTAATGGCCTGGTGGTAGAACACTGGCCTAGCATGGGGGAACCTCTAGCATTGCATTCACAGAAACTTTTCTGACATGTATGTGAACGCGGCTCTGGGGTGTCAGGATCCCCTGGAGTGGGTTCCAGACCCCACAGGACACGCTGAGGTCTCCCTTACTGTGTACAGAGGCCCTGGAATCCATCCAGTCCTTTCTGAGAAATGTCAGGGCGGGGAATGTGATCTGGGCTCTCTGACGCACTAAGGACTCTACAGTGTGATCTGGGGTCCCTGTACTTCCCACAGGTGAAGATGAGGTTGGCTGGGATGGGCTGAGGGCACCCAGGAACCACCTGAGAGTCGGGGTTCCCTGATCCTCCCAGGGCCACTCGGAGCCCCGGGCTGAGCCGGGCACCGAGCCGGGGAGGCCCTGACCTGTTCTCCTCTGGGATGTGCAGCGCCATCATCATGAGGGGCTCCTGACACTGCACAGCCCAGCCCAGCCGCTCGCCAGCGCGACGCGTGTCCACGTGCAGGAAGTGGTTGGGCATTCGGCTCCAGGAGACGGGCGTCAGCATCTGCACCTCCAGCCTCGGCGGGCACTGCGGGGCCGGGTTCTTGCGCTCGCTCGGGAACATGGCGGCTGACAGCGGCATGATGTTCTGAGGGGAGGGGAGGGAGGGAGGGTCGGGCTCCGCAGTCCTCCCGCCCCTGCATGGGCACGCTGTGTGCACCCCTGGCCCAAGGCTGCTTCCACCCCTGCCCCCTTGCCTTCTGCTTCCCCAACTCGAACTGGACCACGTTCTGGTGGGTGGGCAGGACAAAGACAGCAGGAAATAGCTTGGTGTTGGGTTCCACCTGGCAAGGGAGAAGAGGGCAAGGTGTGAGAGCAGGTGGGCCCGAGGCAGCGTGACTCTGCCGGGGTCCAGTTGTGTAGACCCACAGTTGGGCGCTGGAGGTCCACATGGCCGGAGGTGACCCTGAGGTGAGCCACCCCGACACAGCCAGGCCAAACCTCTCCAGCTCCCGTGGAGCAACCTGTCAGCCACATGTCTGGGCGCGCCACAGTCCCTTCAGGAACACCTTTCCCTACTCATTCTTCAGAAGCCACAGTGTCCCCTGCCTGTCCCTCGATGACCCTCCCTGTGGAGCCCCTCCCCCAAAGAACACTGGTGAGGAGCAGCCTTGCCAGAACCAAACTGTAACTGAACCTGTAGATTCCCCGGTTCACAGGAGAAAAGGCCAAGAAAAGCATTAGAATGACAACCCAGAGGCTGCAGGCAGCTAGGCCAGGCTCTCTCTCTCTCTCTCACACACAAATCCCTGGAATCTCAGTGAAATAGAGTCACAGTGGGCCTGAGAAGGGCCCGAGACTCTGCAGCTCTAACTAAACTCCAGCTGATGCTGGCCAAGTAGCAAAGCACTAGAGCACAGACAGCTCGGGCTCCTCATCAAATGCAGAAGAACAGAGGGAGGGTGGCAGGGGGTGGGTAAGGGAGAGAGAGAACACAAGTGGTGTGTGCTGACACACCTGTAATCTCAGCACCTGGGAGCTGGAGGCAGAGGATCAGGAGTTCAAGGCCCTCCCAGGCTAACATGGGCCAGCCGAGGGTACATAAGACCCCATCTTAAAAAAAATAGGAAGGAAAGAAGGAGAAAAGGCACTATGTGAGGAGACTTAAAGGACACGGGAATTTGTTCAAAGATTCAGCCTTGCTTAGACTCTGACTCAAACAAGGACGTTCTGAGACAGTTTTAAGACAATCAGAGAACTTTGAACATGAAGCAGATATTTGACAACAGTCAGGAACAGCTAGGAACTTTTTTCTTTTCAGTGATAGCAGTATTGTGCTTTTGCCTTTTAAAAATAATCTTTATCTTTTAAAGAGATGAAACTATATGATGCCGGCAATTTCTTTCAAACTCCTTCAGTGGGAGGTGGAAGAAGGTAGGCGTAGAGCTGAAATGAGATTGGCTGGGAGTGGGCGGGAGCGGAACCTGGTGGCTCATTATGCCATTCCGCTTTTGTATATTTCTCAAGTTCTCCGTTTAAAATAAAGCTTTGCGAGCTGAGCACGGTGGCACAGGCCTGTGAGCCTAGCAGTTGGGAAGTAGAGGCAGGAGGATCAGGAATTTAGGTCATCCTTGGCTACATGTTGAGTTTAAGGCCAGCCTGGGCTATGTAAGATCTAGTCTCATAAAATAATAAAACAGGGACTGGAGAGCTGGCTCAGTGGCTAAGAGCACTTGTTGCTCTTGCAGAGGACCCGGGTTCGAGTCCCAACACCCACTTGGCGGCTCGTAACCATATGTAACTCCAGTTCTAGGGGATACGTTGCCTTCTGACCTCCATGAGCACCAGGCATGCACACGGTACATTTACATACATGCAGGCAACACACCCATACACATCTTAAAAATCTAATAAATGACTAAATCTTTCAAGAAGGAACTCCACTTCGAGGTATCTCTAAAAACTAAAAGTAACAATAAAAAAATAGGATTTTTGTGAAGACTGCCTTAGACGGACTAAAGGATGGGTAGGTCAGACATATATATGTGGTAGAAATTAATATGGAGTTTGGTGGTGGGCTTATAAATAGGGAGTTACAGCTGGGCACGCCTCTGGTCCTAGCACTCAGGGAGGCAGAGGTGGGCGGATCTCTGTGGGTTCCAGGCCAGCCTGGTCTACAAAGCGGGTATAAGACAGCCAGGGCTACACAGAGAAAAAAACCTTGCCTCAAAAATCCAAAAAAAAATAATAAAATGAAAGGGGAGTTACTGTCCAATTTCTTCAGTGTCTCAAAATACATGTGAGTGTTTAAATAATAATAATATGCAAAAAAGGAAAAATGTGCTTGAAGGTTCCGGCCCGTGTTGGCGTGTTTGCTAATTGGTGAGAAGGGGGAAGGCTGGTGTCTCCCAGCCCCTGGGGGCGTCTACAGACCTCTCTTCTATGCCAAGGCTGTGGTGTCTCCTCCATTATGGGCACGGTTCAACTAGACAGTCTGGGAATGGGCCCGTTTCCTCTCTCCAGGGTCTGACCTCAGGGGCCGCTATAAAGGGCCTTCTGGGAGGTGCAGACCTTGCTGCTGAGGAGAAGGGGCCCAGCTCACCTGGAAGAAGGTGTTGCTTTCTTTGCCGTTGGCTGTAAAGGTCATCAAGCCAGTGGCCAAGTCCACCAGGCAGCCAATGACAAGGTCCGTGTGGCTGATGCGGCCTTGCTGTCCAGGACTCACAAAATCACCACCCCACACCATGTAGCAGTTGCTGCACTTGAGGCTGGAAAGACAGGTGTGGTTATGGCACACCCTCAGCCCGGGAACCCTGGATGCCTCCTCCCCCGCACGCCTGGAATACCGTGACTCAGATCCCCGCTCCCAAACCCCCACAACCTGCAGACTGAGCGTCCAAACCCCTCACCCCAGACCCCAGCGCCCCAGAGCTAGAATCCATAGGTTCGTGTGGGCATCCTAAGGAGAGGAGTCAGGAGAACAGGGGGAGAGAGAGGAAGAATCAGAGTGGAAGTCAGAAAAGATGGAGGGGAAAATGGGAGGCGATGAAATAGAAAAAGAAGAAAAAACAACACAGAAACAATTAGCAAGCAATGGAAAGAAAGAAAGAAAGAAAGAAAGAAAGAAAGAAAGAAAGAAAGAAAGAAAGAAAGAAAGAAAGAAAGAAAGAAAGAAAGGAAGAGAAGAAAGCTTCTGAAGAGGGTGCCATGATTCCTCTTGTTCCAGAAGGTTCTCAGGAACCCTGTCAGGCAGCCCCTAAGCTGGTGTATGGAGTCCTCATCCTTCCCAGGCCGCCCTCCCACCTGCACACAGCCCCCTGCCCCCCACCTGCACACAGGCCTCCCTCTGCCCCCCACCTGCACACAGGCCTCCCTCTGCCCCCCACCTGCACACAGCCCCCTGCCCCCGCACCTGCTATGAACGTTGCCTTGCTCGTCCCCCATGGTCACTGTCACGGCCCGGACCTTGCTGAGGTCGAAGTTCATGTCGTGTTGATGGTAGTCAGGAGTGACCCAGCCCACCCACACGCAGCTGGGCTCCTGACCCGCGAAGACCCTCACAGAGTAATAGTACTGGGGAAACAGAAGCATCAGGGATCAGTCGCGCACACGGCCTTTCCTGCGACTCTCACTCTGCCTCCCGGCTCTTCCAGGGCTTACTAGACGAGACACTCCCCTGAGCCGGGGTGTTGGTGTGCCCATTCATACTTTCCAGGATTGGGGAACCCCTTGGGAATATTTGGCGGCACTGCCACACTTGGGGCCTTCTTCAAACTACAGCAAAGCAATAGAACGGCTCACAGCGACAGCTTCCTGCTCTAAGTAAGGTTCTTTACACTCTAACTCAGAGTATGGGCCTCCTCACTGGGCACCATTTTTACCCTTGTATTTACTGCTGAGGGAACGGCAGTCCTTCCACTAGAAGGCACCGAGCTTGACGTGACTCAGCCACGTGACACCCAGATAGCCTAAGACCCCAAATGCTAACATTGGTTTTCATTGCTCTTTCCCACCCCTCCCTCCCCCGCTTCCCTCCTTTCTCCTCTTGTTTCCCGGACTAAGGTAGAATCTCAGTCCTCGAGAATGCCAGGCAACTGCTCTATGGCCGAGCTACACCCCGTTTGGGAATGGGGCTCCACTACGTTGCCCCAACTGGCCTTGAACTTCTCTGCGGCCCAGGCAGGCCTTGAACTTGTGATCCTCCTGCCTCAGTCTCCCAAGGAGCTGGGATTACAGGCCTGGGCGAGCAAGCCTGGCATGAATCAGATTTCTGTCTTAACAGGTTTCTATCAAAACAAGCTATACTGGGATAACTATGGACTTTCACTCCTGGGAAACATCAGAGCAGTTGCTGCATTTCAAAAGCACTGTGATTATACAGTTGATCCCCCAGGCTGATCTACACTAGCTTATCTTCTGGACTTTGGGGTCCCTCCTGGTTACACGAGTTTGCCTATAGCCTCACTGAGCCCCTGCCGCCTCGAGGTCACCAACACACGAACATAGGGGTTTCAAAGGATTGCATCCGGGCATGCTGCATGCGACTCTCTAGAGCGTGTTGGGGCATCTCAGCTATAAGGATGGCATCTCTGATTCGGAAGTGTTGGGTTTCCCTGCTACACTGAGCCCCCCCCCGAAGGTTCTGGGTCCGCACCGTGGTGGTGTTGAGGATAATCTCAGGGTCATCTCGGCTGTCCGCAGGCACCACGTCTCGAGGGAGCCGGGGAAGAGCCGGGGTGCTGGGTGGCTGGGTCATCATGGCCACCTTCTTGGCCTTGAATAAGAACCTGGAGGTCAGAGGAGAGTCCGCCATGAGATGCCGCTGCTAAGTCCGCCCCCGAGCTCCCACCACAGCCAGCGCGTCGCCCATCTGGCTGGGCACACCTCCTCCTAACACCGGCAGCCCGCCTCTGCGGGCGGGGGTTCCTGACGCCCAGCCCAGCTGTGTGTTGGCCTCGTGGGTGCGGGGCCTCACACAGCAAAAGGGGGCAACTGAGAGCTAAGCGTGCTGGGCACTGGGGAGGTGAGACGAGAGGGTTGGTAGTTCAAAGCCGTCTGCAGCTTTGCGGCAAGCCAGAGGCCAGCCTGGGCAATAAAAACAAAACAAAATAAAGAGGGAACCGGAAATATGGAGTCCTCCTTGGGGACACACAGGCGGCTCCCCTAAATCAACATTAGCCTTTTGTGTTGCATTTTATCCATGTGCACACACGCACACATATTCATGTTCGTGCACATGTGTGTGCATGCATGTGGAGTCCCGTGAACAACCTTGGGGACCACAGGAAGTGACACCCACCTTGTTTTATGAGACAGTGTCTTTTGTTGCCAGGGAGTTCGCCTGAGTAAGCTAGGCCGGCTAGCCAGTGAACCCCAACAACCTGCCCGTGTCCACCCCAGCCCCCAGCCCCCAGCCCCCAGCCCTGGACTGCAAGCTTGTACTGTCCCCCCTGGGGACCAAAGTGAAGCCCCATGCTTTCAAGGCAAACACTACTGACTCGCTATGTAGACCAGGCTGGCCTCGAACTCACAGAGATCCGCCTGCCTCTGCCTCCAGAGGGCTAGGATGACAGGTGTGTGCCACCAGGCCTGGCTTATTTGTTGTTGTTTGTTTTGAAAGAAATATTTTTTTTTTTTAAAGTTACTTATTGTGTACACAGTGTTCTGCCTGCATGTGCACCTGCAGGCCAGAAGAGGGCACCAGATCTCACGATAGATGGCTGTGCGCCACCATGTGGGTGCTGGGACTTGAACTCAGGAGCTCTGGAAGAGCAGCCAGTGCTCCTAACCTCTGAGCCATCTCTCCAGCCCCCACCCCCATTTTAACTGATGTTGTTTGTTGGTTTTTGAGGCAGGGTCACTGGATAGCCCAGGCTGGTCTGGGCTTCCCTTTGAGAACAGTCCTCCTGCCTCTGCCTCCCGAGTGCTGGGATTAAATGCGTGCACCACCACTGCCCTGTATCAACCCAGTACCTGCTAAGGGCCTTCGTTGAAGTTATTTCAGTTTGGGCTCTTTGTTTGGGTTGCATTATTGTCGTTTCAACACGAGGTTTCACTATGTGGCCCTGGCTGATCCAGAACTCACTTTGCACACCACGCTACCCTGGAAGTCACAGGGATCCTCCCACCTCTGCCTCCCAAGTACTAGGATAAAGGCACACATCACTGTATCCGGCTCAAGTCAGTTTGGGGTGCCTCACTGAAGACACCGAATGGACCCCAATCTAGAGGTGCACTCTGTGTCCACTGAGGCACAGGGAGGAGGTACAGTAAGCTCCAATAGGATAAGTGTGCGTGGCGTAGCGTTCACGGCTAATGACGTTCAGGGAGCACTCGGGGCGACCAGGTGCTCGGGTAACAGAATTCTCCAGGCTGTGGAGTAGTCTCCAACTTCATACCTCAGTGGAAATGACAGCATCTGGGAAATACCAGCACCCACCCGAGACAAGATCGCTCAGTGTTCTTACCTCAGCACAACTGGGCCCCTTTGGGGTGCCATGGAGACTTCTTAAACTACCATAAAGGGGGTCCCAGACAGACTCGAGCCCCGCCCCTCCCCCTTTGACTCACCCTCTCTTCTTGTTCTTCTCGGTGGTAGCGTCTTTCTCATTCTCCGCCCTTGCAGGCTGGGCCTCGACCCCAGCCTGGGCAGCGCCCCCGGGGGCCCCCTCCTTGGCAGTCCCGTCCTTGCCCCCCTCAGCCTCTCCCCAGCCTCCCGCGGAGCGGCGCAGGTTCTCGTAGTCGGGATCCGGCTCTGCTGCGCGGGCCTCATCCTCGGCAGGCGGCTGCAGGCCGGGAGAGGCCAGCGGGGTGGCCCCGGCAGTGCAGCGGAAGTGCTGGTGGAACTGGACCGGAAGGCTTAGCCGGAGGAACAGCATCTCCACCAGGCTGTTCTGCGAGCCCCACGTGCGGTGGGTCAGGCGCAGGCAGGGGGGCGTGTCCACGGTGCCGTCCATGCGGGCCACCTTGGGGTGGGAAGGGAGGGTGCTCTGAGCCGGGCTTGGGCGCCAGGCTGGCCCTACACACGCTTACCGAGCCTGTGTGTGGATTGTCTAGAGAGACATAACTGGCCTGGCTGCGGAGGGCCGCCAGCCTCTCAACCGCAGGGCCTCAGAAGGCCTCACGGCGTGGTCCGACATGGCATCCCCAGGAGGGGTTTTCAGGACCCACCTCTGCACCCAGAGTAAGACCCCCACGTGTGCATTCAACTCCTAACTCCACCCAGGCATCCCTCCATCTACCCCCCGCCCACCTGAGCATCCATCCGAGTTCACACACACACACACATCTGAGCATCAACATCTGCCCACACAACTATGCATAATCTACCCATCACACATCAACCCTGCTACAAATACCTCAGGAGCTCCTACCGAGTTCCAGGCACTGTCCTAGAAGCCAGAAACACACCAATAAACACGAGGAGAGGCTGCCTTCCTAGGAACCTAAGGAGACCCCGCACAGGGACCAGCTCATCATCAGGATTTATACAAATGATGCAAAGGATGTGCCACCAGGCTGAATTGTTATGAGGCTTGGAGTTAGGAGTCAGGGCCTCACCATGTAGCCCAGGTTGGCCTCAAACTCTTGACCCTCCTGCTTCAGCTTCCCACTGCTGGGATCCACCAACCCAGGCTTCTTGCAGGTTTTCTAAAGATTAATCCACAGGCTGTGGGGGTGGGGTTGACCTCCCCAGTTCCAAATCCTTACTGGTCCTCTGTGCTCCTCATCTGGAGAACTCTCCCCAGAGTGTGCCTAGGGAACCCTGCTCCCAGAGCTCAGGCTGTTTTTCTCCCCTGTCTCTTTCCTTCTTCTTGGGAACCTTTGGCATTGTCCCCTGATGGGCTTCCCAGGCCGTCACCCCACAGGTTAGCGTTGCCTGCTCTGGAATGTTCTATGGCTGCATTCCCGCAGCCTGTGCTCCGTGTGCTTGACTGTGTTTGTGAGGGTGCTTCTGCGTGTTCCTCATCCTCAATGCTGAGACAGTCAGTGTCTGGGTCGCTGGACTCCCTCTCAGAGCGCATTCCCGCGCACTCCACCTCCCTTCCACCCCCCTCGTCACTCAGCTCCACCACCATGCCTGGAATCTCCCTCCAGCAGAGGATGCCTTTCCAAACCTACCAGCTCAGTTAGGCATGGCCCTACTAAACCACCTCCTGAAATTTACCCCTACGTCCCTTATTGTGTTGTGGTGGTGGAGGTGGAGGTGATGGTGGTGGAGGTGATGGTGGTGGAGGTGATGGTGATGATGGTGGTGGAGGTGGAGGTGATGGTGGTGGAGGTGGAGGTGATGGTGGTGGAGGTGATGGTGGTGGAGGTGATGGTGGTGATGATGGTGATGATGGTGGTGATGATGGTGGTGGAGGTGGTTTTGTTGTTGGTTTGCTGTTTGGTTTTGAGCTAGGGTCCTGCTGTGTAGCTCTAGCCCGGAACTCTCTATGTAGACCAGGGTCTTCAAACACATAGTGATTCACCTGCCTCTACTCCCAAGTGCTGAGGTTAACAGGCACGCGGCGCCGACGCTGGACTTGCTGTGTTTGGTCGCTTTTGATTACAGAGAGAAAGACAGCAATGGGGAGCAATCTGACAGAGTCCCCGCAAGCAGTCCGGGGCTCCGGCCCTGTGGGATGCTGAGGGTAACAGCTTCAGGACTGTCTGCAGACGCCCGAATGAACGGCCCCTTGCGAGACGGCAGTGTTTATGTCCAGCTCACGCACGACCGCCATATGCTTCTTACACGGTTCTTAGTTTCTCCAGCGCTGTGATCAGCCTGGCACATGCTAGGCACACATTCTACCACGAAGCTGCGTTCCCTGCCTTTCTCTCCATGCTGTAAACATTCGTCTGTCACGCCACGCAGCTCAGCTCAGTGCCACGGGAATGGCTGTTCTGCTGTGTGCTTTAGGGAATGACGGCGGGAAGAAAGTGTGCACCTGCTCATACAGGGGCAAAGTCTTGTCAGATAGATACACAGAACCCATGGCCTGGTGGTGCAGAAGGCTCACAGCACAAGCTATAGCAGCCTCGTGGCTGCGGAGGTGAAATGGCTCAGCACCGACCACACTTCCAGAGGTGTGATTCCCCGCGTCCACATGGAGGCACACAACCGCCTGTAACGCCAGTTCCAGGGAAGCTGAAGCCTTCGTGGGCTCCAGGCACACATGAGGCACACAGGCATTCAGGCAGGTCAACCCCCCCCCATTAACTAATACAGTTCAGAACAGAAAGATATACTGACCTCATACAATGAGGGCACAACCCCACTTCTGCAGAACACACACACACACACACGATATGAACCTGATTACAATAAAATACCTCCCAAGCCTAAACTGAAAGATATTTTGCAAAACTGTTGGCCTGTAGTCTTCCAAAATGTCCAAGCCAGCATGGAGAGGTGGCTCAGTGGTTAGGAGCACTAGCTGCTGTTGCAAAGGACCCTGGTTCTATCCCCAGCACCCACATGGAGGTTCACAAACATCCATAACTCCAGTTCCGGGGGATCTGACACCTTCTCTGACCACCACAGCTGCCAGGTGAGGATATGGCACTGAGATATACATCCAGACAAAACACTCATACAAATAAAATAAAATAAAGCATTTAAATGCATTTAAAGTCAATATCATAAAAGACAGGAAAATATCAGGCACATTCTACGCAGAGACCAGAGAGACCTAAGCACTAAATGTAGCATGTGACCTTGCAACGGATACTGGTCGGGGGCGGGGGAAAAAAAAGAAATGAAAAATGATTGCCACAATTGGACAAATTTAAATTTAGTCTGGGAATTAAGCCATAGTGTGCCAGTGTCTGATTTTCTGATATTCACCGTTGCCTTGCATTCTCTCAGGGCATGCCACAGCTCTGAAGCAACGCACACTGCAGTATTTTAGGGTAAAGAGTCACAATGTCCCAACTATTTGTTCCATCTCCTTTGCTTCCTCCTGCTTATTCTTTTATTTCTTGAGACATGGTCCCATGTAGCCCAGGCTAGCCTCAAACTCTCTGTGTAGCCAAGGATACCATGAACTTCTGCCTCTAAGTGCTACTAGGATGACAGGCTTGTGCCACGGCTGGTCCCACTGGGGGCATTTAACCAGGATTTTCTTTGCTCCCATCTCATTTCATAGATGAAGAGGGAGAGCTGGTCGTTGAAGCTCAACTCTAAAAGGCAGCCCTGGGAGCCCATTATGCTGACACCCCCTATGACATTTATGCACAGAAGAGACAGGAAGAGGAGAATTGTGGAAAAAAGAATGGAATTTGGAGACAAATAACGTTATTCTAGGGATTGGAAATGTATTTCAGCAGTAGATTCCGCAGTGAGGAGCTGGGGTGTGGCTCAGTGGTAGAGCCCCTGCCTAGAATCCCCCAGTGAGGGGCTGGGGTGTGGCTCAGTGGTAGAGCCCTGCCTAGAATCCCCCAGTGAGGGGCTGGGGTGTGGCTCAGTGTAGAGGTCCTGCCTAGAATCCCCCAGTGAGGGGCTGGGGTGTGGCTCAGTGGTAGAGCCCCTGCTAGATTCCTCCAGTGAGGGGGTGTGGCTCAGTGAAAGAGCACCTGCCTAGCATGTGCAAGGACCTAGGTTCAATCCCTGGACTGACCACAAAAGAGGAAGAAGAAGATAAGTTATCTAGCATGCACCACACCCTGCGTTTGGGCCTCAGCAGCACAGAAATAAGAATAGCCATGTGAACAGGGATCTGTTCTTACCTCATAGTGGGGGTGCTCAAGGGGCACAGGCTCAAACTGAGGAAGGCTCTTGCTAAACCAGGTGGTAACTGGGCGTTGCATATTGATGGCGAAGGGCTCAAAGCCTTCCTGGAGGCCACAGATGGCAAAAAACCTCAGGGAGCTCACGTCCTGGCCCAGGTTCAAGTGGCCCACCTGACCGGGTCCCAAGCTGCAGACGGGCAGGAAGCCTGAGGGAAAGGGACGGTGGTGGGGTGAGTGGGCAGATGGTGCGGGGCATGGTGGGAAGGGGACGCTGTGGAAGGCGGGAGAACCACGGGCAGGAGGGACATGTGAAGAGGTCTCAGCGCTCACCGTCCCCAATCTCAATGTCTCGGAAGGCTGTTTCCGAGCCCGAGTCGGACATGAGGACCTCGCCATTGAGGGTGAAGATGATGGTGTTCTCCGTGAGGTCAATCATGCAACCAACGACGTCACCCGGCTGCCAGGGGCGCCCAAATGGCTCGCTGCCCAAGTGCCAGCGCTGGCCCTGTGAGAGAAGCCCAGAAGCACATGAGACACAGAAAAATGGGGACAGAGGGCAGCCAGGACACACATACAGGGAGACACGCATGGCATCAAATTCAGCGCACGTGACACGGAAGAAGGTCACCCAGAATGTGAATAGGGAGCCATTCTTCCTCAAGTTCGCATCGACGAACCTTGAAATTGCCTTCACGAATCTCTACCCCAATTCCTGCTGCCCGGCAGTAGAGATAGGCCAAGGTGGTAGTTAGTGTAAGGCTTGGGGCAGAAGTGAGCAAAGGCATAGGGAAAAAATGAGCCTATCAAAACCCTCCATACAGACCCATAGGTTCCCAGAAGGGTGGACAGTGATGTGAGTGGGTGAGAAGGTTGGCACAGGGCCGGATGGGGAAAGGGATTCAGGGAAGAAGGAAAACATGAGGAGATGCACACATAAACAAACAGTAGAGAAATGGATGGACAGGTAGATGGAGGGATAGACAGAAGGTTGGATGGCGCCGGACACGGCGATTCCCAGCACTCAGGAGACTGAGGCTGGCAATCCGTGAGTTTGAGGCCAGCCTGAGCTAAATAGCAAGTTTCAAGCCAGCCAGGGCATTCATCAAGACCCTGTCTTGGGGTGGGGGGTTGACTATACTGGTGTGAGCCTCTAATTCCAGCACTCAGGAGGCAGAGGCAGTCAGATCTCTGTGAGCTCAAAGCCAGCCTGGTCCACAAAGTGACTTCCAGGGCCATGTGGAGAGACCGAGTCTCAAAAAAAAGTGCATAGATGGATGAGTAGTGTGTATGCATGGATAAATTTATGGATATGTGTATATATGTACGTATGCATGTATATAGGGATGGTGGGTGGATGGTGGATGGTGGATGGTCGATGGATGGTGGATGAATGGTGGATGGATGGATGGATGGATGGTGGATGGTGGATGGTGGGTGGATGGTGGG
>CM053758.1:2870469-2896700 GCA_028658305.1 Pachyuromys duprasi
TGGATGGTGGATGGATGGTGGATGGTGGATGGATGGTGGATGGATGGTGGATGGATGGTGGATGGTGGATGGATGGTGGATGGTGGATGGTGGATGGTGGATGATGGATGGTGGGTGGATGGTGGATGATGGATGGTGGATGGTCGATGATGGATGGTGGATGATGGATGATGGATGGTGGATGGATGGTGGATGGTGGATGGTGGATGGATGGTGGATGGTGGATGGATGGTGGATGGTGGATAGATGGTGGATGGATAGTGGATGGTGGATGGGTGGATGGATGGTGGATGGTCGATGGATGGATGGTGGGTGGATGGTGGATGGATGGTGGATGGTGGATGGTGGGTGGATGGGTGGGTGGATGGGTGGGTAGGTAGATGGGTGGGTGGATGGGTGGGTAGGTAGATGGGTGGGTACGTGGATGGGTGGGCAGGTGGTTGGATACGTGGATGCATGCATAAACAGTATGGTAGATTCACAGATCAAGAGACAGCGAGGCACAAGCAGATAGCATTAGAGTGTGTAACTAAGAGAAACCCCGGGGCCCGACAGAACAGCTCCCAGTGAGGTACGAACCCGGTGCCCGTTGAAGACGTAGGCCAACTCGTCAGCCCCCAGCTCCATGTCCGGCCGCAGCTCCGGCCTTGCCCAACCCACTCGCATCTCTCCCGTGGTGACTGCCTCAAACTCGAAGTACCAGCGGCCACTCTGCACCGCATAGGACTTCTCTGCCCGGAAGATGCGGGCCCGGTCCCCACGGGACTGGCTGTCCACCTGACCTACAGAGGAGGCAGGGAGAGTTAGAGAGGCTGGGCAGGAAGTGATCCCTGGACATCAGGAGGAGAGGAAAGAGCAGGAAGGGGGCGGGTCTTCATTTCACACTGTCTTAGCGGCTTTGGGTTTTGGTTTTGAAACACAGTCTCACTGTGTAGCTCTAACTTGCTATGTAGACCAGGCTGGCCCTGAGCGCACAGCCTCTGGCTCCCGAGTGCTGGAATCACCGCCGCCATGCCCAGCATCCCTGTTCTGAATGGGCAGCTACTGGAGATTCCCCACGCTCCAGCGGATCCCACTCACTGGGCATAGTGAATGACACTAAGGCCAGACACTGGGGGACTGGTGGTGTTAGGGAGGCACCGGAGGGGACAGTGAGGGTGGCTGTGGTCTTATCTCATTGTGTACCTGTATGGAATTCTCAAGAAAGAAGAGAAAATCCTGAGCTGAACATGGTGGCGCACACCTCTAATTCCAGTGCCCAAGAGGCAGAGGCAGGCAGATCTCTTGTGAGTTCTAGACCAGCTAGGGCTACATAGTGAAACTGTGTTTCAAATCAGAAGGAGGAAGAGGAGGAGGAGGGAAAAATTAAAAAATATATATATATATATAGTCACAAAAATAAAGAGCTACCAGTGGGACCTGGAGTCTATAGCCAGCCTCAGCTGTACAGGTTGGGGGCTCTGCTGGCCTACCAGACTCTACGAGACGCCCTCTTGGAAATAATATTCACAGCCAGACATGCAAGCCTAGTACACGGTGGGGGGAAGGGAGGAGGCAGGCGATCCATGAGCTTGAGACTAGCCTGAATTACATAATGAGTGCCAGGCTAGCTTCAGCTATTGAGACCCTTCCTCAAAAGACCTCCCCCCAAAAAAAAAGGTGTGCAGAAAAGAAAGAGGAGAGAGGGGGGCTTGGGGCCAATGTTCAGTCTTGGGGTCAGTGCTTGGTCTGGGAACTGCCGAAAGATCATGTGATGGACAGGGGTTAAAACTCGGTCCTTGGCTACTTAGGTGAGTGGCTTTATGTTGTAGCTACACCCAGGGTTTGAGGTTAAAGGTCAAAGGTGGAGGTCAGCACTCATTGGACACATGGCATGGACCCACAGCTGGGCATTGTGGTCATGGCCCACACAAGCACTGAGTCAGATCAAGGCCGGTGGTCAGACTGGGGTCAAGACCATGGTGATGGGTAAGGGCCACGGCTGAGGGGAAGGGTCAGTGCTTACCACCCTTCTAATCAGCCCAGTCAGTGTTAAAGACTGGAAATGCTAACAACTGGAGGTTGATTGGGCCAGGGGTCAGGGGTCAGGGGTCAAGATCAGGGAAAGCGTAACAGGCAGAGACAGGTCAGTACTCACTGGGCTCCTGGTCAGGCGGCTCAATGTTGTAGCCATAGCCCAGCAGGGTGCGCACAGCCTGGCAGAGACTGTCCCGATTGCTGCGCTTGGTGGCCTCGTCCAGCAGGCGGTAGGGCACGAGGCGGGGGTTTCTGCGCGCAGGGATGTCCTGCACGGCACTGTAGCTCCAGCCCTGTGCCACGCGGTCTCTCGCCCACACGTTGTGCCCGTTCTCTGCCAGCCGATCCACCAGGGTTGTCTGCGCAGGTGTCAGCCTCACGTGGCTCAGGTCCAGCGGAGCTGGCTTGTAGCCATTGCTCATCATGTACCTGCCGAGGGGACAGTCTCACTATAGACCAGGCTAGGCTGGAACGCACTGTGTAGACCAGGCTGGCTTTGAACTCACAGAGGTCTGCCTCCTGCTTGCTGGAATTACACTGTGGGCTGGCTGTGGAACCTTGGCCTGTCCCAGGACCCTAAGATCCTGTTGTTTGCATGTTCATGATATGTGAGGGGGGGGGCTCAAGTATCCCACGGTGCACACGGAGGTCAAGTTTGCGGACTCAGCTGTCTCTTTCCAAAATTAATGTGGGCTCTCCGAACTGACCTGTCTGTGGAGCTCGGCGCTGCTGACCTCTGTGACCCTTCTCTTTTTAAAAATTAATGTACTTTTTGTTTGTGTGTCTGGGTGTCTGGTTGAGTTTCTGAGGCGTAACTCCATGGACCTGGGGTTTTTGTGAAGCTTCATGTGGTGCTGGGAACTGAACCCGGGTCCTCTGGAAGAGTAGCCAGTGCTCTGGAACACTGACCCACCAGCAAGACTCTTCATCTTGGTATTAGGAGTATTATCTTTGCTCTTTAGGGGGCTTTGTTGATTTTTTGGGTGTTTTTTCCCCCAAGATTTATTTATTTTGTATAGTGTTCTGGCTGTGTGTGTGTCTGTACACCAGCAGAGGGCACCAGACCTCACTATAGATGGCTGGGAGCCACCATGTGGTGCTGGGAATTGAACTCAGGCCCTCTGGAGGAGCAGCCAGTGCTCTTACCCTCTGAGCCGTCTCTCCAGCCCCGGGTTTTGTTGTTTTTAAGATGGGGCCTTACTGTATAGACCAGGCTGCCTCACCCTCCGCTTGTGTCTCAGTTTCCGGGCAGGTGTGCTCCACCACAGCTGGTCTGGGGGTCTTTCCTTTGACCCTGACACCACACTTTCTGACTTCTCACCTCTGGCTTTCAGATTTCTTGCCTCTGTCCCATACCCAATCACTCTTAAATACCTGGCTTTGAAACCCTTGACCTTTGAACTCAGGATCTCGAGTCCCTAGCAACCTTTGACTTCTCACCTTCTATCTCTGACTTTGGACTCTAAGATGGAAACACCACCTTAGATTTCTTGAGGCAGATCCCGACCCTACATCCCTGGTTCAGTCTCCATCTCTGAAACTCAGAATTCCTCAGTCTTGGACACTCACTTATGACCCCTGACCCTGCATCCTAACCTGTGTGGTTTCAGCCTCACCACATGGCTCTTTGGTCTCTTTATACCTCATTGTGAATCCTTTCCCAGCTGGTCCCGGGGCCACCCACACTCACGTCTTTGGAAGTTTCGTCTTCTTCAGGTTGTCTTCCGCCTTCTCGTCAGCCATGCCCACATGGCAGCCCAGGGCCAGCAACGTCCTGAGCAGGGGATCGGGACAAGGTCACAGGCCGCAGAGCCCCAGCTCCTCTATCTCTGGCTGCTGTGATGTCTGTGTTCCCTTTCTTTGGGTCTCCTTAACCCCTGTCGTCCTGCGTTTCTTCATCTCTACACCTTTGGTGATGAGTGATTTTTCCTGACTACTTTTTTCTCTGTCCATGTCCATCTCTCCTTTGCTATGGCTTTTGACAGTGTCACCCAGGCTAATCTCAAGGTCTTGGGCTCAAGCCATCCCTAGAGCTCTGCCTCTCAAGCATCCGGGGTGATGGAAGCACACACACATCACCACGCCCACCTTTCCCTCCTATGCTGTTTCTCTTTTCCTTTCTGTGATAAAATATTCTGGCTGTCTCACAGCTCCCGCCCGCCTCGGGTACTGTCTACGCACACATTTGTATGTTCGTGCGGAAAGGCCCCAAGTCAGTGTGAGACATCTTTCTCAGCCACTTTCTGCCTTATTTTTTGAGGCAAGATCTCTCAGTAGAGTGAGTGCACAGGGTGGCTGACAAGCTGCCGCGCTCCTCCCCCATGTTCGTGGCCCAGGCACACACCAGCACACGTGGCCCTTCACACTGGAGAGCTAACTCAGCTCCTCAGCTTGCGCAGCAGACGCTCTGCTCACGGAGCCATCTCTCCAGCCCCCTCAACCTCTTCTCCTTTGCTTTGGCTCTACCGATGATGGAGTCTAGGACCCCGTGCATGCTAAAAGCATCCTAGCACCGAGCGGCACCCCAGCCCCTCTCTGGCGGCAAGCACTGACCCCCACCCCAGCCCCTCTGCTTCCTTCCTCCCACTCTCCGCCCGTCTGACCATCCGCCACCCCCACTCCCTGCTCCGCGAGCCCTCTCACTTCAGTGTCTCCCCTGACATTTGCAGGTTGTAGTTCCGCTCAGGCTCCGGCAAGCTGTGGAAGTTCACGAGACACGGGTGAAGCCTCTTGTTGTCATCCCGGACCTGGGGGGCACTGAAGTCAACGTTTGGGCTCCCCTTCGCCCCCTACCCCATATGGTGTCCCATTCATCTCCCACCCATACTTCTGCAGCCCACAGCCTCCTTGGTTTCCTGAAGTCCCCAGGCATGGTCCTCCCTACCATTCTCGCCCCTCCTCCTCGGGGTCTAGGCTCACCGGGCCATAGGTCCACCCCTGCTCAATGCGAGTCAGCGCCCAGAGTTCATGGATGTTCTCCGCCAGCTTCTCCCGAATCCTCTCCAAGTGGGGAGGCAAGACAATCTGGGGTGTGGGGGCATTTGTGAGGTCTCTGAGGTCCTATTGAGCCTCCACTGTGACCGCTTTTCTCAATAATATGAATGAGTCCTGGCTGACCTCCTCCCCCAGCTGACCTCTTCCCACTGCTGAGCCACACCCCAGCCCCTCACTGGGGGATTCTAGGCAGGGGCTCTACCACTGAGCTACCCCCCAGCCCCTCACTGGGGGATTCTAGGCAGGGCTCTACCACTGAGCCACACCCCAGCCCCTCACTGGGGGATTCTAGGCAGGGGCTCTACCAGTGAGTTTCTGTCTAAAGTTCCTTGCTTGAGACCCTGCCTTGACTTCCCTCGCTGATGGGCTGCGGTGTAGAAGGGTAAGCTGAAATAAACCCTTTCCTCCCCAAGCTGCTTTCAGCCGGTGTTCTTTCACACCAATAGAAGCCTAAGACAACACTTAAAAAAAATGACTCTTTAAAGAAATGTTTAGCAGAGAAGAAACCCTCGCCGAGCAGGCTGTACCTGGATGGTGTCCACAGGACAAGGCACAAAGTCCAAGTGTGAGAGGCAGCGACCAGGGCCCACCAGGTGGGGCCCCCGGGGCCCTTCCCGGCGATACTCCTTGATGGGTTGGAGGTGGAGTCGTTCCCGAGGCAGCACGGCTTCGTGGCAGGGCGCGTAGCCAGGTGGGGGCAGGAACTTGAATTCACCGTGGCGGCCACCAAGGAGGAACCGCACCCTGAGGGAGCAGAATGAGGCTCATGGGGCGGGGGGTGAAGGAGAGAGCTTGCAGTTCATGGAGCAGTCTGGAGACAGTGGAATGGTCTAGGGCATTCGTTCTCAGCCTGTGGGTCGCGACCCCCACCTTGGGGTTGAATGGCCTTTTCACAGGGGTCGCCTAAGACCGTTGGAAAACACAGGTGTTTACGTTACTATTCATAACAGTAGCGAAATTACAGTTATGAAGCCATAACAAAAATAATGTTATGGTTGGGGCTGGGGTGGGGGTCGCCACAACATGAGAAGCTATATTTGAGGGGTGCAGCATCAGGCTGAGAGCCACTGTTCTCGGAGAGTAGAGGACCCCCATAGTCTCAGGTCGCCCTAATATCACAGAAGTCACTTAAATTCTACTATAATTACAAAACAAACAGTGTTTCCACTGCACGAGAATTCAGGGAGCTGAGGGGGCCAGGAAGGACTGGGCCTGTGGAAGGTCCTTGTAGTACGGCAGTGATGTCACTGGGTATCTGAGCTTTCAGAGCATCACCAGGACCCTGAGGCCCCTGGGCTGTCAAACAGGATCTCAGATCACCAGCAAAATCCTAAAGTCACTGGAAGAGTCTGAGGTTGTTGGAAGGTCACTGGGAGG
The DNA here is from genome assembly GCA_028658305.1 of Pachyuromys duprasi. Classification (NCBI taxonomy): domain Eukaryota; kingdom Metazoa; phylum Chordata; class Mammalia; order Rodentia; family Muridae; genus Pachyuromys; species Pachyuromys duprasi. The sequence goes on from CM053758.1 coordinate 2,876,857, forward strand.
GTCTTGGGTCACTGAGACATCTCTATGAGAGTCTGGAGTCATTGTAAAGTCATCATGAAATTCTAGGGTTACTTGGCGGTGCCTGGACGGACATAGGAATCAGAGAGCACTGCATCACAGTGAAGTCACTTCATGTCAGAGTTCTGGCCACCCCTCAACCATGAAGGATGTTCTGTCCCTGCCTCTTAGGAGGCTTCCCCAAATCTGGATTGGGGAAGCCAAGTAGAGTCAAGTCCCAGCCCTGGGCCGGACAGCGGGGCAGGGAAGGGCCCTCACTTGATGCCGGCTGAGAAGCTCACGACAGGGAAGAAGAGCCCGTCCAGGTTGAAGGACTCGAAGACGCCCTGCACTGGGCAGCCATTGATGCGAAAGGAGATGGATGGTACGCTGAGGTCCAGGCAGCAGCTGACCACGTCCTCCGCAGCCAGGAGGTGCTGTCCGGGAGAAGTCACCGGGCGCGCCACATGCCCTACAAGTCACCAGAGAAAGATCAAGAGTCAAAGGTCCCAGGAAAGCAATGATATTGTGACAAGTGGTGGCTCTTTAGGGGTCCTGTGGAACCTAATATGAGAGTCTGTAAGAGAGAAGTTTCCTGTGGAGACTCCTAAAATTAGGAAGATATTAGTCTTCCTAGAATTCAAATTCTGGAAACTTTGAGGTCATAAATCAAAGGTCACAGGTCACAACAATCAGGGAAGTCTTCGGGGATCACTCTTGTAGGGTGAGAATTTTGAGACTACGAGAAAACAGGTGAAGACCAGAATTCTGAAAGTTTATGGTGAGGGTCAAATAAGTGTTAAGGGGTGAAAAGCTTGCCTCTCCTGGGAATCAGGGTTCTTAAACTCTAAGGTGTGCTGTCAGAGTCCTGGGAACTCTGGGTCAAAGGTCAGAGGTGAGAAGCCCCTGGCAGGGCTAGCTACCTGTCCAGAGATGCAGCCCATCAAAGCCGTAGGAGTAGAGGTCATCACCGACGCCGTTCCCGCCCCAGCCCTCGCCGCCTCCGGGGTAGGGGCTGTAGCCCTCGCTGAGGGCCCAGCCCACCCGAAGGTGTGTGGCCTGCATGGTCAGAAACGGAACCACCTCGTCCACCATCACCTCGAAATACCATTTGCTGTACTGCGTGGAGCCCTCTGCTCGGCCCACGAAGATGTTAGGGCGGATGCTGCAGGAGAGACGGGACAGGAAAGGTGGAGAGGAGCGCCGGAAGAGGAAGGGGAAGAGACAGACAGACATGGACAGACACAGAGATAGAGAGGGGCTGGGGGGGGGGGGGCGGCTGCTCTCACAGAGGACCTGGGTTCGAGTCCCAGCACTTGTATCGAGACCCCAAAGCAACTCTAACTCCAGTTTCAGAGAATCACACCCCCTCTTGTGGGCATCGGGCTTGCAAGTGATACACACACACATGCACGTGCACATAAAATATTCTTTTGAAAAGATAAAGAGAGATGGTGCGAGAGAGCCAGGGAGAAGGAACTGGAAGACAGAAGGACGGAAACAGGCAAAGGGAACACGGAAACATAGGAAAGAAGGAAGAGATAAGGGCAAAACTGGGGCCCAAAGACAAGAAAAGGAGTGAGGGACCAAGCTGGGGGAGGAGGAAGAGTCGCCACTGAGGTTGGAGTCTCTGGGTCGGGGAGAGGCTTGAGAGACTGTCAGCCTGAGGTCATGTCAGGGTCAAGAGCCACACCTGGTGACGTAGTTGATGAGGTTGGTCTGCAGCAGAAGCTCTCGGCCCGGGAGCAAGTTCTCAGTGATGAGATCCTGGTTGGAGCGCACGGCCACACCATTGCACACACACAGTGAGCACAGCACATCCAGGACCTGGAAGGCAAGTTCAGAGGTCAAGGAGAGTGAAGCTACCTGGGCGTGGTGGCACACGCCTGTGATCCAGCACATGCAAGGCACCGTCAAGTGGATCTCAGGGTTGGAGGCCAGCCTGGTCTACATGGTGAGGTCTAGGACAGCCAGGGCTACACAGTGAGACCCTGTCTGAAAAAGTGCAGAGGACAGTGAAGGCACCAGAGCAGGGACGCCACGGGGGACTGCAGCAGAAAGCCAGAAGGCAAGCATAGTGTATCCAGACAGAACATGGAGAACCTGCTTGAGAGGAGAGGGTGAGAATGAGAGGTCAGGAGGTCAAGGAGGTAGGTGGGGCTGGAGGCGTGGGGTGGTCCCCACTGGTTAGGATAAGGCATTACTAAGTGTAAGAAATTGGAGATGGGGACAGTAAGGGAAGAGGTCAAATGGCAGAGCGGAAGGTCAACACACTATCAGGAGCCAAGGTGAGGTTTTTGGATGAGAGCGGTTGGTAAGCTTGGCTTTCACAGGCCAGACGGGGGCTATAAAGGTAGGAACGGGTTAGAAATCGCGCAGTAGGCATTGACAGGGCCTGTAGCAAACGGAAGCGTATCAGTAGCCCACCAGTGGCTGTAAACAACAAACCATTTCAACAACAAACCACTGAAGACTCATGGATTTAAGACCCTCTCAGCAGGGTGGAAAGTAAGTTCAGTAAGAAACCAGGGCAAAGGGAGAAGCCCTTGGACCAAAAGGGAGAGGTCAGGGTTCCAGGGTTAGGGGTGAGAGGTCGGAGGTGAAGGGCCAACCTTGTGGTTCCTCCCATGCTTGTCCAGGAGGGAGATGATGGACTTGATGTGGTTCTCCTGGATGATGTTCAATACCTCAGGACTCTCGATCAGGACACAGTACAACACCTCCAGGATGCCTGCCGGGTGCCCGAGGGAGAGGTGAGGCACGGGGTGGGGGGAAGCTCCTCCCCATCCCTCCCCCTCTCCCGGGCTCTCCTACCAGACGAGGCCTCCAGACGGTCCAGCTTGCTGACCAGCCAGTCCAGGTTTGTGGAGAAGAGGGCGCAGTTGGTGCGGTTGCCTCGGATCAGAGAGGCTGTACAGGAGGCGGGGTGCGGGGTCAGATCGGTACCTGGGGAGGGTACCTGGGTACCGCCGGGGGTCAGCCCTGAGTCCCCTTACCCAGAAGTTCATAGAGCAGGTTCACAATCTCTTTCCAGGATTCAGCTGCCTCCTCCCCTGCAAACTCGGCAAAGTGGGCAGCAGTGGTGTAGACATTGAGGCGGTCAATGCAGTTCAGGACCAGGGAGAGCATGCCCTGGGGTGAAGAAACGAAGGACCTACAGCAGACGTCCTAGCCCCACATTTCTCTGTCCTTGCTAGGTTTACTGAATCATATTTCTGCCATATCCGGTCGTATTCCCAGCAGTAACCAAGCTTCTTTAACTCCATGTCCTCACTCAGTCTTATCACCTTCCTCTCCTTCTTGGCTCATCAAACCTGTTCGTGTGCTCTTTGCTTCAGTCTCCAATATTAAACGCCCTTATACATTAAGGCTGAATTTGTGCCTCTGTAATCTGTAGTTTTCTCTCCGTCTTACTTGGTTCCAGACACCCCACTCCTGGTCACAACTGGACCAGTTCACTTTCACCACTTTCCATAAGAGTTTATTTTACATCTCTCCCGTCTGATATTTTAATGTTTTTTTCTTCTTTTACTGTGATATTTTTATTTTTAGAGACGGAGGTCTTACTATGTAGCCTTGGCTGGCTGTAGATCAAACTGGTTTCACATTCATAGAGATTCACCTACCTGTGTCTCCAGAATCTTGATGTTAAAGGTGTGCCCAGCTAGTTTATATATATATATATATGTATATATCTCAAATGGTTTGGCTGCATGGGTGTAAGTGTGCCATGTTTACGCCTGGCACATGTATCTGCAGAAGTCAGAAGAGGAAATTGGATTCCCTACAACTGGAATTACAGATAGCTGTAATCTGCTATGTAGGTACTAGGAACTGAGCCCAAGCCCTTTGAAATAGCAGCAAGTGCTCCTAACAGCTGAGCCATCGCCCCAGCCCCTATCTGAGCATTTTAGGCTTGTATGCATGTAGAAGAGCACACACACACCTATGTGTGTGCATGGAGGCCAGAGAAGAACTCCTGCTCCTTTGAGACAGGGCTTCTCCTTGGCCTGGAGTTTACCAATGAGGCTGCACTGGCTAGCCCTCAGGCCTTGGGGGTCTGCTGTCTCTGCCTCCCCAGTGCTGGGGCTTCAAGTGCAGACCACCGTGCCTGGCATTCCTACACAGTGGGCTCTGAGAATCTGAGTTCCTTGTGCACTTTGACTGAGAGCCGTCTCCAGCCCTTTTATTGTGAATTCTAACATGCACGGAGAAAGGTGTGTAAAATACACACAATTAATTCTCATTATCCACAGTAATATTCTGTAAAATCACATGAACAATGAATTATCAACTACTGAACCACTTACTCATAGTAAAAATACTGGAAATTCCTGTGAATGTCTAGAGAAATGTGAGTTTGTAGATTTGAACTTGCACATCTACCTCTGCATCCAAAGTTCTGGTGTGTCACCACCCTGTCTTAATTTTTTAGTTTCAGGGGCTGGAGAGATGGCTCAATGGTTAAGAGCACTGGCTGCTCTTCCAGAGGACCCAAGTTCAATTCCGAGCACCTGCATGGCTGCTCACATCAGGAACTCCAGTTCCAGGGCTTCTGACACCCCCACACAGACATGCAAAAACACCAATGAACACAAACTAAGATAAAATGATAGTTTTTTAAAAGATGGCGCCATGGCTGGAGATGTAGCCCAGTGGGTAGCGCTGTGCACACCTGGAGTCCTGAGCTTGTCCCCGCACCACATGCCGTGAACGGAAGAGCTTCCACTATAATTCTAGCAACTGGGGGTGAGAGCAGAAGGAACGCGTCATCCTTGGCCATTGCAAGTTCATGGCCAGCCAAGGCAAGCAGGAGGGGCAGGGGAGTTATGGGAGGAGGAGGGGAGGGAGAGAGTATATTTCTATGTGGCCCATGCTAACCCCAAACTCCTGGGCTCAAATTGACCTTACTTTATCTTTTCATGTAGATGGGACTTTAAGCATGAGCTATTGTGCTCGGCTCTGAACACAATTTTTCATCAATGAGTTAGTGCATAACCTTGCTTTCTGTATGTTTCTATGTATAGAGGCTTATTCACAACATAGTGTTTTATTGAGGAATATTAAATTTACAGTTAATAAGCGTTCTATTGGTGCCTGAATGAAACTTATCTACATGTATTTCCTTCCTTCACTTAAAAGCTCCAGAGAGAGCTGGGAGGTGCACACCTTTAATCCCAGCACCAGAGAAGCAGAGGCAGGTGGATCTCTGAGTTTGGTGCCAGCCTGGTCTACAGAGGGAGTTACAGGACAGCCAAGGCTACACAGAGAAACCCTGTCTCAAACAACAACAAACCAACCAAACAAAATTCCAGGTGATACCTGAAAGTCATTTATTTTGTTTACATTTTGAGACAATGTGTGTGTTTTGTGTGTGTGTGTGTGTGTGTGTGTGTGTGTGTGTGTGTAGGTGTGCATTCTTGTGCCCGTAGAGCCCAAAGGTCAACTTCTGGGGTCTTCTCTGATCATTCGCCATCTTGGTTCTTGTTTGTTTGTTTTAAGGACAGAGTGTGGATCCCTCTGGAGCTGGAGTTTCGGTGTTTGTGGGAACTGAACTCGGGTCCTCTGGTAGCACAGTACACTTTAACCACTGAGCCATCGCCCAGCTCCCACATTACTGTGTGAGACGGGGTCTCGCCGAGCCCGCCTACGTGTACTAATTCCACCCTGTCCGTGGCTTTGTTATTGTTGAGGACGACCCCTCCTCTTCCTCATCAGGAGGGGAGGGGCCCGGCTACGCCTTAGAATTGACACATTCCCCACCCCTGACAAGGCGGAGTCCGGGACCTCAGTCCAGGCCTCTTTCCTCGGGCCCTCCCACTCTGGCAGAGCGCTTCCCTTCTAGCTCTCCTGAGAGATCGGGGTGCCCCACCCCAACTAAGGTCCCCCCTATAATCTCCCACATGTACCAAGATCAGCCTCTGTCCCTGTATCCCTACACCCATTCTGGCTCGGCCCTCCCACGGGGAAGGTACGGATCCCCCAGATTCCGGCCCAGGAGCGGGAAGACCCACCGCGGGGAGCCTCTGCCTCAACTCCAGGCCAGATTAGCTAGTCCTGACCCTCGCTTTCTCACGGCTCCACCGCCTGCCTCCCTTATTCCCGCCCTTCCTCGAGGCCCCGCCCATCAACGCTGCCCGTCCCCTCCCTGAGACCGGCCTTGCTCTTTTCCTAGACTCCGCCCCCTCCCAGGTCCTAGCCGCAGGTCCCAGCCAGGCCCCGCCCCTCGGAGCCCAGGCCCCGCCCCCGCGCCCCGCCCTCACCTCCTCCTGGAAGAGGCTCTGGCGGTTGCGCAGGCTGCGCAGCTTGCTCTGCTTCTCCTCGTGCTGCAGCTCCTCCGAAGGCGGCTCGAAGTAGCCGATGAGGTCCTGTAGGCTCAGGATGACGCCCTCGATGGGCAGTGCTGACCCGGCCGGTGGCCCCGAGCCGCGCGGCTTCCCGCTGAAGCTGTCGAGACCCCTGCGGGGACCACATTGCTCAGGCGGGAGGGAGAGAGGCCTTGGCCCCAGGTCACACGGAACCTATGGCTGGCATGGGCTCCTGCCCAGCAGGCGGCGAGGAGAAGGGCGGGCTTACTTTATGAACTGGTTGTACAGGGCCGCTGTGCTGTGTATCATGCGGGCCGCCTGGGACTCCTCCTGCTGGCATCGTGTCAGTGACAGCGCGTCGTCCATGTGGCCCTCCTGGTGCAGCATGGCCTGGGGGTGCAGACACGAAGGGGTCGGGGAGGGTGCTGGGATGGGCCTTCCAGCACGCTAGGCAGGCCCTGTCCGGAGAAGTACAGCCCCAACCCATTTTCTTTTGGTCCTTTGACACAGTCCGGGTGGACCTCAAACTCCCAGCCCTGCTCTGCTTCTTGAGTGCTAGAGTGGCTGGTGGCCAGTACTTTACGAGTCTAATTTTCAGCCTGTTGTTTGGAAGATTCTCGCGGAGACTGGGCGTCCCCGGGAGCCTGCAGGAATCAGCTAGCATCCACCACCCAGGTTCTAGGGCTCAAGGCCGCAGGCTTGGCCGCAAGCACCCTTACCCACTGAGCCATTGGGCTGGACCTTCTTATTTGGTTTTTCTCTCTGTGTAAGGCTCTCTAGTTTTCAATTTCTGTGAGCCTGTGTCCCTGTCTCACTGTCTCCACACACACACCCCTTTTACTTCCCTGTCTGTCTCAGTCTCATTCTCAGGTCCCCAAATGTTGGGTAGTGAACACCCCAGCCCAGCCCAGGCCTCCCGGAAGCCCACCTTCTTCTTGAGAACTCCAAGCCTCAGGGCTTTGGGGTCAGGGGCAGCGTAGGTGAGCCACAGGCCGGAAGCCACGTGCTGCACGAAGCAGAGCGACTCTCCGTACTTGATCTCGGGGGGCCCCATGCCATCCACATCTCTCTTGGGGCCCGCATCCAGCTTCTCCTGCAGGAACGAGGGACAGAGGTCAGCCTTCTCAGCCCTGAGCAAGACTCTGCTACAGCCAGGAGGCTGGAGTGGGACCCGATGAGCACACACACAGGCATGCATGCACACACACAGGGTACGGACCTTGGAGATTCGGAAGCAAAAGGAAGTGGCCTTGGTGTAGGCCTTGCTGGCATCAACCACCACAAGGCCTTGGTCCTCAGTGAGCGCAAGGTACCTCCCGGTGGTCACGTGCCGGATTCTTAGCGGCTGGCCCCAGCGGAGGTGGCTTCCACTCCAGCTGCGGAAGGTGAAAGCGGGGAGAGTCATTAACAGCAGTTCTCAATCCTCTCTCTTCCAGGGTTCCCTAGATCGTCCCCAGAGCCCCTCCTCTCTGCTCAGCAGCTCCTCCGGCTCCTCAGGAACCTCCCCGACCCCTCCAGGGCTTTTCCTCCAGGATGGTGCTGACCACGTCTCTCGCACCTGATTCTCAGCGGCTCTAGCCTCCAAAGGGAGCGGGCATGAGTGCACACCGGCCCTCCCTCGTAGTAGACAAGTCTGTGGACAGGGAAAGGACAAGGTCGTGAGCACAGAATCCAGTCCGACCCTGCCCGGCAGGCCTCAGACATACACCAACAGCCCACGTGTGGAAAGCTTGGCCCCCCAGCCTGGGGGACTACTGGGGAGAGGTAGAGCCTTGGCGGGGGTGGGAGGGCACTAATGGGAAGAGGTCAGGTCACTGGAATATTAGAACGTCAGCCCTTCCACTTTCTCAATGTCATAAGGTGAAAACAGCCTCTGCCGCCTGCTGTCATGATGTGCCATCACGGACCTGAGGTAACAGGGCCAAGCAATCATGGGCTGAAAGCCGTGAGCCAAATAACCTTCTTCCTTATTAAGCTGGTCTCCTCAGGTACTTTGTCACAGGAGCAGAAAGCTAAAAAGCACAGAGTCCCAGCCACTCTTCCCTCCTCACCCCACCCCTGGATCCCGGGTCTCCTTGCCCCAAGCCCAGACCTGCGCTGGTCGTCACTGTCAGAGGGGGAAATGGTCAGACATTCATCCATGTGTCCATGAAAGAGGCGGAGAACGTGGCCTCCTGTCACAAAGCCTGGGGAAGAGCGTGGGAAGTGATTGCTGTGAGGCGGGACCCCAGAAAGCCCCAGATGTCAGCGTTGGAATCTAGGGGTCCTGTGCCCCCCCCCCACTGCCGAGGAAGGTTCAGGGCAGGAATGGGGAGTCCACAGCCTGGGTTTCAAGCTATGTTTAAGGACTGAAAAATGGGGGTGTGAGATTTCCGATTAAAGCCCAGCCAACCAAACTCTGGGATTACATGTAGGCGCTGCGCTGGGCTTTCCTCCTTATTTTGTTTGTTTGTTTCCTGAGTCAAGGTGTCCGTGTGCTGTGTCCCTGGCTGTGCTGGAACTCGCTCTGTAGACCAGGCTGACCTTGAACTCAGAGATCTGCCTGCCTCTATCTCCTGAGTGACTGTGTGTGTGAGTGTGACTGTGAGTGTGTGGATGTGGGTGAGTTGTGGATGGGTAGGTGTGAGTGTATGTGTGTTTGTGTGTGAGTGCATTGTACATGTGTGTGTGAGCATGTGAGTGTGTATATGTGAGTGTATGTGTGTATATGAGTGTGTATGAATGTGTGTGCATGTGTGTATAAAGTGTGTGTATGTGTGTATTTATGTGTGTGAGTGTGGATGGGTAGGTGTTTTGCCTGCATGAGTATCTTGCAGCACCTGCATGCCTGGTGCCCACAGAGGCCAGGAGGTAGGGATGGATCCCTGGAGCTGAGATTACATGGCTGTGAGCTGCCGTGCATGTGCCGGGAGTCAAACGTGGGCTGCCTGGGAAGGGCAGCCCGTGACCCTAGCTGCAGGGCCACCTCGCCGGCCTTGCCTTCTGGTTTTTGTTTGGCTGGCTGGTTAGTTGGTTTTGGGGTTTGGGTATGTGTGTGTGTATTCTGGGAGTTTGAGTTTGGGTTTTTGAGAGTTTAAGATAAAATCTGAGTCTAGAGCCAGGCAGGCGGCTTCGCAGGCCCCTGACACCCACGCCTGTCCACCTGAGTTCAGTCTTCACGACCACATAGCAAAAGGAAAGGTTCTCCTCTGACCTTTACACACGTGTGCTGCTTCCCCAGACACACAGAGATTTTAATGAAAAGTTTTTGTACGTTCGAGGCTGGAAGGCTGAGGTCTGCGCTGGGTCCTGGTTTAGGACCTGAGGCCTAGATTTCAGGGCTCCGGTCTGGGCTTATGCCTGAGAGCTGAGGCCTGAGGGTGAAGGCCTGAGCCCGAGGACTGAGCTTGGTCTGGGAGCATTGGGACCTGAGTTTGGGAGTTATAGTGAATTTGGGGCCTGGAGAGCTGACCTCTGACCTCTGGCTTCGGGGGTCAGTAAGAAGCACGGCATGGAAGCCGCAGCCCGGAGGTCAGGATTCAGACCGGGTGCCCCTGAGGAAACCTCCCTGAGGATCTCAGGAGCCACGTCCTCACCTTCCTCACAGCAGGAGCAGATGGGGTTCATGTTCCACAGAGTCTGCATGAAGGAGGCATCCACCTGGAGCTCCCCACTGGCCGTCGACAGGTGCTGGGGGCGGCCAAGGTGCGATGGTCATGAGTTCAGAACCACAGGAAGTAACAGAGCAGAGGCAGAAAGATGGAGGCCCCAGAGCAGGAGGATGACAGCAAGATAGGAAACGAGGTGAGGGTTTGGGGGTCAGAAATCAGAAGTAAAGGATGTGAGAGAGCTGTGAGTCAGAGCGCGGGCCGGAGACCCACTGGGCCAGAGATGGGGCAACCCACAAGCCCCTGCAGGGGCAATCGGAGCCATCGGGGGCGGGGCCACTCACCAGGTATCGCTCGGAGGACACACTCACGAGGATGATGTCATCTCCCACGCGAACCTTCTCTCCTTCGGACCTCTGCTTGGAGGCTGGGTGCATCGTCCACCAACAGGCCTCCCCTAAGAGCCGGTGACTGTCAGGGACCGGTTTCCCACTGGGTACCCACGGCGCCCATTCGCGGCTCACGCCCACCTCTGGAGTCCTGCGGGCTTTCTGCGCCCTGGGCTGGGCCTCCCGTCATGCCTCCTGCCCACAGCACACACCCCTCACCCGCCTGTACCTGTCGCGTCTTCCTGGAGTCCCACATCAAAGGCCAGCTTGTCGGTCATGGACCGCGAGGTGGTGAGGCAGCTCAGGTACTGGGGAGGGAGAGTGAGGTCAGGCTTGGGCAGGCCTGCATCCCACCCTCGCGCCCGAACCTGAGCTCGGTGCACTCACCATACGGCTGTGCGCGTGCCGGAGCAGGATGGCATGGCCATACAGGAGCGTCCTGTGTCCCCCGCCTTGGGATGACTGGAGGGGAGAGACGGACAGGGTAAGCGCTGGCTCTCAGAGTTACAATACCTCCCAAGATGCACAGCTAGTCACAAGCGGATAGACGAGCCCCGTGAGGCTGTGCTCAGGCAGGAGGGCAGGAAACCTCAGCTCCAGCCCCCAACGGGATGTCCGTCGATTTCCCCACCCACAGAAGCAAAGGCTTCGGTGAAAAGCCTAGACACAGGGAGCTTTTTACATTCCCTGAGGCCCAGAAGCTGTTAGCCCAGCTCTCGGAAAAGAAATGCAAAAGGACCAGGCGTTCAAGGGCAGCCTCAGCTGCCCAGAGAGTCTGAGATCCGAGCCTCTGGACTAGAGCGCAGTGTGGCCCGGCTTGCACCTTTTCCCTCCTATAAGCCAGGTCCTGAAGTCACCCAAAGAGCATGACGTCATCCTCCGGGAGACTAGGGACGCTCGAGAGAGCCCCAATATCCCGTCTACTCTAGCCTGTCATAAGAGAGCGGGCCTAGAGCTTGTCTGCGCCGGACAGTCCTAACTGCTGCTAGGCATGTGATGCCACACACTCCCACTCATGAGTGTGTGAGTCCAGGCCCTCTGGAGGAGCGAGGTGCATTCAGTTCCATGATGGTATCATGCCTCCATCACGGCTCTCCCATGCCCATGCTCTGAGGGAGCCATGTCATGGGGCCACGTGGTCACATGGCAGACCCACACTTGGGATGAAGGGAGGTGAGGGAGGAGGCCATGCAATGAGGGGCAGGAAGGGGGAGAGAGGATGGAAAGAAGAGAAAGGAATAGGCCAGGAAACGGGGGCTCAGGAGCCCCTTTCCCTCCTTCCTTCCTGCCTGGTTGTTCTGGCCTCCACAGCCCCTGACATCTGGGGTGGGGAGACCCCCCAGCCCCTGTGTTCAGGAATGTGGGCCTGAGCAGCAGGCCTGGGGTCAGGAGTGATAGAAATGACAGATGACACCCAAGGCCAGACCTACCCACTTATCCAAATTGAGGGCCTGTGGGGGCAGGGCAGAGAGAGGAAGAAGAGGCACACGGTGAATGACCCCCGGGAGCCCGCAGGGGTCCCGTCCGCGGTCCCCGCCCTTTGGGGGCGGAGCTTACCTCCACACCGGCCTCCACCGTGTTGGCCAACATCTCCTGCAGGGCTCTAACTGACAGGGACTGCTCCAGGATGAAGCAGCAGATGGCCAGGTCAGGGGGGACATTCTGAGGTGGGGTGAGCAGACGGCACCGTTAGACGGCCCCCCACGCCTCGCCCACCCCTGAATCTGAGTAGTCACACTCCCTGACAGGCCTCCACCCATCCCTCCGGGCCGCCACGCCTCGCCAACCCTCGCTAAACATCCCCTGGACGCCTGAGCCCAGTCTTGACTCCAAAGCCTCCTGCCTTTCAGATTTTAACTTTCCGATGTGCCCAGAGCCCGCTCTCCATCGAAGGCCACCCCCGCCCCATGCCCTTACACTCTTCCCATTGGAGCAGCCCTTTCCTGCTAGGTCCCCTTTCCTCCTCCTCCTTTGACGCTCGCGCCCCCTTCCTGAGACCCACGACCACGCACCCACTCTCTGTCCCCATACGACTCTCCACCCGAGATGCACCCTCGGCTCACACCTCACTACCCACCTAGGGCTCCGCCCATCCCAGGCACCGCCCATCCCAGGCACCGCCCCTTCGGTCCCACCTCATGGTACCTAGCGGCCTCAGAGTCCTCCCATCCCATCTCAGGCCGCGCTCCTTTCCCCTCTTAGCCCCTCCTTCCCTCCTGCCGAACTCCCCTTTCAGGCCCTAGAGCCCCTTGTTCGGGACCCCACACCCTGCCCCCTGACCCTGCCCCCCTCTCCCGGCCCGGTGCACACAGACCTGCGCGTTGCTGGTGGGTTCCAGAAAGCAGAGGCGGTTGCCGAAACCCTCCGCGGCCAGACACAGCTTCAGCTGCTCCTTGAGCACCGTGGCGCTGCACTGCAGGACCACCTCGTCATCCTGGGAGGACAGAGGGACAGGGTTCACCGGCGGGACCAGGACGGACCAGCGGAAGACGCCGCGCGCCTTCTCTCTTGCCCCTTGCAGAAGAGAAACTCCGCTCGCTCGGTCGTTCATTCATTCTTATTTTGAGACAGCGGCTCCCTAAGTTGCCCAGGCTAGCCTTGAACTCCCATAATCACGAGCTACTCCTGCCTCAGAACTCGAGTGGGAGAATTAAAGGCTTTAGCCGCTTTAAAATAGAGAAACTGATGTGGGGGGGGGCATTAGTTGCCCAAGGTAAGAGGAGTTGGGATGTGATTCAAAATCTAGCTCCGTAGGGGTCTCTTAACAGGGGATCTGCAAGGTGACACTATGGAATATGGAAAATGTCAACTTTCTTACAAATTAAATGTTCTAAGGTGCTTTTTTTGGTTTTTTAGTTTTTCAATACAGAGTTTTCTCTATGTAGACCAGGCTGGCCTCAAAGTCATAGAGATCTGCCTGCCTCTGCTTCCCAAGTGCTAGACCATTGCCCCTACACCCTGGACATTTTTTTTAGTTCTTTGCTGTTTGTTTTGTTTTTGCAACAGGTCTCACATAGCCCAGGCAGGCCTCAAGTTTGCCATGTAGCCAAGGTGACACTGAGTCCCGGACACTTCTGCCTGCACGTGCCCAGTGCTGGGATGTCAGGGCTTGTACCATTTTGCCTGGCAAATTATTCCATCCTGTGCAGAGAAAACTAGTTGGAGAAACTTACAAACAGACGGCTCGGTGATTAAGAGCACTTATCCTTGCCTGCCTTGAGGTGTCCTTGGCTCAGGAGAGATGCCCCTGCCCCCTGCAGCAGGCGGGAGAGGTGGCCTTGGGGTCAGGAGAGCAGGAGAGCTGGCCCTGCCCTTTGCCGGCTACGGCATTGGGTGAGCTAGCCAGGACAGTTCAGGAGAACCTGCCCTTGCGGTGCGGGCACAGGAGAGCTGCCTAACTGACCAACTCAGCTGCCTCCCAGGCCCAAGTTTCGGGCTTTGAGTCACCCTCCCCCACCCCCAGCATCTACCCCATCATGAACTGCTGGAGCCTGTGAAAGACCAGTCCTGCAGACCCAGAGCTGCAGGGTCTCCATGACACAGGCCAACAGCAACCTGAGAGGAGTCCCGGCGAGGGTCCAGTACGGACAGTGCAGCAGAAGCCAGAGGCTTCGAACCAGACCAACCACTCACTGCAATGAGCGTTTGCAAGTGAGGATGTGTGGACAGAGGGGTACACTGCGGGACACACCACGACACACTGCAGCTTTCACAGCAAAAGTTTTTTGCTTATTTTTATTTTTTATTTTATTTTTGGGGGGGTTACAAGGGCAGAGGGCATATACGAAGGGACAGAGAGGTGAATAGGACTGGGGTACACAATGTGAAACTCACAAAGAATCAATTAGAGAGAGAGCACTGGCTGTCCTTGCCGAGGACACAGTTGGAGTCCTAGCACCTCCGTCATCTGTAGCTCCTGTCCCAGAAAACCTGGTACCCTCTCTGCAGGCACTAATGTACACAGCCACACATGCGAACAAAACACCCTATACATAAAATAATCGCTAAAAAATAGTTTTTAAAGACTGTTATACAGAGCCAAGTACAGTGGTGCATGCCTGGGAGGCAGAGGCAGGCGGATCTCTCTGAGTTTGAGGCCAGCCTGGTCAACAAAGTGAGTCCAGGACAGCCAGAGCTACACAGAGAAACCCTGTCTCAAAAAACAAAACAACAACAAAAGGGTATACATCCTATCAGAATCACACGGCCTCCAAATCACCAAGCACAAATGTGTTCTGACCCTGAGAAGCAGGCCACATAAGCACCTGTCCCAGGAGGAGACAGAAGCAGGGCCTAATGACAGCTGCCCTGTCCTGGTACCCTCATGTGTCTCTGACGTCCCTCACACGCTGGGCATCCGCGTATCTGTAGTAATTCCATAGCCTGGGCATTACTGAGCATGAATTTACTGGTTGTCTTAGGCCTATGTCTTCTGTTCATTTAACAGAGACTTTTTGAGCATTCACTACCTGCCGGGCACTAAAAACATAAATAAGTGGAGAAAGCCTGCCCCAGGGAGCCGACATCCTCATGATAGGCCACCCGTAAACTTATGTAAACACATAGCTTATTAGTTATTATTATTGGTAGGTGATCTGGAAAAAAAACAAGGCAGAGTGACATACTAGAATGGAATTGACGTAGGTGGGGGGTGGAGTGATACAGAGCCTTTCCAAGAAGATGATGGTCTTGTCCAAATAGAAAGAAGCAGGACTGCTCATCTGTAGGGAGGAATGTTCCAGAGGGGCAGCTCAGGCAAAGGCCTGTGGCCAGCGGGTGCAGGCGGTGCTGAGGAGTGGCAAGGAAAATGGAATGGTGGGAGCAGCTGGAACCAGGGTCAGAGAGACACTCCTAGGGACCCTTTGGAACATCCTTATCGGCTGTCTGTCTGTCAGTCTGCCTGTCTGTCTCTCTGTCTTCTGTCTCTCTGTGTGTCTCTCTCTGTCTCTGTCTGTCTCTCTCTGTCTCTCTCTCTCTCCATTTCTCTGGATCAGGAAACTGAGCTCAGAGAGAATTAAAACTGCTCTCCTAAACAGAGAAAGCAAGTGAACGGCAAGACCAGGATGTAAATCCGAACCGGAAGTGTAACCACAGCAAACCCAATCCCACAGACTGGGCTCCCACTCTCTTCAGTGTGAGAAGGAAGTGAGGAGAAGCCCTGCTTGTAGACGCTGCTTCCAAACTGTGAAATGATGCCCACCCCCCGAGGGACCATCTACTCCAGAAGCTGAGACAGCAGGATCGCTGGAGTCCAAGAGTTCAACACCAGCCTACACAATATAACGAGACCCTATCTCAATTGACAGATAAGTGATTGATAGATGGATTAGATAGATAGACAGACAGACAGATGTCTCAATGAGTGGATGATTGCTAGGTGACAGATGAAGAAGAGCAAAATACAATAAAAATAGCACAATTTCCAACGCCAGGCAAAGCCAGATGGTGGTGATTGCACAACATTAATTGCAGCTCTCAGAAGGCAGAGGCAGGGGGATCTCTTGAGTTCCAGGCCAGCCTGGGCTACAGGGTGAGTTTCAGGACAGCCAGGGCTACACAGAGAAACCCTGTCTCAAAAAAAAAAAAAAAAAAAAAAAAAAAGGTGGCGAGAGAGAGAAAAACCAAAGCAAGGCATGATGGTATAATACCTATTGTTATTCCAAATATTTCAGACATGGAAGCAGGAGATTATGGAATTCAAGGTCATCCTCCACTACCTAGTGAATTTGAGAGCAGTCTGGGCTACATAAGACCCTGTCTTAAAACAAAAAAACAAAACAAAAACAAACAAACAACAACAAAAACTAAAACGCAGCTTCCATGTACCCCAGCACCCCACTACCACGCCTGCCATGCTTGAACCTGTCTCAGTGACTCTGGGGTCTGCAGAAATTTCCCATTTTTAACCAGCCCCTGTCCTCTGGAGCTAAAGATCACTGCATTCAAAACAAGTGAAACGGTCAGGAGGGCTATGGCCAGCACCCTTGGTAATCAAGGAAAAGACAAGAAAAGAAAATAGCGTTCCCAGTGTCCTATCAGTTATGTTATAAAGTTGTTATTAAAAGTAGGTGTAGGGGGTTGGAGAGATGGCTCAGAGGTTAAGAGCACTGGCTGTTCTTCCAGAGGTCCTGAGTTCAATTCCTAGCACCCACATGGGGGCTCACAACCATCTATGGTGAGATCTGGTGCCCTCTTTTGTTGCACAGACACACATGCAGGCAGAATGTTGTATGAATAATAAATAAATAAATGTTTTGTTTTTTAAACAGGTGTGTCTTCAAGAGGTGGTGGTGTCACCTTTAATCCCAGGCCTTGGGAGACAGAGGCAGGTGAGTTCAAGGACAGCCTGTCTCAAAAAAAAAAAAAGAAAAGAAAAGAAAAGAAAAAGAAAAAGAGAAAAGAAAGAAAGAAAGAGTATCAAAATGAGTGAGTTGTGCATGCCTTTAATCTCAACACTCAGAAGGCAAAAGCAGGTGGGTTTCTGAATTCCAGGCCATCCTGGTCTACAGATCAACACAGAGAAAAGCTGTCTCACAAAATCAACTCACCCCACCCAAAAAATAAGCACTGAGGAAGCAGAGGCAGGTGGATCTCGGTGAATGTGAGGCCAGAGTGGCCTACATAGGGAGTTCCAGGCCAGCCAGGGCTACACAAAGACACCTCTTTTTTTTTTTTTGAGGTTGTCTGTACGAGCCAAACATTGCAGATGTGACTAGCTCAGGGTGCACCCGGCAATATAGTCACACAACAGGCTACCATTAAACTTCCCACAGCAGGAATTCAGGCTAGATTCGTGCCACATGTCAAAAATATCCTGAGCAGAGAGGACAAGTGAGCACATGGTGTATATGAGATTCTGGCAGTGACTGGAGGGAGCTGTGCGGAAGGACAGGGGGACTGTCGAAAGGGCAGGGGACCTTGAGGGGGCCAAGGAAGTGTTGCGATGGTGGCTACCCACTTTGCATAACATGTTAAAACCCACCAACACCAGACATGGTGGCACCGCCTATAATCCCAGCACTTGGGAGGTGGAAACCGAAGAGTCAGGAGTTCAAGGTTGTCCTTGGCTGAGTGTCAAATTTTCAGCCAGCTTTCCACACACAAGACCCTCTCTGACACTTCCCCTAAACAGAAGCAGTGGGATCTGTTAACTGTTTTCAATCGGTATCATTTGCTGCTTGTCAGTTATGCCGTGGTCAAGTTGATGGTTTGGTTTGGTTTGACACAAAGTCTCCCTAGGTAGCTCAGGCTGGTCTTGAACTTCTGATGTTGCCCAGGCTGGCCCAGCACTGAAATCATGGCTGTATACCACACCCTGCTTTAAAGTTGGACTTTTTTTTGTTGTTTAATAATGCCAACAACTATATAGAACACGCCCTGGGTTGCAACACAGAATCTCTCTTATAGGTGGGATATGGTGTGAGCAAGAGAAGAAGGTACCACACACCTCAGCAACACTGAGGAAAACAGAGCCAGGCTGGGGCCTTCGACTCCCTATCACTGTCTACCCCAGCAAGCCTGGGCCCAGGTTTCCTCTGTTGAAAGCAAGGCCTGGCCTCCCAGGACACCCAGAGATGCCACTTCCTGGCCTTGACCTTGGGCAAGTTTACCACTTGGGGCTTGGTTTCCCTCAAATCTCCCAGGGAGATAAAGATAGGGCCCTACCTCAGAAGATAGGGCAACGAGAATATAATTAGACGCCTCAGGAGACCGAGGCCCTGGGCACAGGGCCTGTGTGGCGTGATGGCTCAGGACTGGTAGCCACAGCCATGGGCTTATTAGGGCCGTGGAAGGCCAAATCCGTGGCCTAGGCTAAAGGCTGGGGCTAGGGAGAGGCCCTCCTCCAGCGGCATCTCATCCAGCTGTCCCTATCCTTCATTCACCAGTCCCAGCTGTTGGTCCCTCCCCTCCGAGAAACCGGACCCAGCCTGCCAGGGTCCTATTCTGGGTCAGGAATGCTGCGTCAGCATTTCTGCGTGGACCCAGGACCTAGGGGGAGGGGGCACAGTGCAGGGTCAGCAGACCTGGCCCAAAGAGGAGGACATCTCCCACGCTCATACCCCAACCCCCACCTCAGCCCCCGGGAGGGCATGGTGGGAAGGACTAAGAAAGAGGCAGCCCCTCCCCCTCCAGTCCCCTGCCCAGAGCCCAGAAAAGGGCTATTCTGGGAGAGACACCTGTTGTTCCAAGTCCCATCCCTGCCCCCAGCTGGGGATCAGAGGTTCTGGGCGACAGGACCAGAGGGACAGCAAAATGCAGAGGGCTGAAACCAAGGGACAAAAGACGGAGACAGACACAGGGATCTAAGGCATACCAGGAACCTGGGAGAGACATCACCCAGATACCCTCAGAGGCCTTAGACATAATCCTCCCCAAACCAAGGAGGCAGGAACATTCAAGATCCAAGAGACCCCAAGGAGACCCCCAGAGGCTAGAAGCTGAAGAGAACGGTGTTGTCCAGCCCACCCCAGCCCCTTTCCCAAGAATTTAAATAGGTCAGAGTCTGGAGCGCGAAGGAAATGAGGGAATGAGGGCTAGGGGGGTGGCGGACAGCTAAATTAAGCCCAAGAATTAGAACCACCTTCCTCAAGCGCCTGCTTCCAGGATACAGGAGGGGGTGCTCCCTTTGTGACCCCAAATCGCTCATGTCAGGAGAGGGCATCTGGGAATCACCGTCTGTCCACTCAGTCCTCCCAAATGCTGCTGACTCTCCATGGCGGGGGCAGGGGGGAAGAGACAGAGAGACAAAATGACCTCTGACCCAAAGTGACCTGTGACTTCAGAGACCACCAGAAAGCAGAGACAGACAGACTCTCACAGGTAAGCGAGCAATCAGCCCAAAGCCTCCTAACCCAGAGGAAACCTACCGTCCGCAAAAACTGGACCTCGTCCTCGCCTTCTCCTCCTCCATCACCCATGATGGCAATCCCCCGGTGTCCCGGGCCAGGCTCTGCGGGTGCTGAGAAGGGGCTGCAGGTTGGGCGGGTGGGCTGAGGGCGGGCTGGGGTCGGAGCCCTCTAGGGACGCCACGGGCACCCGCGAGGCAGATGGAACTGCGCGAAGCACGCCGGTGGGGCGCCCAGAAGAGCGCAGGGCCCCGCCCCCCACACCCATTGGGCCAGGATGGGGCGAGCCACGCCCCCGCCGGAACCCCGCCCACAGCACAAACTCGGGGTGGAAGGTGTTTGCTCCAGGCCTCTGGGTGTCTGCAAAGCATGTGTGTGGCCACGGTCACAGTGAGCCGCGTGTCACAGCTCTCTGCCTGTCTCTGTCTCTCCCTTCTTGCTCCCTCTCTCCCTCCCTCCTTTCTCTGTCTGTCTCCCTCTGTCACACTGTGTCTGTCTCTCTCTGTCACACTGTGTCTCTCTCTCCCTTCTCCTCCCTCCTTCTCTTTCCCTCCCCCCTTCTTCTTCCTCTCTCCCCCTCTCTCTCTCCCCCTCCCCTCCCCCGCCTCTCTCTCTCCCTCTGTGTCCTGTACCTCAGGCTGGCCCCATCTGATTTATGCAGCGCTGCGGTTCAGTCGCTGGCCCGTGTGCATGCTGGGAAGGCATTCTAGCCTTGGG
>CM053758.1:2896800-2959157 GCA_028658305.1 Pachyuromys duprasi
AGTCCTCAGAGCAACCTTTGGGGGGCACACTTCCACCACTCTCGCAGTGCCAAGCCCGCAGACACAGCGCTGAGTTGGCAAGATGGAGTCTGGCGCCTGATGCAACTTTACGGAGGCAGAGCTGGCGACCTGGACCAACAGCTACGCTTTGACACCTCCATGTTTGCATATGATTCTCAGTTTAGCCATGCAGGCAGATGCCTGTAATCCCCCGCTTTAGGAGGTGAAGGTAGAATGATTAGGGAGTCAAGGGCAGCCTTGGCTACATAGTGCATTCCAGGCCAACCTGGACCACATGAATCTTTGTCTCAAAAACAAAAAATAAGGAATGGTTGGTACATGTCTTTAAATGCCAGCACTCAGGGGACAGGAGGCAGGCAGAGCTCTGTGAGTGTGAGGCCAGCCTGGTCTACAAGGCCAGTCCAGGACAGCTAGGGCTACACAGAGAAACCCTGTCTCAAAAAAACAATAAATGAATAAATAAATAAACAAACAAATAAATAAAGTAAAAGGAAATGAAATAAAGAAAGAAAAAGATGGCTCAGCTGGGGGTGCTTGCTCCCAAGCCTAATGATGACCTGAATTTGATCCCAGGGACCCAAATAGTGGAATGAAAGAAAGACTCCTGGAAGTTGACCTCTGACTTTCACATGTAGGCCATGACGGTATGGGCAACCTACACACACACAAACACACACACAAGCACACACGCTTACACAAAATAAAAATGTTAATGTAACTTTGAAGACTTTAGGGTCTGGAGAGACGGCTCCCAGAGCAAGAGCACATGCTGCTCCGGCAGAGGACCTGGGTTTGAGTCCTAGCATCCAAATGGTGGCTCACAACCATTTCTAACTCCAGTTCTAGGGGATCTGATACCCTCTTTGGACCTCCTCAGGCACTGGGCAATAATGTCCTTTTGAGCTGGGTGTGGTAGCGCATGCCTGTAATCCCAGCACTCCGGAGGCAGAGGCAGGCAGAGCTCTGTGAGTTCGAGGCCAGCCTCGCCTACAAAGCGAGTCCAGGACAGCCAAGGCTACACAAAGAAACCCTGTCTCAAAAAACCAAATACATAAATAATGCCATATGAATAACTTTAAGTGAGCCTGCAAGGTAAACTAAGGCAGGGGTGGGGCTAGATGGAGCTGGTTAGTGCTTGCCTGTATGCAGAGCCTGGGGGTCAGTCCCCGGCACTGTGACCAGACCTGGTGGTGCATACCTCTCAGCAGGCGGGGTGTCGGCAGGTGTCAAGACTTCAAGCCCATCCCCCACCCACACAGCAAGTCAGAGGCTGCTCTGGGTTACAGACACCTTGCTTCAAACAGACAGAAGGTGTGTGTGTGTGCGTGTGTCTTTTAAAAAGGGTGTAGCCACACGCCTTTAGTCCCAGCACTCCAGAGGCAGAGGCAGGTGTTTCTCTGTGAGTTCAAGACCAGCCTGGACTAGGGAGTGAGTTCTAGTCCAGCCAGATCCTATCTCAAAACAAAACGAAAGCAACTAAGTGCTGAGGACATATAACTCAACAAAAAATAAATGTTACTAAGTAAATAAATGGCTAAAGAACTGCCGAGGATACATAGTTCAGTGATGAAACATTCAGCTAACACATTGAGACAAAACATTTTGGAGATGGCATAACTGCTGAGCAAGCATGAGGGGCTGACTGACTGGCTGACTGGAGGCCAGCAGAGGGCCTGGGGTCCCCTGGGACTGGAGTGACAGCTAGTTGTACGCTACCACGTAGGTCCTGCTGCGTGGCCCCGGCGGTCAGTGCTCTCAGAGCTGGGCCAGCTCCAGCCTCAGATCCCCAGAATCCGTGAAAACCTGAGGCACCGTACAGCAGCTGTACGCCCACTGTTTAGACCAAGAGAAGGGAGGTGGCCCACAGAGGTGAAGTAAAGAGGGCCTGCCTCAGTCAGGGAAGAGAGTGGTGCTGAGGCCATCCCCTTTGCACACTTCAGCCAACACCAGCAAGGACATGCATGAGCACACGTGCACACACGTACACACACACACACAGCTGAATCCAGTGGCAAAGTGTTCTCCGCACAGGTGGAACTTACTGACAATCCACCAGCACGGAATGGAGTCTGTGTTATCGTTACTATTTTGAGATGCCGTCTATTGCGTAGCCCCAGAGGGCCTCAGACTCGCTGTGTAGCCCAGGCTGGCCTCGAACTCACGTCGACCTGTCTGCCTCTGCCTCCTGAGGGCTGGGATTAATCGGCTGTGTTGTGTTATCGAATTGTCACTCAGTGTTATGGCATATAATGTGTGTTTAGATCTACAGATCATTTATCATAGCACACAGTATAGCTTTCTGTGTTGTGCTGCGTGTATTACGGAGCTGTCTGGTAAGTGGTGTTTGTGTTCTGGATAAATGGCATTTCTCTATGTCACAAGGAGTTATACCATACCACAAGGTACCAACAGCATTTCTTAGCTCTTTGGTCGTCCTTACCTGTTTGAAGACCTCCTCCCACCGCTTCCTACAGGGCAGGTGGGTGGCCACCGTGGCTTGGAGAGACCTTTTAGTGGCAGGCCGCCTTCTGCTTCTCCACCCCGCCCTGTCGGCCTCAGCCGGAACCCCATGACTGACCTTGCACGGGTCCCAGTCCCAGGGCTGGTGAGTCCAGTCTGGGCCAGGTTCGGGAACCCTTAGAAAGAGGCAGCCTGCTGTGACTTCCAGCATCTTCTCTGGGCTCCGCTGGGGTGGGACAGTCACCGCCAGTGGCTCACCTTCTTTGCACACTTCCGTTTTTTCTTCTCCAATGATTCCCTGCTGTTTTTCGTTTTGCTTGCTTGCTCGTTTGAGACAGAGCGTGGCTGTGCGGCCTGGGCTAGCCTCAAATGCCCGACATTCCTGCCTCAGTCTCCGGAGAAGCCTGCTTCAGCCTCCTGAGCTCTGGGGCTACGGGAAAGCTGCCACGGCCACCCAGCACTTGTGTGGGTTCTGGGGTGCAGACCCAGACACGTGTGCTGATCCTCAACACTGCTCCCCGGCACTCCACGCAGCTTTTTAAAAATATGTGTGTGGGTGAGTGCGAGTGAATATGTGAGTGAGTGTGAGTATGTGTGTCGTGTGTGAGTGTGTGTGAGTGGTGTGAATGTGAGCATGCATGAGAATATGTGTGTAAATGTGTGAGTTAATACATGAGTGTGTGTGAGATTGTGTGTGTGTGAGTGTGAGTCTGTGAGTGGGGGTGTCAGGAGTGTGAATATGTGTGAGAGTATGTAAATGTGTGTTGAGTGTGTGTGAGAGAGTGTGTGGTAGTGTGTGCATGTGTGTGGGAGTGGGTGGCAGTGACCCGTACGGGTAACCCTGGAGCTGGAATTCAGGCCGCTGTGAACGACGTGACTCTGGTCCTCTGAATGAGCAGCGAGCACTCTTGAGCACTGAGCCATCGCCCCCACTTATTTGTGTGTGTTCGTGTGTGCTGGGAGTCAGTATTCAGGCCCGAACCTCCAGCCAGTTCCCCGTCCTCTGCTGGTGGTGCCTCCCTGTCTCTTCTCTTCACCTTCTGAACTTCCAGCTGGTGTGAACAGTGCCCACGCCCTCCCTATCTGGCTAACTAATACCCGTCCCGAGGTGCCTCGTGGGGAGATGTGAACTTTGATGTTATCGACATTGTTTTCCTGCGTGTGTTTCTGCTCTGCCTCTGGCCACCCTCCCATTGTGGCATCAGTGTCCTCAAGGGTGTGAGTGGCATCCAAGAGCTTTGGTGTTTGCAGACAATCCCAAAGCCCTTCCCACCTCCTTCTCGGGCCTTCTCTGTGTCCCCCAGGGTCTGAAGACACCCTCACACCAAGGCTGGGCAGGTGCTAGGGGAGAGGAAGCGAATGAGTGAGAGACAGAGAAACAGAGTGAGACAGACAGAGACAGAGAGAGAGAGATGGAGAGCGAGAGACGGAGAGCGAGAGACAGAGTCGGATGGTTGAAGCCCCACACTTCTGGCAGGAGACACAGGAAAGCGAAGAGGAGAGAAGAGAGTTGTAGCACACCAGGACACCTCCCTGGATGGGAAAACTAAAGCAGGCCTCTCGCCTGTGAGAAAGGATGCCCGCGGTGAACACTATTACTGGAAAAGAAAGGATCAAACAGGCTCTCCAGCAGCGCGGCTTCCCTGAACCCACCAAAGCACGGGGTGTGGGGGTCATCTGTGACCCGTGTGTTCCACTCCTGGACTCCGCCTTACATCATGCAGGCTGGAAGGCTTGAGCAGCCTCAGCAGGGCCTGGCTCAGCGGCACACGCCTGGAAGCTCAGCACTCGTAAGGTGGAGGCTGGATCCGGCATTTGAGGTCACTCTTCCTGCCATGTTGCAAGTTCAAGGACAGCTTGAGTCTCCCAGAACACAAAATGGTCCTCTCCTGCCAATACAGATATAGATATATCACACTCACACACACATTTAACACTCTCACACACTCACTCACACACACACTGTATACACGAAACCAGTTCTGGGATAGCCAGGGCTACACAGAGAAACCCTGTCTTCAAAACAAAAATATATGAAATCTGTATGGTGTTTTGCCTGCATGCATGTGTGTGTACTGTGTGTGGGTGTGGTCCCTCAGAGGTCAGAATAGAGCGTTGGACCATCTGGAACTGGAACTACAGCTAGTTTGGGCCATCATATAGTTGCTGGGACTTGAACTCAGGGTGTCAGGAAGGACTGCTGGGTCATTTCTCTAGCCTGAAACATGCTGTTTTTAAGAGCCAAGAAAGCAACTCAGCTGTCCACTGTAAGAAAACTAACGAACAAATCATCACCTTAGCACGCAGTGAAAGACAATACAATAACAAAAGGGGAGTGTAATCACATAAAATGATGTGGAAGACTAGATAAATGCAAAGCGAAAGGGGCAACGACCCATGGGCCCTACACATACAGCAGTTTGTGAGATTAATTTTCATTACTCTTCATTATGTGCAGGCATTTGTGTCTGCGTGTGAGCGTATGCACAGTGAGTTCAGTGTGCACACGGGGGCTGGGGGAGGGGCAGATTCCCTGCAGCTGGAGTTATCCGTGGCTGTGTGCCTTCATGATGTGGGTGTGAGAACTGAACCCCTGTTCTCCGAAAGAGCAGCCAGCACGCCGAACTACCATCTCTGCAGCCATCTCTGCAGCCCCTACATCAAAACAGAGAACTACCCTGCTGTGTACCAGGCTGCAGAGAAGTCATGGCAGGGAACTAAGAGAGTAAGAGTGTCTGGAGGCCAGGTGTGGTGGCGCACACCTGTGATCCCAGCACTCGAGAAGCAGAGGCAGGCGCCTCACTGTGACTTCGAGGCCAGCCTGGTCTACAGTGAGTTTCAGGACAGCCAGGGCTGCACAGAGAAACCCTGTCTCAGAAGAAGAAAAGAATGTTCTGGAGTCAATTGACTTTTTTTTTTTTTTTTTGGTTTTGGATTGCAGTAGGGGGAAGGGGGGGGGGAATAGCTCCAGTCTAGGGCTATGTAGACCAGGATAGCCTGGACTCATAGAGCTCTGCCTGCCTTAGCTCCCCCACCCTTTTACAAAAGTACTGGTATTACCAGTGTCCAGACCCCTCTACCTCCACTTCTCACATGCTAAGGACTGAGGCATGCAACACCAGGCCCTCCTACTGTGCAGTTCTTGATCTGAGTATCACTGGGGTTTCCTCACTTAGCGACAACCATCAACCTAAATACCAGCGTGTGCTCTTATGACACATTTAGATAAAAGAACAAAACATAATACACTTAAAAGTAAAGTCCGTTTCCATGGGCACGAAATTATCTCTCTACAGGAAATGGTTGAGACTTGAGACGGAACCGAATAGTGTATAGTACTGTGCACAGCCTAAGTGGAACAATGGAAGGAGAAAGGGCTTTAAGATTGTCATGCCGGCGGGCCACGATGGCGCACACCTTTAACCCCAGCACCCAGAAGGCAGAGGCAGGTGGATCTCTGAGTTCAAGGCCAGCCTGGTCTACAAAGCTAGTTTCAGGACAGCCAGGGCTACACAGAGAAACCCTGTCTCAAAAAAAAAAACCAAAAACCAACAACAAACCCATTTTGTCTGTTTTAAAACTGTGTGAAGGGGCTGGAGAAATGGCTCAGGGTTTATCTCTAGCAATAACAAATATATAAATGACCTGGGAGTGGAGAGCGCAGCCCAGTAGGTAGAAAGCACAAAGCCATAGGCTCTGTCCCCAGCACTTGGGGGATGGAGGGTTATCCTCAGCCACAAAGAGAATCTGAGGTTAGCCTGACCTACATGAAAAATTAAAACACACAC
The DNA here is from genome assembly GCA_028658305.1 of Pachyuromys duprasi. Lineage (NCBI taxonomy): Eukaryota > Metazoa > Chordata > Mammalia > Rodentia > Muridae > Pachyuromys > Pachyuromys duprasi. Next base: position 2,903,070 of record CM053758.1, read on the forward strand.
ACAAACACCTACCACAACCACAACAAAAAACAGTGCAGTGCACCGAATGGGTATCAAAATAAAGACCAAGGAAGTCGGTGCTTAGTTCCCAACACCCGTGTCAGCATGGCTCGCGAGTGCCTGAAAAGTCCTGCTCCCAGGTTATGAGGCTTCCAGCCTCCTCCGAGGGCCCTGAACTTCTGAGCCCAAACCACCTACAGACTCACACACACACGTGATTAGAAGTGAAAATAAAACACGGCCAAAGGTGAGCTTTTGCCTTCATAAAAATAACAAAGAAGTCAAACCCCCCAACCTCAAAGAAGTCTATGACACAGGGTAGGGCTCTGTAAAGGATTTTTACCACGAAAGTGATGAAGTGGAAATGCTTTCCAGGTATAAACCGTGTCCTTCAAACCCACCATGCTCTGAACACGCACACCTGCAGTCCTAGCATAGGGGAGGCTGAAGCAGGAGATTTGCTGTGAGTACGAGGCCAGCCTGAGCTTCAGGAGAGTCTGATTTAAGAGAGAGAGAGAGAAATTTAGACTTTTCTTCTGGGCCTGTTTTTACATAAAGATTAGGCATACTTTTTAAGGCTGGTTGTGTGTGTGTGTGTGTGTGTGTGTGTGTGTGTGTGTGTTATAGACAGAGATGGGGAGAGAGAAAGATGGAGAGATAGCTAGAGAGACAGCTGAGGGGGGTAGGCAGCACCGGAAACCTCAGCAGTCAGGGATCCCCATGGAGGGGGAGGGGAACGGGGCCTTTGCTGTGTCCCCAGCCTCTTCCTTCCCCCTGGCCTGGGGGTGGGTTGGGGAGGGGCAGTTCCTCTTTCCTTCCTAAACACCGTGGACGGCCCGGCTCCCAGGGGCCTGGCGATCCGGTTAGGGAAGGCACTGGATCCCTGTCCTGTCGGGACCCCCTCTGGCCCCTGCAAGAAACATGAACCGGAAAGACAGCAAAAGGTAAGAGGGCTCTCCCCAGGGAGACCCGGGAGAGCCAGGGGCCTGGTGCCTCCGGCTGTGGTAAGGTTGGGGCGTCATTGGGGGCGCCCCCTCCTCCACGCCCGGCTCTGGCGGGAGCTGAACGCCCGAGCCGCCCTCCTGCTGCAGTACCTCTCTGGAGTGTGAACGCGTCCCTCCATCCCAGCTCCTCAGCCGGTGCTGTCTCCCCCGGCGCTGTCTCCCCCGGGGTCTTCCCTGTTCCCTGTTATGGTCACTGCTTCCCCCACACCTCCCCGCCCCGGACTGGAAACTCCAGGCTCCTGCAGGATCGCGCCCCAGGAGAGAGGCTCGTGACGTAGGTCTAGGCAGCTTCCCGGCCTCTCAAACCACTTCTGGCCGCTGCAGACGCTGCGGGGGGGTGGGCTGGCGCTCTGCAGGTAAGGGTCGGCTGCCCGCGCCAGCAAGATCTGAAGTGGCCTCTGTCCTGGCGTTGTTTGCCCTCCTGTTCCCAGGAGGGTGGTGCTGGCTCCTCCAGCCTCCCCTAGCACGACCCGGAGGAGCAAAGGGTTTCAGGTCAGTGAGAGAATCCCAGCTTCTCTGAGCCATCAGGGTCACCACTTCAGAGGGGCTTGCCAATTAATCTCTCTCTCTGTGTCTCTCTCTTTCTCTCTCTCCCTCTCTCTTTCCACAGGGTTTCTCTGTGTAGCCTTGGCTGTCCCAGACTCACTTTGTAGAGCAGGCTGGCTTAGAACTCACAGAGATCCTTCTGCCTCTGCCTCCTGGAGTGCTGGGATCACAGGCTTCTGCCACCACGACCGCGTGGGGCTGGCCGATCTCATTCTGCTTAGTCTACTAGTTCTCAGCCCACACAGCCGTTGGACCCACTCCCTTGATGGGGGCCTGAGACCCGTGCTTATGAGTGCCCAGGAGGGAGGTGCTTTTAGAACTCGGTGTGGGCTCCTGAAAAGCACCGCCTTCACAGAATGTTCCGCCCTCAGCCTGCTCGCTAGCCAGTGCTCAACAGGTGCCCACTATTATTTAACATTTAACGGCTATATTAAGCCCCGACGGTGCTGCTGGGACACGGCAGATTTATTTTAGGATATCCCTGCTTGTGACTTCACGCCCATGCCATGCTGCTAGCCAGCCTGCTTCCTCCTAGCTTGTTTTTGTTTTGTTTTGGGATTGAGTTTTGCTCCGCAGCCCACGCTGGCCTCAGGCTTGGAATCCACCTGTGTCGGTCTCCCCCGAAGCTGAGCACGGAAACTTTCACTTTTCACTCTTCCTATCCTGTGGTCAGCTTCCCCACCAACTGGGTCCCTGTGAGGATCCAGGCTTCCCAACACCTGGGGTAAATCCAGGGATGACTCTACTTTTTTATATGGAGAAAACAAAGGCCAGAAAGACGCTAGGTAGCTTATTAAAAGGCACACAGAGAGCAGAAATTTCTGGAACCGAATTTTGGATGACTCTAGACTAGACTCTACCCCCTCCGCCCATCCCTCCCTTCCTCCCACCACCCCCTTTTCCCCACCTGGGACAGATACCTAGGGAGGCATAAGACAGGAAGGGTTATTTTTAAACTTTCCTTGAAGCTGCTGTGGCCCCAGGGACCCCGCCTAGCTCCTAGGAGCCCCTGAGAAGCTCTGGTAGCTCTGGGCTCTGAAATGTGGGGAGCAGGCTAGAGGCTAAGACTGTTGGGTAAGCAAACGCCCGCTCGAGCGAAGGGTCTGCTGCCCTGCAGGGGCTGGGGTGGCAGGGTAGAATCCCAGAGGCCTGACATCTCTGGTTCACAGAGGTGTGACTCGTACAAAACGGGGTCCATTCTGACTCTGGCCAACCGTGGGGCATCTTGGGTGGCCAGCCCTTGGTCCTAGGGTCATTTTCCTGGGTTCCTTGAAAACTCAGGGCGAATCCTGGGGGTCTGCCCACAGCAAATTTTGTGATGCTTTAGAACCGTCAAGAGGAATTTGAAGGGAGTTGGCAGAAACCGAGGGTAACAGGGGCAAGGCAAAATACGTCTCCGTTTATATGCGAAAGCTACATCTAAGTGTGTGTATACACACATACATGTGTAGGCACACGCCTATGGCATGAGGGCAGAAAGCTATCATTTGGGAGAGGGAGGGCAGATGGGTGACAGACAGAAGCCAAGTGTGAGTATGATAATATATATTACCTGTGAAGATTGTCACAATGGACCACCATTTTGTGCACTAACTGGAAAATTAAATACAAAACAAGGACCAAGTCAATGCTTCTAGGAGGGGGTTAAGCTTGGAAGGCTGGTGGTCGTGGGTCTCTGACCAGGATTGCTGGGAAAATCTGAAATATTTGGGGTCTTGTCGCCCACGAGCCCCTAATGGGTAACCCTGAGGTTTGATCTGCAGGCACGTTGGTCGATGGTGCCTAGAGGAATTGGGGTCGAGAAGAATTCTTGGAGTGTGCTTAAAGGAAGAGGCTCCCTGTGATGGTCTGCGGTGGGGTTTTGTGTGTGCTGTACCTACAGGAAGTCTCATCAGGAATGCTCGGGGAAGGCAGGAGGGCGGGGTCGGCCTCGGCAGGCCCGCCGCCACAAGACATGCCCCACCCCCCGGGAAATCAGCAAGGTGATGGCGTCCATGAATCTGGGAGTGCTGAGTGAGAGCGGCTGCAGCGAAGAGGAGCTTCTAGAGAAATGCATCCAGTGCTTCGGTGAGCAGCCCTGCCCGGGCGGCCACTCCAGCCCTCGGCCCCTGCCCAGCCGGCGGCCCCTCCAGCCCTCGGCCCCTGCCCAGCACGCCTGCCTCGCGTAGCCTGGCTGGTACGGTGGAAAGCTGCTGAGTAGGACGAGTCTTCGTCTCTGTGTTAATGATGACGAGAGCTTGGGTCTGGTGGCTTAGTTTTGAAGGCGGAAGGATTAAGTTCCAGATCTAGCTGGCGTGATATGGCACACACCTTTGATCCCAGCGCTCCGGGAACAGAATTAGAGGCCAGCCTGGTCTAAATAGTGCGCTCCAAGCCAGCCAAGGCTACATAGTGATATTCTATCTTAAAAAAATAATAAAATATAAGGGCTGGAGAGATGGCTCAGAGGTTAAGAGCACTGGCTGCTCTTCCAAAGTCCTGAGTTCGTTCCCAGCACCCACGTGGTGGCTCACAATTGTCTATAGTGAGATCTGGTGCCCTCTCCTGGCCTGCAAGCAGGACACGGTATATATAATAAAGAAATCTTTAAAAAATTAATTAGTAGAGAGCCAAATGATTAAATCATGGCCTATGAGTGTGTCACCCAGGCTCAGGCTGATTCTCCTCCCCTCCTCCAGACTCAGCTGGCAGCCTGCGCCGCGGAGACCACATTCTCAAGATGGTGCTTACCATGCACAGCTGGGTGCTGCCCTCCTCAGACCTCGCTGCCCGTTTGCTGACCTCATATCCTCCCAGAACCATCACCTCCATCCAGAGGGTTGAGGGCAGACCGGTAAACTCCTGGGAGATAGGAAGAGGGGGAGCAGGCAATGCGGACACTGGAGAATGGCCTTGACTTAGAACTCAAGTACCAGAAGGCAGCCAAAGATGCCCAGGAGCTGAGGCAGCTACAGATCTGTTACCTGGTCAGGTGGGTTCGGGCCAACCCCCTCAATACCATCAAACACCTCTCCGGGACCCCCCAGTCTACCGTCTGCTCCAGCTCCCACACACTCAACCCCCTTCCTTTTTCCTTCCTTCCTTCCCTCCTTCCTTCCTTCCTTCTCTCCTTCCTTCCTTCTTTTTTTCCAGACAGGGTTTTCCTGTATAGCCCTGGCTGTCCTCAAACTCATTCTGTAGACCAGACTGGCCTTGAACTCAGAGACCGGCCTGCCTCTGCTTGCCGAGGGCTGGGATGAAAGGTGTGCGCCACTACCACCCAGCTTTTTTTTAAACCCCGTTTTCTAAAACTCCATGCCAAGGCTCAACAGATGTCTCGGTGGTTAAGAAGAGCATTTGCTATGCTCTCAGAGGCCCCAAATGTAATTCCCAGCACCCACATGGCGGCTGATGACTGTCACGTTCTAGGGCACCAGACATGCACACAGTACACATTCATATATGCAGGCAAAGCACTCATGCCTACGAAAACGAAAAGGAAAATTTAAAAACCACCCCTAACCTGAGTTCCTGAGACACCCCCCCACACACTGCTCTTTAGAACACATGATTCTTGGAGACCCCTGGCCAGACCCCATAAACTCACCCAGGTGAGACCTCACTCCCCCAAACCCCAAAGACTGCATTGCCTTCACCCCCTAAATCTTCCCCCAACCTAGTTCCTGACACCCCTACTGTCTCACCTCCCTGTCCTGTTTTAAGAGCCCCCGTTCCTACCCCAGAGGTCTCCCCATCCTTTGGATCACCCCTCTGAAACCCTGACCCAGCAGCCCGACATGCAAGGAATACCTAGTTCCGTGTCTAGGGCTCCTTAGCCGAAGGCCCCATTAACCGCCTCACCCTAATGCCAGCTCACATTTACCTCCCATCTCGGACCCCCCCCCCAGGTACTGGCAGACCCATTACCCTGAGGCACTGCACCAGGAGCCCCAGCTGGAAGGGGTCATAGGTCGGTTTTGGGCCGCTGTGGCTCAGGAGGGCAATGTGGCCCAGAGGAGCCTAGGAGATGCCTCCAGCCTGTGAGTCAGCCCTGCCCCCTTCCCTGCCCCACCCTCTGTGTCCCCCACACCCTCAACCCTCCATAACCTGTCCTTGGCCTCCAGCCTGAGTCCCGGAGGGCCCGGCCCCCCGGCTCTCATGAGTAGCCCAGGCCTGGGCAAGAAGCGGAAAGTCTCCCTGCTCTTCGACCACCTGGAGACGGAGGAGCTGGCTCAGCACCTCACTTACCTGGAGTTGCGGTCTTTCCAGGCCATCCCGGTGAGAACAGCTTTCCCAGTCTGCTCCTAAGCATGAAGCAGAATGGGGGGGGGGCCTGCTCCCCGCAGCATCTGATGGCATTGTAATTTTCCTGTCCTTATTAGTAGCACAGTTCTTCTGTTAGCAGCGCTGGTAGCTGAACCCAGAGTCTCACTGTGGTAGGCAAGCTCTCTAATTCTGAGCCACGTCCCCAGCCCAGATCATAAACTCTTTTTTAAAGCAGGGTCTCACTGTGTAACCCTGGCTGGCCTGGAACTCATTCTGTAAACCAGGGGCTGGCCTTGAACTCAGAGGTCGGCCTGCCTCTGCTTCCTGAGTGCTGGAACTGAAGGTGTGTGCCATCCCTTCTGGGTACACGCTGAATGCTTGGTTGGTGGTGTTGTTTGTCCAGACAGGGTTTCTAGCTCTGTAGACCAGGCTGGCCTCGAACTCACGGAGATCCTCCTGCTTCCACCCCTGCCTCAGCACTGCCCAGCCAGACGGAGCCCTCTTAAGTGGTCAAACCGGGTGGCAAGAGGGTCTAAGACAATGAGTCCTGAGTTCAAATCCTGTTGCCATATTTACTGTGTTTGGAAGACATGCTGGATACAGTATGACCTGTAGGGATCTATCTTCTTGTTCTACCTCGTGGGTCCCAGGTTCGGGCCTGCACAGACATTTTTCGCCCTGCTCATTCCTCACTTACTTCCCGTCTGCCCCACTGTGTGGAGACAGAGGTCTGTGGCCTCCACCTGTGTGACCAAGGGTGATTTGCACTCTGCTCCACCCCCTCCACACCTAGCCTTAGAGATGCGTGCCAACACAGCTGGTCTCTGCAGTGCTGCAGATCAGACCAGGGCTTCGTGCACGCTAGGCAGGCATTCTGCCAAGGACCTGGGTTCCCAGCCCCCTCTCAGGTCCTTTTTACCTGGCTAGCTTTGAGCTGGTTCCCCGCCTCTCAGGTACCCACTCATAAAATTAGAGACCATACCACTTCCCAGAGTGGGTGAAAAAAAATGCTTAAAGGTGTCCATTGCCACATGTGGTGGCACTTAGGAGGCCGAAGCAGGGGGGCAGGCAGCTCACGGCCAGCACGGACTCCATGAGACCCTGTCGCAAAAATACCAGCAGTTTCACAGAGACGAGCGATCAAAGTTATTGTTGACTATAACTGATTAACTAATATTATAATTATTTGTTTATCACCAAGCACTTCAAGTCCGCACCTTAGCTCCCCCATTTGGGAAGGATGGGAAATTAAAACAGGGTAAATACAGTTTCCACCTGAGACCAGAGCGTCTGTGTTGAAACGGACCACAGCTGCTAACATCTAGACACTGTTTTGAAAGAAAGTGGGGAGCTGGTTCCTTTAGGGGACAGATTTCCAGGTTGGGCTGTTGTGTGTACATGCATGTTTGTGCGTGCGTGCACACGTGTGTGCTTGTGTAGTGTGGTAGATATGACTGTGGAATATACTTGCTGTTGAGTAGAACAAGTAGAAGCCAATTTCTTTTTTATATTACTTTATGTGCATTGGTGTGAGGGTGTCAGAGCCCCTGGAACTGGTGTTGCAGACAGTTGTGCGGCACCATGTGGGTACTGGGAATTGAACTCAGGACCTCTGCGTGCACAGCCAATGCTCCTAGCCTCTGAGCCGCCTCCCCAGCCCCTGGAAGCCGCTTTCAAGTCTACTTTCCCATCATTCCCTTTGCTGACCTCGCCACAGTCAGGCATGTAATAATGAGCACACGTGCTGGAGAAGGATGCGGTGATGCCAGGGACCTACAGCAGCCTGTGGGGAGACTGGGGCTAGACCACGCTAAGGCATTAGAGGTTAGGGCTGCCAGAAAGACAGATGGAGTGTGAGCAGTAAGACCCAGCCTGACCTATCCTGTCCTCAGCCCCAAGACCTGCGGGGCTATGTTTTGCAGGGCTCAGTGAGGGGTTGCCCCGCTCTGGAAGGGTCCGTGGGTCTGAGCAACAGCGTGTCCCGCTGGGTGCAGGTCATGGTACTGAGCCGTCCTGGGCCCGCACAGCGCGCCCAGGTGCTCGACAAGTTCGTTCGCGTGGCACAGGTAAGCTCTCGACCACCCCGTCTTTCCATTGATGTTTTAAATTTATTTTGAGGCAGGGTCTCTCTAGGTTGCTCTGGCTGTCCTGGAACTCACCTGTGTAGACCAGGTCAGTCTCAAACTCCTGCCTCTGCCTACTGAGTGCTGAGGTTCTTAAAGGCATTTACTACCATGCTGGCTTCTACTTGCTCCTGGGACCGTAGAGTTGGGACAGCTCTGACCCTCCATGCTGCAATTGACCAAGGCCCCAGGCTCTTTGTAATTATTTTAAAGTGTGTGTGTGAGTGTGTGTGTATGTGTGTCTGGTGTGTATCCACGTGGTACTGAAGTTACAGGAGGTGGTTGTAAGCTGCCTGATGTGGGCACTGGGAATGGAACTCGGGTCCTCTGCAAGAACTGTATGTGCTCTTAACCACTGGGCCATCCCTCCAGCCCCCGGCTGCAGGCTCTGGATCCAGCAGCCATTCACCACCCGCCACCCTGTGACATCACACCCTCAGAGTCCACACTCCTGGGATCTAGCTGGAGGCCGTGCGCTTGATACCACAGTCAGGGCTTGCTTGGCCTCACCAGCCGGCTGGCTGTTACGGAATTAACACTGCTGCCCAAGCCCGGAATCAGAGATTCCCTCCCCACTGCAGAGAAAGGGTCCTTCCTGTCCCCTGCTTCGCATGTCCGGTCCTCAGGGCCCCTCTGTGTCCTCGGGACAGCGACTGTATCACTCTTACTTAGCTACAGAGGGACAGCCCAGCCTCTCTGGCCCTGACCTGTTGAGTCAGCCTCCTCTCTCTTCTGGGAAAAGGGAAGCCCTGTGGTCAGGCCTCTTTGAACATCTCCGAAGCAGACCACGCCCTTCCTATGAGCCTCCCAGCGCCCTGCTTCCTCTTGTTTGGCTATTTGTGTCCACACTGGGGACTGAACCCAGGACCTCCTGCCCTCCAAATAAGCCCCTTACCACTGAGCCACAATCCCAGCCCCCAACTGGTAGGTTCTAGACAGGTGCTCTGCCACTGAGCCATATCTTGCCGGGCTCTCTAGACCCGAGGCAGGGCTGGTATCAGCCTGTGGCCTCCTTGGGCTGAGCATCTTCTACCGGTCCAGCCTCACCTATGTTCACAGTGACCTCCACCCTTCAAGCTTAGACTAGGGAAGGAGAAAGGGTTCCGGATACCTGTGGACCACGTGCCTGTCCCACGCCCGTCTTACTCTTCCAGGTCACTATTATCCTATTGAGTTCTGCCTGGTGCCCAGCTCCCACCCACAGCCCATGCGCTCACCCCAGTGCCTCTCAGAAGCGCTTGGCCCCCGGAGCCTCACACCTGTCTAGTCTCCCAAGTCTGTCCAAGTCTAGCTTACACGCCTGGCACCTCGCCAGTCTAACCCACCCGCCTCCTCTGCTGTTCTAGAGGCTTCACCAGCTACAGAATTTCAACACACTGATGGCGGTCACGGGGGGCCTGTGTCACAGCGCCATCTCCAGACTCAAGGACTCCCACGCCCACTTGAGCCCTGACAGCGCTAAGGTAACCCCGAAACTCCCCAAAGTCCAAAGTGGCCGTGTTCCCTGAGCCCTCACACATTACTCAAGGGCTCTGGGACCAACCTAGGACCCTTGTCCAAACTCTGTAGACCCTGGTTATTCCCGGTCTTTTTCCCTGGGCCACCTACCGCCGCAGTGCCTCCAGAGAATGCTCTGGCCCCTCACTGGCAGATTCTAGGCTAGTGCTCATCCTTTTGTGTGTGTAGTCCAGGTTCTGGGGCTCGGAGCCCACAAAAGACACGGCTCCCGCTCCCCCTCCCCCGGGAGCCTCGGAATGGAGACATCCCGGCCCACAGCATGCACTTTGCACACAGGCCCTGCTGGAGCTGACGGAGCTCCTCTCCTCCCACAACAACTATGCCTGCTACCGCCGGACCTGGGCCAGCTGTACCGGCTTCCGGCTGCCCGTACTGGGTGTCCACCTCAAGGACCTGGTGTCCCTGTACGAGGCCCATCCAGACAGGCTTCCCGATGGCCGCCTGTACCTACCCAAGCTGAATAGCCTCTACCTGCGGCTGCAGGAGCTGGCGGCCCTCCAGGGACAGTACCCGCCCTGCAGCGCCAACGAGGACCTGCTGCATCTGCTGACGGTGAGCTATGGGTCCTATGTTGCCTGAGCACCCTAAAGACCCTCAGGGAGCAGTATTAAAAGTGCTGGACTACTGGGCATCTGCAGGACCAGGGTAGATAGTTACGGGATGAGAGGTTTTTGTTTGTTTGGTTTGTTTTTTGCTGTATTGGGGATTGAAACTAGGACCTAACTTATAATATGGAAATACTCATCCACTGAGCCACACCCCAGCCCCACACTGGGTGATTCTAGGCAGGGGCTCTACCACTGAGCCACACCCCAGCCCCTCACTGGGGGATTCTAGGCAGGAGCTCTACCACTGAGCTACATGCCCAATCCCAGTGTCTTCCTTTTTCTTTAGTATTGATTTTAAGATCAGTTATCACACTGTAGGTAGTCTGTAGAAGGCCAGTCTGGAACTCTGTGAGTGAGCCAGGCAGCAGTCCCCTTGCTTCGGGCTTCCAAGTGCAGTGATTACAGGAAGCCCAGCTTTGGAACTCATGAGGCCACAGCTTCTAGGAGTCTGGTTAGCTGTGTGACTTAAGCAGATCACATCTCTCAGTTTCATTTGCCTGCAAAACGAGGACAATAATAGGACCCACTTCAGAGTGTGGCTAAGAAGAATCAATCAGTAAGGTAAGCACTCAGAATAATATCTGAGCTCATACCTTTAATAACCCCAACACTCAAAAGGATGAGACGAGACAACTGTCGCAAAGTCAGGGCTAGCCGGGCTCCCCATGTCTCAAAGAAAGCAGAGAAGCAGAGTCTGGAGCACGATGAACAGTTTTTCCTCACTCAAGGACCTGCCCCATGCTTCTGGATTGTGTTGGGCTTTTGTATCCCAGCAGCAGGAAGGGGCTGGAATGTTGTGCAGTGCTAGAGCACTTGGCTAGCAAGTGGAAGACCCTGGGTTCCGTCCTGAGCTCTGGGGGGGAAGTAAACAAAATAATGCAGCATTCTGAGCTCCTCACATCAACAGCCTAAACCTCCAAGGTGTGGCGTATCTGGGATCTAATCAGAAGCTACTGCCAGTCATTATTGAGCATATGCCCCAGACCCTGTTACACACGCACCCCAAACTCAAGAGGCTGATAGAGGAGGATCATGAGTTCCAGGCCAGCCTGGGCTGTAGTGAGTTCCAGGCCAGCCAGGGCTATATAATGAGACCGTGTCTCGAAAAACAATAACAAAAGAATAATAAAGTGGAGAGAAATTAAGGAAGATAACCAACATTGACCTCGGAAGTTACATGCATGTAACCCCACCTGCCTGCACACACACACACACATACAAGCAAGAGCTGAGGCTCTAATTCAGTGGTGGATTGCTTTTGGTTTGCTTGCTTTTTGTTTTGTTTCCTTGAGACTCGATCTTGCCATATAGCCCTTGCTGGCCTAGAACCATATAGACCAGGCTAGCCCTAACCTTGGGACATTCCCCTTCCTCTGCCTACCACACACTGATTCAGGCATGCTCACCATGCCCAGAGACCCTGGGTTTGACCTGTAGAAGTATGCAAAGGAACCCAGGTCGGTTCGGCTTAATGACCCTACTACCTGAGCGCCTTTCCCATGCGCATTCCGTGGGAAGCTCAGACAATGAGACACTGAAGGTTGTGTCGTGTAAGACTGAAAAGTTGACCTCACAGACAGACCCTGAGACAAGACCACGCATAACTGTCAGCACAGCCCCACCCCGTGCGGAATGAAAAATGCTGCTCATTGTAAATTCTAAGCATTCAGGAGCCTGAGAGGAAGGTGAGGAATTCCAGGCCAGCCTGGACTATGTGATGAAAAGTGGGTGGGGGTAAGAGATGGCTCTTGCTGCTCCAAGAATCTCGTTTCTACTCCCAGGATGCACGAGGGTAGGGTAGCTGGCAGTTGCCTGTAAGTCCGGCTGCAGGGCATCCAATGCCTCTCCTGGTCTCTGTGCGTACCTGGTCATGCCCAGCATACACATACATACACGCATTTTTTTAAGGCCTCGGTGGGAACAAGGCACCTCTGGATTGCAGAGGAAACAGTGTGGTGGGCAGGAGGTGTGGCTCTGGAGAAGGGTCTGAGAGAAGGGTGGGAGTAGGATCTGAGGAGGGAGCCTCACTGGCCTGCCCCCCTCCCCAGCTTTCCCTGGATCTGTTCTACACAGAAGATGAGATCTACGAGCTGTCTTATGCCCGGGAACCGCGCTGTCCAAAGAGTCTGGTGAGCCTTGACCCCTGACCCCTGTCCCCAGCCCCTGCTCAAGTCTGTGCTTTGTCTGACCTTGTTCCCCTGTGACCTGTAGCCACCCTCCCCTTACAAAGCACCGCTGGTGGTGGAGTGGGCCCACGGTGTGACGCCAAAGCCAGACAGTGTGACCCTGGGTCGGCATGTGAAACAGCTGGTGGCGGTGAGGGGGCCGAGGCCTGGTGGAGGGGGGCCGGCCGGGAAGTGGGGAGAGAGCCACCCCAACAGGGCCTCACTCTGTTCTCTGCGTGCCCTACCCTCCAAGTCCGTGTTCAAGCACTACGACCCGGAAGGCCGCGGCACCATCTCTCTGGAGGATTTCGAGCGACTTTCGGGCAACTTCCCCTTCGCCTGCCATGGCCTACACCCTCCTCCCCGCCACGGGTAAGGGCCCCTGACTCCTGGATCTTCCCGGAGCGAGGATGCCCGGGGGCCTAGAGGCTGGTGTGGCTTAGGTGCGGCCTTTGCCCCGTAGGAGCGGCTCTTTCAACAGGGAGGAGCTGACGCAGTACCTGCTCCGCGCCTGCGCCATCTGCTCCAAGCTGGGCCTGGCCTTCCTGCACACCTTCCACGAGGTCACCTTCCGCAAGCCTACCTTCTGTCACAGCTGCAGTGGCTTCGTGAGCGCCCGGCCCTGTTAGCACCCTTGGGTCCCACCCCACCCCACCCCTCCCCTCCCCACTCCACCCCTCCCCACCCCACCCCTGGACTGTCTCAGCTCCTCCTAACTTGGAGTCGGGGGGGGGGTGAGGGGACTTCCAGAAATGCCCTAGCCTCAGTTCACATCAGCCCATGAAGCTTAGGCTGTCTTCAAATTCTTTTTTTTTTAGGGCAGGGGATATAGGGCAGTACCAGAGAGTGCTCAGCTGCCATGAACAAGACACTGGGTTCTGTCCCAGCGCGCGCGCGCGCGCGCGCACACACACACACACACACACACACAGTTTTGAGCTGACTGTGTAGCCCAGTCTTGCCTCAGCCCCTTGGGCAGGTATCATCATGCCTCAGATTCTTGATCGTGGACGAATCACAACCATCAAATCAAGACAGGTTCACAGACGTCACCCTATCTTTACTGCTGGGTCTGCACTTGACGCAGCCCATGAGCCAGGCGGTTCCAGGGCCTGGAGACACCGGGAGCTGCACAAACAGCTCCTCCCCTCACACCGTGCATTTGCCCACTCAGGTTGCCCTGTTCTAACATCCTGACGGTTCCCTACGTTTGAGATTAGCGCCAGGTTCCTGTTGTTTTGGTTGATTCTCAGACCTTTAAGACATTTCCAACCCTGTCAGCTTCCATCGCCCCCTCCCACGCTCCGTCCGCTCCTCCAGCTAACCGAGTCTCCTTCCTTTCCCCAGCTCTGGGGTGTCACCAAGCAAGGCTATCGTTGTCGGGGTGAGTGGGCTGCCCCCGACAGGGAGGGCTTCTCTGCCTGCAGGCCACACGGATGAGACGCCATTTTGATAGTTCCTTCCCCCCCCCCGCCCCGCCCTCCCTCCCCGCCCTCAGACTGTGGCCTGTGCTGTCACCGACACTGCAGGGACCAAGTGAGAGCGGAGTGCAAGAAGAGGCCGGAGACCAAGGGGGACATGGGTCCCCCAGGAGCGCCTCCTGCGCGCTGTGGTGAGACCCAGAGCACAGCAGGGCTGGGAGGGGGGGTCGCTCTAATGCCATGAAGTCACAGCCACATCTCCTCCCGTCACACCACACACAGGTTCTGAGGAAAATCTGCCCTACACACTAGCCCTGGATCCTGAGTCTGGTCACCGCCTTTGCCATGCTTGGACCCAGACGGAGTCTTCAAACTCTTCCTGGGATCCTGAGACGGTAGGGAGTCCCTAGCTGGACCCTGGAGAGGCAGGCCATTTGTCTGGGAAAGGCAGATCCAGAAATCACAGACAAGTAAAACTGTAGAAATCCTCTCCTGGACGGGAGGGTATACACAGGGGTTTTGTTTGTTTTGTTTTGCTTTGTTTCTTTTGGTTGTTTGGTTTCTTTGGTTGGTTTTGTGAGACCGTGCCTCACTGTGCGTCTTGGTTTACTCTCTGTTCCTGTGATGAAACACTGACCAAATCAACTTAGGGAAGGAAGGGTTTATTTGATTTGCATTTCCAAGTCATAGTCCATTTTTGAAGGAAGCCAGAACAGGAAGTCAGACAGGAACCTAGAGGCAGGAACAGAAGTAAAGAACATGGAGGAATGCTGCTTGCTTGCTTGCTCGCTCTCCATGGCTTCCTCAGCTTCCTTTCTTACAGAGTCCAAGACCGTTTACCCGGGGAGCAGGCCCTTCTACACTAATCATTAATCAAGAAAATGCCTTACGGAGATGCCCACAGGTCAGTATGATGGAAGCAGTTCAGTTGAGGTTCCCTCTTTCGGAGGGACTCTATAAGTTTGCAAAACCTAGCCAGCTCCTTTGTAACCCAGGCTGGCCTCAAACTCACAGACTTTTTGCCTTCACTTCCAGTGTGTTGAGATTGTAGGCATGAGCCACCATGCCCAGTGGACACGAAATAACAGCAGTCCTAATATACTCAGGGGACAGCGCAGAAAAAAAGATTTAGGAGAAAAAAAAATAAAGCTAGGAATGGTGGCCCAAACTTACAGTCCTAGCACTGAAGAGGCTGTGGCAAGAGAATACTTCACAACCTCAAGGCCAGCCTACATGGTGAGGATCCAAGGCAGACAGGCACCGTGAGAGGCCCTGTCTCTAGACAAAAAAATGGGCACTCACCTACCCAGGTGCCCTTGACATACTCTCCAGGGTCAGGGTAGGCAGCAGCCACTAAAAAATAAGGCCAAATATGTCAAGAGCTATAGTCAATATTATTGGAACAGTTTCCACTCCTGAAAGGCAGAGACTTCATTTGGAAGTTGGTTTATTAACTTTGCCACAATCTGAGTGAGACATTGGTCCTGGTTGTGAACTGTCCACTAGATAAATGAGGTGCTTCTCATTGCGTATTCTTCTTTCCAGGTGCCCTTCCCAGGACCAGTTTCACCGTCCAAAGCTTCCTCGAAGCCCAGTGACGGAACAGCGTCTTGACTCCTTTCCCTCACTCCCCTAACGAGTGCCTCCTCCACACCAACACTGCCTCTGACAGAGCCCCACCATCTTTCTCCTAGAAACAGCTCTTCTGCGCTGACTCCTGTCACTCAGCGTCTGCGGCTGTGTGTTAGATGTATTTGGACTCCGGCTATGGCATCCCCCCAACTACCCACTTCCCAGATAAGGAGATAAAGCTTAGTGAGGTTAAGCTTCAAGCCTATGGTGTAGGAGGCAAGACTCGTACCTGTTTTAAAACTGAAGCCCTGAACCAGGGGACCACACGGGACTGCTGGCCTGGGTCGGGAGGTTGTGGGAATGCAGTTCTAACCAGTGGCAGGGAAGAGTCTGGCGTGAGCAGTGTGGCCTCCCATCGCTTGCTCAAGGTAAAACCCGGTCCTGAGGCTTACAAGGTCTGTCCCCACCACTTGTCTTCCCTTTCCACATCTTGCCTCGCTCGTCCTCCTCCACAGACACTGGCCTCTATGTTCCTAGAATATGCCCCAAAATGTTCCTACCTCAGGGCCTTTGCACTAGCTGTTCCCTTTAACAGAAATGTTATTTGCCAGACATCTAAGTGGCTCACCTGCTGTAGAACGTTGTTCCGGCAACATCCCCTTGTCTGGGGGCTCCCCTTGTCTGAGCCTGGCCTTGGAGATGTCATGCAAGCGTGTTCCCACCTTCCCTCCCCGCTTTATTTTTCTCCATGGTATTTTGGCCCTCCTTTCTTTATCTTGCTAAATGTCCGCCTCTCCTCACCAGGAACGGCTCCCCAAAGGAGAGATGTTTGTATGTATTATCCCGCAGTGTCCCAGATGCCTCACACGGTGTTGGTACCAGGGAGCACCCGTGAAGTGTCTGTCCAACGCCTCAGACGTTGTGATGTCTTTCCTCACACCACAGGAAAAGCACAAGGCCTGTCCACTCCTGGGCCAGAACCCCCCTATTCCTCCACAAATCCACACTCCCCAAGCTAGTTCCTTCAGAAACAGATGCTATAGCCATCAAAAGAATTAAATTTATTTTTCAGACAACATGGTTCACAGCATTGGGTGGTGGGTGGGTGTAGGGCCCTTCGGGAAGGCTGGAGTTGCCGAGGGAAACCCTCACAGCGACTCCCCAAGGGTGTGCAACAGTAGCAGCTCCGGACACTGCGGCGGACCCTCGTGGGCCCTTTACTTCTTCTTCTTCCTGCGGCCCCAGCGCTGCTGACCACCTCTCCCCCTCCCTCCATCTTCCCTTCGGCTCTTCCAGGTAGGCATGGGCGCCTCCAGCTCACCTGGGCGCCCCCCTCGGTCTGGCACATCACCCATAAGCACCTGAGAATTGATTAGACCTGAGTTTCAGTGTGGAGGGGGGTTGCTGAAAAGAACTGGGTGTGCTGGGAAGGGGAGGAAGATTGAGGGTTCAGGGTTAGCCTCATGGCTGCATAGTGAATGGGAGGCTAGCCTGAGCTACTGGAGACCCTCTCTCAAAGAAAATAAAAGCCAGGTGATGGTACACACCTTTAATCATGGCACTCAGGAGGCAACAGAAGGAGGATCCTGAGTTAGATGCCTGGTCTACAGAGGAGTTTCAGGACAGCAAAAGCTACACATAGAAACCCTGTCTCCAAAAACCAAAGACAAAACAACAACAAAAAAGAATTTTCCTTCTAGCTGCCATGTAGAGTGGATAGTTTGAGGCCAGAGGCCAGCAAGCAAGGAGAACACTGGACTAGGGGAAACCCTGAAAGGCCAACCTGAAGGCCAAGGGGTCCCAGACTCCCCCGTGCCCACCTTGTTGATTGCACAAGCGGTCCCTCGGCGGGCAGCCACGCTGGTAGCTGGGACAAGGCGGGAAAGGTCAGCCCGGGCAGCCAGAACATGTGCGACAGAGACACCGGACTGTGGAGTCAGAAGCGTTCGTATCGGGAGCAGAACTGCCTTCATGGCCTCCCCTTGGGCCTGGAGAGGGGAGAAGGGCACACGTGGAGAAGGTGCCCAAGAGCGTGCCCCTGCTTGCCCCGCCCTTGTCTCTGTATGCTTTGGAGGGGTTTTCTCCAAGGTGATGTGCTGTGGTGGAGAGCTGGGCGAAGTGGCCCCAGAACCGGAATCTCTGCACTGGGAAAGTGGAGGCTGAAGGATCAGGGGTTTGAGGTCATCCTCAGCTACACGGCAAGCAAAATCTTAAAAGAAATGGTTGCCTGTGTAAGAGATGGACCCTGGGTGGCAGTCAAGGGCACAGGCTACCACCCTTGGCAGGGGTTCATGCCGGTACCATCATGTTATGATGGCAGAGGATGGGACACAGGCCAGATCTGACTGCCCAAGCTCGCGTGTTTCAGTCTCCAAAACCAGAGGCCAAAGTGAGCTCACTAATTTTGCTTATAATATCCCAGTTTCTGGTACTTTGTCATGGCAACCAAACCCAGTTAAGCTGGTCTTACTGCCCAGGCAGTTGTTCTGCAGATACGCCCGCCTGGGAGCTGGGCATTCTGGGATGCTCTTAAAGCCCTGATGGTCTAGACGACTTGTGAATCCAGGAAGAGTCTGAAGTGTGGCTGGAGAGATGGCGTGACAGTTCGGGGAGCTCACTGCTCCTCCAGAGGACCTACTGTTCAGTACCACAAGGCGGCTCACAGCTGTCTCCGCCTCTAGTTCCTGGGGGATCTGACGTCCCTTTCTGGCCTCTGTGGATACTGTGTCCGCATGACACGCATACACAAATAGTCAAAACAGAAAACGAAACCTTAGCCAGGCCTGGTGGCAGGCGTCTTTAATCCCAGCACTCAGGGAGGCAGAGGCAGGCGGTTCGATCACAGCATGGTCTACAGAGAGAGAGATTCTTTTTTTTTCTTGAGACAGGGTTTCTGTGTGTGGCCCTGGCTGTCCTGGAGTTGCTCTCTAGACCAGGCTGGCCTTGAACTCAGTGGTCCACCTGCCTCTGCCTACAGAGTGCTGGGGTTAAAGGTGTGTACCACCGCACACGCACACGCACACGCACACACACCTTTAATCTAAAGTGGCCTGGGCCTTGGAATCCCCAAGGGCGTACCTCGCCCTTGGCCCTCTGCCCTACAGCCCTGCTTCCCCAGTGGGCCTGCTTATTCTTGCTGAGGTCACCACACCTCTGCCCGGTCACCCCAGTGGAAAGCGGCTGTGGTGAGGTCAAGACGCTTCAGGAGGAGGCTGCGGCGGCAGCAGTACTGTTCTGTCAGGCTTTGGGACAGAGACTCCAGGGCTTCCTGGAAGAAAACGACTTAGGCAGGCCAAGGGTCCCACCTCGGGGTGGACACTGCTCATGGCCATCCACACACACGCTCTTACCCATTGTGACGCATCCAGTGGGGAGCTAAGGAGGGGCTGCATGGACTCTGGGGGTAGGGAGGGCAGCCGCTCAGAGATCTGGGGGGAGAGATCACCAAAAGCTAATGAGACACAGACAGGATGGACCTTCTCCAGTCACCGCCAGCCACACGGACCTGGGTCTCAAGCAACAACAGCGCTAATGGGCTTTGACAACCTGACACAAATCTAGACCAACCGGAGGAAAGGGCCTCTCCATCAGACTGACCTGTAGGCAGCCCTGCTGAGGCGTTTTCTTAATTGCTATTCTACGTGGGAATATCTAGGCCTCTGTGGGCAGTGCCATTTCTGGGGAGATGGGCATGGGCCCATCCTTCTAAAGAGTGTCCATATAAAAGTGGCAGGGAGCTGGAGAGACGGTGCAGGGGTTAATGGCTGCTCTTGCAGAGGTCCTGAGTTCAGTTCCCAGCAACCACATGGCAGCTCACAACCATCTATAATGAGATCTGGCGCCCTCTTCTGGCGTGAGGTGTCTATGCAGATAGAGCATTTGTACACAAAATAAAAAGTGTTTGAACCGGGTGCTGGTGGCAGCGGCACACAGCTTTAATCCCAGCAAGTCCAGGAGAGCCAAGGCTACACAGAGAAACCCTGTCTCGAAAACTCAAAAAAAAAAAAGAGGGTGGAATGGACTAGTAAAGTTTCTCCATGGTTTTGGCTTGAGTTCCTGCCATGGTTTCCCTCAATAATGGGCTGTAACTTGTAAATGAAAACAAACCCTTTCCTCCCCAAGCTGTTGTGACCAGAGCTGTAAACCATCCCTGTCACTGGGTCGTTCTTTCTAGAGCTGGTTTTGAAGACAGGAACCTATCCGCAAGTAAGGTAGCTCAAGAGGGGACCCTACCTTGTCATGAAACTCCCGAAGTAGCTGGCTAGCCAGGGTTCCACGCAGGGGTCTAGGGAGTCCCAGAGCTTGAAGAGTTAGCATCAGTTCCTGAACCATGCCGTCTCCCTCCTTTTCGCCTTCTCCAAAGGATGGCACAGGGCTAGGATCCGGCTGGAGCCGCAGGTGCAAGAGGCGAGCAGCCTGGAGCTCCGAGCAAAGAAACCCTAAAAACATGGACAGAGCCCTGTCCAGCGAGCACATCTCCCCCAGAGCAAGCCTCTCTCCTCCAGCCCACTTCCGATCCACCCGACCAGCACCCAAGCATCCAATTCAACCCACTGAAGCTTTCAGAGACCCCTCCGTGGGAATTCCAGCTCAGACTTAGCCTGACCCCACCTACCTACCGCCTTCAAACGCGCGTCAAAGCTCTGGCCACGCCCCGAGGAGCCCCTTCTCGGAGGCCCCGCCCACTCCGGGGGCCCCGCCCACCGCCGCCTCCCCGGGCCTCCCCGGCTCACGCAGCAGGCGCAGGCCGCCGCCGGCCTCCCGCAGGACCGTGGCGCAGTCCCCGCCGCAGAGCGCGCGATCCGGGCAGTGCAACGCCCGCAGCAGGCCGGCCAACTGCCGCAGGAACTCCTCCTCCGCGTCCGGCGGGCCTGCGGGAGGAGGCGGCCGTCAGGGAGCGCCGGGTCCCGCCGCCCCGCCCGCCGCCCGCCCAGCTCCCCACGCACCGTGGCCAGCGCCCAGCACTGCGGCGCCTTCCTCTCGCAGCTCCAAAGCTCCCAGGGCCGTCAGCTCGGCCGCCAGCCGCGCGCACAGCGCCCTGAAGTCCGCACACGCGGGGCCCCGGGACGCCGCCTCCGGGAGGGCACCGTACCTGCGGCGGGGCGCGCGCCAGTCAGTCCCTCCGCCTCCCCGGGCGAGCGCGCCCTTCCCCGCGCCCCCGGCCACACCGCCGAAGCCCTTACCCCAGGGTCAGCAGGTCGCTGGCCACCGCGGCCCCGTCCATGGCAGCGTCGCCTGGGGACCCCAGGAGCGCGCCCCCTTCCGCCCGGGACAGGCTCCGCCTCCAGGGCGCCTCTTCCCGCCCCCCGCCTCCATCCAATCACATTCTCGTGCGAAGGGGCTTCGGCGCTCCGATTGGCTCGGTGGCCCGCCACGCGCTCCCCTAGGTAACTGGTCCAGGGTTGTAAATTTTACAGCTTGGGGTTTGGATCCCCGGGGTCACGGGAGGGTTGACTGTCCCTACTGTTGGGGACGTAAAAGCAAAAAAAAAAAAAAGCACACCTTGCTTTACTTTCCCGCTCTCTGCTCTCACACACTTAAATTTCTTTTTTTTTTCGTTGTTTTTGAGGCAGGGCCTCGCTATGTATGTCATAGGGTCCTGCTTCCTCCTTCCATTTGCTGGTGGACAGGCTCGTGGCTACGCCCGGCTGACCTTTGTTCCTAACGCACCCCGGACCGAAAGTCCACGCACCTTGTTTCCTTTTCTTCCACATCACACGTGACGTCAGCACACCTTCGCATCCGCTCATCCGCCACAGCTGAGCCCTCCTTCCACCTCACAGCGGCCTCCTGTGCCAGCCGTCCTCTCTGCCTCCCTAGGCCTGAGAAAACTGCTTCCGAGGGGAGAGGCGAGCAGACAGGCCTGGGGCTGACTTCATTTGCCAGCTCGTGTTCCCACCAAACTGGCTTTCCATCTGTGGAACTAGGGTCCCAGGACAATAACATATGCCTTTAAATTTATTGTGTGCGCGTCATTGTTTTCTCTCTCTCCTCTGTGTGTGTGTGGGGGGGGCGTGTCTCGTGCCCACGGAAGTCAGAAGAAGGCATACAGCGCCCTGGAACTGGGCTTACAAATAGTTGTGAACCATCTTGTGGTGCTGGGAACCAAACCCAAGTCTTCTACGTGAGCAGCAAGTGCCCCTAACCACTGAGCCATTGCCCCAGCCATTAATACACTGTATAAAATGGGGTCTCCCTGTGTGGTCCAGGCTCCAGCTGAAGACCCGGGACTGCAGCTCTGCGCCACATCCAGCCTTTCAAGCACTCAGTCTTACAGACATCTGGGAGCCTTAACTGGGCCGTGTGTTGAGGTGCTTAAAAGGCTTACTACACCCAGAGTTAAGAATAACAAGTAAAGCCAGGTGGTGACGGAGCACATCTTTAATCCCAGCACTCGGCAGGCAGAGGCAAGAGATCCCCGAGTTCGAGGCCAACCTTGTCTACAGCTCGAGTTCCAGGATGGCCAGGGCTACTCAGAAACCCGCCTCAAAAAACCCAAACACATAAATAACCTAACAAGTAGGGGAACTGGAGAGAAGGCCCAGCAGTTACGAACACTAGCTGGGTAGCTCACGGCCACCTGCACCTCCAGCTCATGTGCACACAATTAAGAGAGGATAGGAGCACTGCTGTTCCTCCAGAGGTCCTGAGTTCAATTCCCAACAGACACATGGGGGCTCACAGCCATCTGTAGTGAGGTCTGGTGCCCTCTTCTGGCGTGCAAGTGTACATGCAGACAGAACACTGCACACATAATAAATCTTTAAAAAACAAAAAACCATAGGCTAACAACCTTGACTCCTTTTGGTGTGCCCATGCTAAAGCATGTGTCCTACCACTGCACTGAATTCCCAGTTTTCTACCAAACTCCATATATAAATCTATGGACCCTGTCTAGAGAGGGCTCACCTAGGGCTCTTACCGAGGACCTGGGTTCAAGTCCCAGCAACCACATAGTGGCTCACAGCTGCAACTCCGGCTCTAGGGGCTCTGATGGTAGGTAGCCAGATGATGCACATACACACATATATGCAAGCAAACAGTCATAAAATGCAAATCTTTCCTTTTAAATCCCTGGGCTCTTTCTAAACATCCACTATCCTCACCCTTCCCTGTCACACCTGCACCACCACAGGGAGGATCCCAGAAACTTGTCAGCTTGCCTCCTCCCCCGGGGGCCTTTCCACCCAATCACAGACAGCCTCTGAAAATCCAAATCAGCCTTCCTGTGGCTCCATCTCACTCACTTGGGGTAACAGACTGCAGACAAAGTCATGCAAATCCTAGCACACATTGCCACCTTTCTATCCTCCTCTCCCAGGATTCCCCCTGCTTAAACTCACTCCCAACCAACCAGATACATCCCTGCCTTAGTAACTGGCTGACCCCTGCACACACACATGGAATGCTCTCGCCTTCAGCAGGGTTTTATTTAAATCCTCGTCACCACCAGTGACACATTAGACGTCTAGCATAGTGGCTGGACATATAAATCCCAGCCAGTTGGTCATCTGGGCCATGAAGGATGTACTGGGAAAGAGAAGTAGAGGCCAGCACTTCCAGCAAACAAAGGGACAGGGCGCGCCAACATGAGTAAAGACCAAGCTGAGACACGGTCACAGACATTTCTTGGAGCAAATCTCAGGTCGCCCCTCCCCCATCCTCCCTCCGCTTCAGCCTGCATTGACACTGAGGTCCCAGACTGGCTTGGGATCAAGATCAGGAAGATAAATGTTGGCGTGCCTTCCCCCCAAAAATCTGAGGGGCAAGCATCCAGAGGGCCAAGCAGCTGGAAAATCGGACCTGGGGGCTCCAGGGTCTGAGGTCTTCCTGGCTCCCAGGGTTCAGCCCTCCATGCACCCCAGATAATGGGGGCAAATGAAAGGGAATCATGGATCAGAGGTGGGCATCAGCAGGGAACGGGGCTGGGGGACCTGGGAGAGAAGGTACTGGAAAATGGGGACCAGGGAACCTTCCCCAGCCCCCACTGCTTAATCCAAAGATCTCACAGCACCATACAGCACTCTGGTCCCCGCCCACCGCTTCCCATAACGAGGTAGGTTTAGAATGGAGCTTCCCCCCCGCTCACCACGAAAGGGGGAGACTGAGGCACAGAGAGGTGGTGGGGACCCGGGCTGCCCCAGCCCCCAGAGTCCCTCCGCCCTCAGCTCTGGTGGGTCTGACAGTGATGAGAGCTGGACAAGGTGGGGATGGGAGGGGCAGCCCCTCTTCCCCATTTCCTCTCACCCAGCCCCAGGGTCTGGTTGCGAGAGCTGAATCACAGGTTCCGGATACAATAAATAGTTAATAATTTAAAGAAAGTGACACAAATCTTAAACCCCTCGAATCCCAGCCTGGGTAATGAGGAACGGTTAAGTGTCCGTCCAGGTACTTAGAGCCATGTGTAGGCCCATAAGCCATCAAGACTGTCCTGGCTCTGAAACCGTGGTTCCTCTAATCAGGACACCAGATCCTACACAATGGACACCCCACTCTCAGTGAAAAGCGGTTGTGGTACCCCTCTCCTCCAGAAGAAAAGCATAGGGAATGAAACAGTGCTGTGCTTTCCAGAGTGACTCCCAACCAAGATGGAGCTGAATGAATTAGGGGTTACGGCATGAGAAAGATATTCTGCATGGTTAGAGGTGATGGCGGCTTCCCCCCAAAAGTACTATTGTGCAAAGCAGACAAGGGCAGGCCTTCCTCTGTCGTCCCTGTGTGACCCTTGCAGCTGCCTGCCCTGCTCAGCCTGCAGTCTTCTGTGGCACCACCGGGCTCTGGCGGTGGGAGGGGGAAATTGTCTCGGAGGGGAGCCCCAGATTCCAGGAATCTGAATTCACAATGCTGCAAGTGTCCACCTCCTCTAAAGACAAAGGGGAAATTGGGGTGCTGCTGGGATATTCTAGCTTTGTGGGTCCCTGGATGGCACGACTTGGAGGATCAGGTTGTGAGGTATCTGGGGGCCTCTTCAGACTAGAAGTACTTTGAATTCTAGAAAAACTGGAGCCCAAAGGTGCTAAGGCCCTGGGGCATCTTGTTGTTGAATGTCTCTGGCATGAAGGGACCAAGGTCTCCAGCCAAGAACAATCCCAAGATTGTGAGGGCTTGAAGCCTGCACCTGGGAGTCAATGGTATCCGAGTCTTAGATCCAGAGCTCTCAAAGCATCTTGGAGTCACTCTAGAGCTGGAGAGTCAAGGGATAAGAGGCCTGGGTTACCATGGCCACCACATCTTCTCCTATCCAGGCTCTCACCCAGCTTGGAGGAGATTGGGAATTATAGGCCGAAGGAAGCCAATGTTTCCAGAACATAAAACTCGGGCCTAAGGGAAAATGGAAGGCTAAGCACTAGAAACCAGGGCCTTAGACCCAAAGTGCTGGCGGCCTTCAGCCATACATCTGAGGGTACCAGGCACCCCAGAGTCCATCCATGAGACCCAGGTTCTCAAGAACTGCTGGCTTGAGGGGCAGGGATTTGGTTCCTGGGCCCCTAAGCATTTTGGTGTCTGATATCTAGACCTTGCTGAGCTCTGAAAAGGGCCTCCCAGATCTTTTCGGTCAGAAGACACCTCATATTTGAGAATATCTAAGGACTCGATACATTTTAAATCTGGGGTGCTAGGGAATCTGTGGGTCACCTGCACGTGAGCTGATGGCAGTATCTGTGGACTCTCAGGAGTGGGGAGCCTTCAGGCCAGTCTCGGGTGATTTCAAACCATCCTGCTGTCTCTGACCAAGAGGGTTTGGTGTCTCTGGGTCCCGGGGATATAAGAACATCTAGATGTGGGAATATCAGGTCTCAGGTGAAAATTCAGGGACCAATTTCTGGTGATTCTGGTTCCTCTAGTCTTAAGGTCTAAGTCATTTGCTATAGGGTCAGGTCTAGCAACTTCTGACTAACTTGGGGGCCGTAATATGAGTGTTTACAATGTGAAGTATGACCTGAGGTCTGGGCTTGGGATTTAGACAGAGTCGGGGTCCAAGATCCTTGGGTCTCAGGGATGTGAGCTCCTGGGCCCTCTGAGATGCAATGTTTGGAGATGTTATGAGTCTGCTCAGTCGGGGAAGAGGGAGGAAGAATCCAGAATTCAGGACTCCAGGGTCCACCTGACAGGCATCCTTATGAAGCTGGGTCTGGGATCTCAGTCCTAGATTTAGGGTCCAGGTACCAGATGCGGGACGTTTAAATCCATCCAAGCTCCAAGTTCCAGATGGACCTAAGTTTGAATTTTAGGTTCTTATGAAGTTCAGGGTTCTGGACCTTCCATTCCGGGTCTTCGGATTTCCAAACCAGCCCAATGATCCTCACCGAGCAGCCTCCTCGTGGCGACCCCCGCAGCCCGCACAGCCACAGCGCGCTGCGACCCAGTGACAGGCACGCAGGGGCGCATAGCAGCAGAGGCAGGGCACTGCCAGGGACAGCGCAGCCAGAGCAGCCCAGCGTGCAGCAGGGCGTGGGTGGCCTGGCTCACAAGCGCAGGGGTCCGAGAAGTCGCCCTCGGCGTCCGATAGGCAGTGGTACAGCAAGCTCTCGGCGCACCACAGGCAGCTGAGCCTGCGCACTAGCAGGCGACCTGGGTCCGGAGCCTCTGCGCAGCGACCACCGCGCCCGTCTGCTCTGCGGCGGAAGAGCGCTCGGCAGTGCACACAGCGTGCAGCCTCCTCAGCCTCTGGGGAGGCCTTGGCCGGAGCAGGGGTGGGGCCCGGGCCCGGGGGTGGGCGAGCAGGCGGTGCTGGGGGTGCAGCCTCGGTGAGAGGGGCAGGGAGTGACACTGGGGGACCCAGCGCTGCACCCCGTAATGCACCAGTCTTGGCGAAGCGCACTACGCAGGTAGACGGGGCAAGAGGCGGTGGCGGTCCAGATCGACGGTAGTCCTCATAGCCACGGCCGCCCCAGCCCTGGCTCCCTGCTCCGGCGAGAGACTCCGAGGGTTCTGGAACCCCAGTGAACGGTAGAAGCGGAGGGTAGCTCTGCAGAGTCAAGGGACGAGGTCAGGTTAGGGGCATCTGCAACTCTCCCTCAGGGTCCACAGGCATCAAAGGGGACTGTGTGCCCCCCACCCAAACTCTCTTGACTGAGGTTTAGACTTGAAGTCTATTCCTCATCCAAGCGTCTCGGCCCACAGTGACAGACGAAGGCATACACCTTAAGGACCTTGTGACTTTTGACCTCCCGATTTGGTCACACTCAAACCCCAGTCTTGCCCTCAGGATAAAGTAAACGATCTTAAGGGGTCCTGCCAGAGTTCCAGCGTCTTCTAACGCATTGGCTAACCTGTCCACAGCATCGCCCAAGCCCCGAGAGCTAGAGACAGGGACGTACCCACCGACCCAGGCGTCTTTCTTTCTGCCCCAGCACTGGGGATTGAACCCAGCACCTTTCCATGTGCTGGGCCAGCACTCCAACCCAGGCCTCTATCTATTCCACTGAGCCTTCAAGCTCAGTCGGCCATTTCCTTCTCATACAGCCTGGCTTCAGTTGCGGTCAGCTTAGGTTGTTGCCCAGTTCTGCCGGCTTACCACTGAGGGCGGGCGGAGGGCTCACCTGAGCGGAGGAGCAGCGACGTTGTGGGGGCGTGGCCGGCGGGAAGGCAGCCGCAGACTCCACTGTGACAATGGGGGCTGGCGCGGCTGTGGGAGGAGTCTCCTGGCGGCTGTGACCGGAGGAGTCGCTGTCCACGTGGGACTGAGGGAGATTGGTGAGGCCTCAGTCCAGGGATGCCCTTAGAGACTTCCCTTCCATGGAGAGCAAAGGGCTGTGCAGCTAGGAGGCCTGGGCTCAAACCTTTGCTCAGCCACTGACTGGTTGTGGGAGCTCCCCTCAGAGCTTAAAATGGGAGTCATCACAGTAGCTACTCATAAGGACATGTTTAGGCCAGGCTCAGACAGTGCCCTCTATAACCGAGGGACCACACAGTCCCTCAGACACCGGAGCTCCTAGAGAGAGCTCTTCCCATCCTAGCCGCTTGCTAGGGGATTCTGAGCAGGTGCTCTACATTTAGCCTCTCTCCCAGCCCAGCAAGCGGGTATCACCTCATCACATCCTTGACAACCCTTGCTTATTCATGAAGCGTCTGACTTGGCCCAGGCCTCAAACTCACATTATCTTGCCTTCCCTCCGGAGTAGTGTGGGTACGGGCATTATTTCTACTAGACTTCTAACAGCTCAGGTCACCAAGCTACCGGCCATCACACCACCCTCTCCTGTCCCCAAATCTCACTCCCTCGGCCAGTCAGTACATCCCTGCCTCATTTTCACTACAGCTCGAAAGGATAATTTCTCCACGTGGACATCTTTCTTCCACCCACTCCAGGCCGCTAGCCGAAGCCCCATTTCTTGGGCCCTCTGCTCCCGGACCTGGCTCCTACCTCATCTGTTCACAGCCTTTGCTTTACATTCCCTGAGCACCAGAGCACGCCAGACACAAAAGCTACCATTGAGGTTTCCAGCTCTGAAGAAGGGCCCCATACACAGGAACTGTGCGTGGCTGCTGGAGGGCACCTCCACCCTCGTGACCTTGAGAGTCCCTTCTACCTAAGGAACTAGCTTTGTTGCTCCCAGTGTTCTCAACAACTCCCAAAATGCATCTGGATTTTCCATGCCTCATTCATGATCATTTCACCAATGTATTCAACCTGTTTACTGAACACTTCAATGTGTACCAGGCACTGTTTTAGGGACTGGAAGTGAACAAGGAACTAGCGAAAGGATCCGTGGCCTGACGTGCTAGCTGACACACTAGCATGGAGAATGAATAAGAAATCAACAGATAAGAAAACTGTCTTGGAAGGTGGAGATTAGAACCAGATGAGGGTCATTGGAGGGGGTGGAGCAAAGGTTTGCTTTGTTTTGTTTTTGAGAGTTTTCTTTATTTTACATATGAGTGCTCTATTCATATGTAAAATAAAGAAATAAATCTTAAAAAGAAAAAAAATTTAAAAAAAAAGTTTTATTGGTTTTCTTTTTAGCTATGTGGCCCTGGGTGTTGGCCTCAGTCCCAGAGATCCGCCTGCCTCTGCCTCCCGAGTGCTGCGTGTGTTACCGTATCCAGCCGGAGAACGTTTTATATATTCCATATATATATATGGCCTCAAACTTGTAACATAGCCCAAGGATGACCTTGAATTTCTCCCCTCCTTCCTTCACCTCCCTAGTGCTAGGACCACTGATGCTAACTGTGGAACCAAAGCCAGGGGTGCATGCTAGGCCAGGGGTCTACTAAGCAAGCCCCTCCCCCCAGCCTGAAATTGCAATTTTAAATCGGCTGCTCGGTCAAGCCACCAAGAAGACGTGCGTGTAAAGCCTCAAAAAGAAAAGACAATGTGTCAGAGATGGAGAACTGTTCTAGGCAGGAGGGCCCAGCGCAGGGATGCCACCACCCTGTGGCAACGAGAGCGAGGAATCCGCTGTGATAAGAGCATGGTGAGGAGCGGCCAGCCCAGGTCCCGATGGACCTCAGGGGCCATCGGGAGTAGAGAAGCCAAGGGGGGGTTCTGAGTTGGTAAAGGGTGTGATTGGACTCAGCCCCTGATAAGAGACCCTTAGCGCTCCTCCTCCTGCCCATCTAGTGTTGGGGGGTTATCCTAGGGGTCAGGAGAGAGTGACAAGAGAAGCTGTGAAGATTTTTCAGTTGGGAGAGAAGGTTGGACACTACTGTGCAGGAAGCAGATTCTGGTCGTTCTGAAAGTAGGACCGGGGCTGGGGCTGGGACTCGGTGTAGAGTACTTGCCGAGAGTTTGAGCCCCAAGACTGAGAAAGATAGGAAAGGAGAAAGGAAGGAAGAGGGCTGGAGAGATAGCTCAGCAGTTAGACGCTCTGGCCGCTCCTTCAGGGGATCCTGGTTAGAGTCTTAGCACCCACATGGCAGCTCATGACAAGCTGTAACCCAGTCCCAGGGTCCAGCATCCGTGTGAGGCCTCCCTGGGCATGCAAGTGGGTCACAGGCATGCATACAGGCAAAGCACTCACACACATTAAAAAAAAAAATTAAAGAGGGCAGAACCAATATTGTGACCGATTCTATGGGAAGCAGGAGAAGCAGGAGGCAGTCTGGAGTGTGGTGTACCTGTGACCCCATCCTGGGGAGACTGACAGGGAGGGAGCCTGAGACCCAGGCTAGCTTCAGCACCTAACAGAACCATCACTAGCTCCTTGTCACCCCCCCCACCCTGACTATCATCAGTTTCCCAGACAGAGCCAGGTCACACCCTCCCCTCACTCACGACACTGTATGGTGCCTTCACTCAAGGTAAAGGTTAAAAAGCCCTTGTAATGGGCACATAAGACCCCACACCAGCTGTCCCTGGGTCATATGACCTGGGCAGTGGAGTAAGATCCTGTCAAAAAAATCGACAGAGTCAAAGATGACTCCAAGTTTACAAGCCTGCAGCTTAGACAGTAACTAGAACAAAGAATTATCAATTCATAGAAGGCTGGTGGCACACACCTTTAATCCCAGCACTCAGGAGCAGAGGGAGGAGGATCTCTGAGTTCGAGGCCAGCCTGGTCTACAGAGGGAGTTCCAGGACAGCCAGGGCCACACAGAGAAACCCTGTCTCAGCAAAACAAAACAAAGAAACAAACAAAAAGGAATTGTCAATTTGTTTGTCCATGTGTTTATTTCTTTTTCTCTGTTTCACACTGTAAAGCACCAAGAAAAGAGGGAAGTTTGTTTGGCTGAGTAGTATTATCCCTGGTGCCTAAAACAGAGCCTGGTCCAGGTGCTCTGTAAGAGCCCTTGAACAAATCTAAGAATCACAACACAACAACAAAACTAAGCAGCGTGCGGGGTACACCATTAAAACCCTACCCCAAAAAGGATCTAGAGCTGCAGACAGCCTAGGCAAGAGTCAGAACCTGTGCCTTGCCCCAACTCCAAAAAAAAAAAAGGAAAGAAGGAAAGAGAGAAGAGTGAGCAAGCAACTCACACATCACATGCCAGCAACCTCAGCACTCGCAGCACCTAAATCCAAGGTCAGCCTCGGATACACAGGAGCTTGAGGCTGGCCTGGGGTACATTAGACTTTATCTCGAAATAACTTCACAAATATAAATGAAAGGACAGAAAAACTCTTGAACTGGCATTATCGGTTTGGGCCTGATTTGGTGGTGTCCCTAGCATGTGGCCTTTTGCCAACTACACAGCAAATGAATATTCACAATCAACCTCCTGCCCTCCCATGGGAGAGGGACCCCCAAGACTCACCGTCAGAGGACAGGGTGTCTCTGCAGTGTCCTGGGAAGGGGAGGAGGAGGAAGAGGAAGAGGAGGGAGTGAGCGAGCCTAGGGCAGGGAGAGAGGCAGAAGTGAGTCCCCAAACCCCAGCTTCTCCTATCCGTCCCTAGGCCTGAAGGTCTGCGCCTGCCCTGCTCACCTCGGGTCAGTGCGGCCAGTGCGGCCAGCAGGCTCTTCTGGAACTCATCAGCCTCGGCAGGACTTTGAAACGTCAGGCCGAACTTGCAGTCACCCAGACTCCAGTGGTGGAAGATGGGGTTCACTTTGTTGTAAACCAAACCTGGCCTCAGGGGACACTCCAGGGTGGTCTGAGGGGCAGGTAGGGGCTAGGTCAGACGACCCTGGCCACGCCTGTGACTTTCAAGCCCTGCCGCTGTGCACACTCCAGCCCTACTACCTCATTCCCAACTCCAGATGTGCCTAGACACCCCCACACCCTAGTTTCAGCAGACACTGTGTGACCCTGCAGCACTCCTCCAATCCTTTGATTTCTATACTAATTTCTAATCTCTCCCTCTGCTGTCCCAGTAGGAACCTCAGATCTTAAGACAAAACAAAACAAACCACCTCTTCTCATAACCTGACAAATGCCTCTTTTGACTGAAGAAAAGGGATTATTCACACTTTACCGAATTTATAACGCAATTATTACAGCTAATTCCTTTTGGATACCTCAAAAATCCCCGAGAACACACCCAGAGACGGTCACCTTCCATACAGTGGATGCTGACCCCCTTGGCAGTCCGTCCCTGTCCTGTCCTGACATCAACGCTTCCTCTATACTGTTCCTGCCGGCCTGCTCTGAGGTGCAGCTCTCCCTAGCCCAGGCCGGCCTGGGCTATCCTCCTGCCTCACAATCCTCCTGCCTCAGTGCTGGGATTAGCAGCATGTGGCACAGGGCTGTCAACCACGAGTGACACTTCTAAGCACACCCCACAAATGCCTCCAGATACTTAGGGCAGACAAGGGCCAGTTGGTGGAGGGCCTCCTGGTGAGCATCTGTGAACAAGATGAAGCCAGAGGAGGGTTCTGAGCACAGAAGGGACATGATGGGAGTTGGGTCGTTGTGGAACAGGCCAGGGTTGGAGGAGGAGCAGGAACAGGGCAGAAAGGCCACTACCGAAGTAGCTGTGGTAGAATAGCCAGAAAAGCAGTGGACACAAGCTTCCTGACACCCCACAGCGCCCCCAAGCCCCAGCTCTTAATTCACGAACCACGGCCCACTCTGAGTCCCAGTGGCAGAGGGACAAAGTGACCTCTCCTTGCCCCTCCCTCCCCAGCCCCACCCCTCCTTCCCCGGGGCTCATCCCACTCCCACACCCCAGGGTGGCTCACTTTCTGGTCCCGAAGCCGCTCCCCGTGGATGACGTAGTGCCCCTGGCGGGCCCCCCCCTCGGGCCTGGCCCCTCGGACCCGACACACGCTCACCTGGCTGAGGCCCCCGCCCCCCACAGGCAGCCAGCCCCCACTGGAGTCATCTCGGGCCATCACCACGGCTCGGACCCGCACCATGTACCTGGAAGAGGCAGGACGGAAGAACACAGGCCGTGAACTCACATCCAGCCCCTGGTTTTCGTGGTGCCCCCAAACCCTTTCCTCCTCTTTTATCTCTTACCTCCGGATTTAGCTGCCTCCCTCAAGCCACTAGCACCCCCAAGCCCTTGCCCACTTTCTTCTGTCATGGCTTCTTTCTTCTTGGTGACACCGTGACCACCTACCTTGTCCGTACCTACCTTTTCTCACTAGAGCCACCTTTCCAGCATCTTTTCCCATCCCCACCCCCGGAGCCTGGGTTTGCCCCTTCCCCTCCCCCTCCTGCCCATCCCCTCAACCCCAGTCTCCTTCCCTCTCATCACAAACCCATAGCCCCACCCATTGTCCCCCCTCACAGCTGGGTTCCTGCGCATACGTATTTTCTCTGGACCCATCAACTCCACGCCAATGCCCCCAACACTGCCTCCGCACCCCAGTCGCCCAGGCCACTAACTGGGTGAGAAACCCTGGCTCTTTCCCCCCACCCCTTCCCGGATTTATGAATGAGACCGGATGCAAAGCTCACTGAGTCACCCAGCAACCGGGAGATGGGCAGGGAGCAGAGAGAGAACCAGAAATGGCCAGAAAGAGAGGCCGAGAAGGAGATGGAGGCAGAGAAGCCAGCAACCCAATCGGCAACCGAAAGGATCCAAGGAGCATTTCATTCACAAAAACCAAGGCTGCTCCCTTTGGTCTCAGTTGAGGGAAGCCAAAGAAGAGAGCCGAGAGGGGGGAGATGATGATCCATCCCTTCACCCCCGCCCCAATCCTTCAGAAGCAGTTTACCCCGCCCCCAGCCTAAGGGCTGGAGCCCTCCGCCCAGCAATCAGGGTTAGCATCCAGCCCCACTGTCCCCAGGCTCAGGGACCCTGGAGTCCCAGCCCGAGGGACCCAGGCAACGAGTTC
The DNA here is from genome assembly GCA_028658305.1 of Pachyuromys duprasi. NCBI lineage: Eukaryota > Metazoa > Chordata > Mammalia > Rodentia > Muridae > Pachyuromys > Pachyuromys duprasi. The sequence goes on from CM053758.1 coordinate 2,935,944, forward strand.
TAGCCCCCTCCCCCACCTGCAGGCTGTCGGGTTTCCCCAGCCGTTCAGGAGGGGAAGGGGCGGCCACAGCGCCCCCAGCCCCCTTTTCTCAATGGGATGGGATTTTGTGAATGAGCGGTCACGTGACACTGCTTCCTTTGTCCGCCCGCCTCCCCCAACAACAGGTGAAGCAGGGAAAGAGGGCAGGGGTCCCCCCCCAAAGGCCTAGCTGAGATGGGACACTGAGATCTCAGGGTGTCCTGCGTTCCCCACACATCTATTTTCCCGGGGAGAGTAGTCCTCAGAGTTCCTCAATGGCGAGGGTCCGCCGAGGAATTTTGTGAATGGGGCATCCTCGGAAGAAGTCCAGGACCCCCGAATGGAGACTGCTCCCCCGAATGGCTGCCGCGTAGTTTGGGGCTCCCACCCCTCTTGTTCTCCCAGGCGGTGTCCGCGGGGCGCAAGGGCGGGCAGGGGGGCGCAGCTGCAGTCCTTGCGGCCCCCTCACCCAGGCAGGCGCTCTCCTCAGCCCCCCGCCCCCTCGCCGCTCTTGGGCACCTGCCTGAGAGGTTCCGGCCGGGCTCCGAGCGGCGGCAACGCGGCCTCCTCCTCCTCCTCCTCCTGTTGGCTCCCGCTCCCTCGCTGGCTCCGGCGGCGCTGGAGACGGGCACCGGGAGCCGGGGCGAGGGGGGGAGGGAGGGGGAACCTGGAAGACGTGGGGGGGAGGGGGCGGCTTGGGGGAGGGGTAGGAGCAAGGCGGGCCTACATGCCCGCTGGGTCCTAGAGCCCGGCTCGGGCTACAAAGAACTCCCCGTACAGCCCCCATTTTCTCGGGACCCAGAAGAGTATCCCCCACTTTTCCACTTATCTGAACGGCTGATCCCTGAGGATGTGGGAGGGAAACAGAGCTAGGCCCTGGTCTTAGGGTTCTAGAGGCAAGGTGGTCCACGGTCCCGGCTCTGGATGGGAGGGGCAGGATGCCTGGCAGGGTTCGAAAAGGGGAGGGGCCTGCGAGCTTGAGTAAGGAGGAGGTTTGGAGGCTGAAGGAGCAGGGAGGGTGCGTCACCAAAGGGGCGGGCGGGTAGGCCTCCTGAGACGCGCGAGCGGAGACAGGGTCTTGGAAAGAGAGGTGCTGCCAGGACTCGGCGAAGTGGAGCCTGGGGATAAATTTCCTCAGGGGCAGGACCGATAAGAGGCCCAAAGGGAGGAGCTACGTAGCAGTGTTCGCAATGGGCGGGGCCCGGGGAGGGGCTCAGCGGAGAGGGGCGGGGCATTGCGGAGGGGTGGGGCTTACGGAGAAGGGCCTGCCCACTGGGAAGACGTCCTAGTATTTCCAAGGGTGATCCAGGTTCGAAGGGCTGCGCTCCCGCTGGCTCGCAGGGGGCGGGGCCTCGAGCTAGGGGCGGGGCCTAGATCTCGGGGGTCATCCTCGCTGTCTCGCCCACTTCCCTTCACCCGCACACCCGTTCTTTTCGGTTATTTTCTGCTACGGCCGTTCCCCGCCCTGCCCTGGGCCCACGGGGCCGTGGTCTGATCTTTGGTCGGCTGGAGGAGTCGGTGAGTGGGGTCTACTGAGCGGAGGAGCCGGGGCGGAGCTTGAAGGAAAGGGGTGGAGCCTAAGTTAAGAGCTGTCACAAACGCGGAGCGGGAAAAGTTTAGGAGGCTTGAGGATTTGCTGCTGGCCGAGAAGAGGGAGGGATCCAAATGATCGACAGAGAGAGACGGTGGGTGATCGGAGGGCTAGGACGGAAGGCCTAGGGGACTGATTAGACCACAGTCCCCGGTACTTATTAGGCACAGGGGCACTGGACCTGGGCGGGGGCGGGGCGCGGCCCGAGTCCTTGACAATCGGAGGCGGGACTAGAGAACGGGGCGGGGCCGAGGCCTCAGGGGCCGGGTCAGGCCAGCGCTAGGAGAGGAGCTTCAGTTCCTCGTTGGCTGCTGGGCACGATCACCATCACCAGCGTGGTCTGAAACTGTCAACCTAACCGGCCAAGTGGTCAGGGTTGGCGCCTGGGTACATTAGGAAGCAGGACTCAAGCGTAAGGCCCGCGGCTTTGAGGCCATGGCGAAGGGGGGAACTGGAGGCGTAAAAGACCAGGGCTGAGAGAATCTTGGAGGACAGGGCAGGCCAATGCGGACAGGGGCAGTCCGAGAGCAGAGCCCGCCGGCTGACTGGCGTTAGTTTTTTTTTTTACCACAGTCCCCGACCTCCTTCGAAAATGGGGAACGTGCAGTCGGAGCCGTCTGCGGGCGGGGGCTCCCGTAAAGAGCAGGCCTCAGAGCGTGCCTCCGACTCCCGCAGGACGCCTCTGGCGGAGCCCGAGGTGACCCCCTCCTCCCCTGCCATGCGCCTGGCTCGAGGGCTGGGCGTCTGGTTCCCTGGCAGTTCCGGGCCCCCGGGACTCCTGATGCCTCCGGAGCCCCAGGCCTCACCCTCGCCCCTGCCCCTGACCTTAGAACTGCCCTCGCCAGTGACACCCCCTCCAGAGGAGGCTGCGGCGGCGACGGCCGTCTCCACTCCACCCCCGCCCCCCGTGGGGACCCTGCTGCCCACGCCATCTAAGTGGCGGAAACCCACGGGCACTGCAGTGCCTCGGATCCGCGGCCTTCTGGAGGCCGGCCACCGTGGTCAGGGCGACCCTCCGAGCCTCCGCCCACTGCCGCCGCTGCCCCGGCAACTGACCGAGAAAGACCCGGTCCCGAGGGCCCCAGCCCCACCGCCGACGCCCCTGGAGCCGAGGAAGCAGCCGCCACCAGCGCCGCCGCCTTGCGACCCGCAGCCCCCGAGCCGCAGAGTCGCTCTGGCCGCCTCGGCCGCAAGCCCTGCAGACAGCCAGGTCAGGCACGGCAGCGAGGGGCAGGTGGCCGCGGGAGCCCGCGGAGGGGCGCCTCCCCAGGCAGGAGAAGGCGAAATGGCTCGGTCCGCCACTTCCGAGTCTGGCCTGAGCCTGCTGTGTAAAGTCACCTTCAAGTCAGGGCCCCACTTGTCCCCCACGTCGGCCTCGGGCCCCCTAGCAGCCAAAGCCTCACTCGGGGCCGGAGGTGGCGCGGGACTGTTTGCCTCTTCGGGGGCCATCTCCTACGCGGAGGTCCTGAAGCAAGGGCCCCAGCCTCCCGGAGCCGCTCGTCCCTTGGGAGAGGCACCTCGTGCGGCTCAGGAAACCGAGGGCGGTGATGGAGACGGCGAGGGGTGCTCTGGTCCCCCTTCGGTGCCTGCTCCCCTTGCCCGGGCTCTACCACCCCCCCCTTATACCACCTTCCCAGGTTCGAAGCCCAAATTCGACTGGGTGAGCCCTCCCGATGGCACTGAACGGCACTTCCGATTCAATGGGGCTGTCGGGGGAATCGGGACACCCCGGCGGCGCGCGACCACGCTCTCGGGGCCTTGGAGCTCCCCCCCACCAAGGTCAGGTCAGACACACGCGGCGCCGGGGCCCCGGAGGCCCGCACCTGCCCTGCTGGCGCCGCCCATGTTCATCTTCCCAGCGCCCACCAATGGCGAGCCCGTGCTCCCGGTGCCTCCGAGCCCGCAGACGCCTCCACTGCCCCCGCCGCCGCCCACACCGCCAGCCACGCCGCCGCCGGCCCCGCCGCCCACACCGCAGCCGCCGGCGCTCCCGAGGACACCGATACTGGCGGCCCGCCCGCCTACCCCAGGCCCCGGCCACGTGGAGTCAGCCTCGGCTCCCGCCCCCGCCCCTGCTCCACCCCCTCCCGCGGCTGCCGACCAGGCCCCGGCCCCGGCCCCGGCCACACCCCAAGTTCCAGCAGCGGCTCCGGCCGAGCCGTCACCCCCGGTGCCCCAACCCATCAAGATTCGTACACGCAGGAACAAAGGTCCCCGCGCGGCCCGCGCTGTGCTCCGTGAGGAAGGGACATCTGGAGACGGCCCTCGAGAAGCAAACGCAGCTCCGGTGACTGACAGCAGCAGTGGAGCGGGCGGCGGGGGCAGCAACGGATCCTCGGCAGCCGGGACCCCTAACAAGGGCGCAGCACGCCACTGGCCGCCTTTCGAGGTGCTCAACTCTTGTCCCTGCAAGTGTTACTGCCGCCACCAATCCCGCCATCGTCGCCTGCCACGCAACGTGTCTGCCTGGTGAGGGAGACCGAGGAGTGGACGGTACAGGGGGCCCTCCAAATTCCTGCACCCATTCCCCCCAGTCATAAGGTTCAACGCTATGGCCTCTTGACTCAACCCAGCTGAACCCTAGGAGCCCTGACCTTTTACTGGCCTTTAGCCCACCCCAAGCTGACCCTTGGTCCTTATTCTCTGTAGCCTTCCTGCGGTCCTGACCATATTAACTACCCTGACCCTGTCCCTGGGCACTAAGGACCGGCTCTATGCTTTTTCAGAGATACGAGTTGTCTTTCTGGAACCTCAGGGTGGAGTAAATTAGTAGGCCTCCAACTTTCCTAGGTTCAGGGAAACTCCCAGCTTTCCATACCTCATTCCAACCCCACCTACTCACCTACCCCAGACCAAGGCTCTGGCCACTAAAGTGGATGTGGCCCAGCCTTCTGGCTACAAAAGCTGCTTTCCCAAGAGGGGACAGCAACCCTCTCTCCACCTTTGCTGGATTTGGTTGCCAGGTCCTGGCTATGGACAAAACCCTGAGGGGCTTCGCCAGGGCTCCCTACACGGATGTATCTCTGCCTCCAAATGCCCCTAGGAACCTTTGACAGCCTTCAGGGTTGCCCTTACGCCCGTGGGGAAGTGACACGTGGAGTCAACACAGACCCTGTCAATTCTTCCTCCTCCCAGGCTGAGTACACCCACCAACCACCTGAGCGAGCCACCCTGGGTGGCAACCGTCAAGCTGGCTGGCTCCCTAGTAGCTGGCCTGGAGCACTACGACTTGCAGGCCACCCATTCCACCTGAGTGCCCAGCTCCCTCTGCCTCCCCTTCCTTGCCAATAAAGTACCCAGTCTACACAGCTTGAGCTGCCTATCCACTATACTGGGGGGATGGGGGGCTGAGGAGTTGAGCACAACCAGGCTTCCTTTTTAAAGTCCCAACTCCTTCGAACGCGCCAGCCCAAGCCCAAAGTGCTGCTAAGTGTGCATCCAAACACAGGCCCCTTCATGGTCAGTGCTGTGCCAAGGTCACAGGTCACTCAAGAGCAACAGTGAGGACAAGCAACTGGACAGCATTCTTGGCTTGGCTGTGGACTTTAATGGACTTCACCCCTTAAACAGTTTTTCCAAGAACTTCAAAGCAGGAAACCAGCTAGTAGGCCGGCCAGTGGGTCTAAGTTACAGCTCAAGGAGGCCAGACTGGGCATATTCATCTCAGGACCATTTATTACAGAGGCCTCCAACCGCCGGACGGAGCCCACAGACAAGGTCAGTTTCGCAAGTCACTTTAAAAAATATTTAATCCTCAGCCAAGATTTTAGAATTGAGACACATGGTGCTTCACTAAAAGAAAACTAGTCCTTTGGCCCAGCACCATAAAGCACCCGCAGCTGGCTGTGGGCCGGTACTCTCCTGTGGACCACTGCACATCAATGCTTAAAATCCAGAGCAATGGCCACTGGGCAACACACACCCAGGATGCCCAATGAGCCCCAAACCCTCAAATTCTCCAGAAGCAACTATCTTCCACCTCCACCATCCCACTGGGGAGACTGGAGCCCATAAGAGGTTAGTCCACCTTTATTGAAGGCCAGCCTACACTGCGATTTTTGGACTAGCCGTGTCCCGCCCTGGCCAAGGCTCAGACAATCATCTCCAGCTGCCGCGCATACTCGATGACCTGTTTGGCCAGCTCGGTGGAAGGGATGGTGGTGTCCTCTGGCTTCTGCTGCTGGCTGGCAAAGCTGTAGTAGCTGTTAGGGCCCAGGACCCAACCTCGCTGAGGAAAGAGATGAGAACCAGCTGGGTGACCCCACAGGCTGCTTCCGTCCCACAGCCGCCTCTCACTTTGCTATGGCCCCTTTCTCCACGGGGCACCGCTACCAGATTAAATGGAGGCAAAAAGTGTCACTCTGTGCCGCGGTTTCTCCAGGTCTGAGATGGGCACACCGTCACGCTCCTCTGTGGGTCTACTCTGAGGACCCACAGAACTGCTGAGCAGTGAGAACTATCTGGCCACAGTAAGTACCGACAACTGTCACCATCACTCCTAATCCATCCCTTTGGTGTCTTAGACCACTTGGCTGGACACCAAAGTCACAATGCAGCAGGAGTCACCCACACCCCACACCCCCAGAGTCACCGCTCTACCCAAGCGAAGCAGTGTCATAGACAAGCTGCTTCTAAGAATTCTAAGGGCAAAACAAACCTAAGAGGCTGGGCATCCCCTTCCATGGGAAGGCCAGCAAGCTCAGACAGACTGAGCCACTTCCCTGAGGTCTCACAACTGGATTTAGTCGTGGACAGCGTCTGGTCTCCTAGTGTCCTCCTAGACTACCCATACTGTGCACCGACACTGCTAAGACAGGGTACAGTGGCTTCCATTCCCCCACCCTGATCCACACCACAGCCACCTTCTTGGCGTAGTCTGTCATCTTTTTGGGTGTGTTGAAGAACAGGATCCGGGTAGCCTCAGCAAAAAGGATCTTCTCATAGGCCTTCTCAATGCATCCTGCGATTTCATCCCTGGAAGGCGACAATTCTCACCACTGAGCCTCGTCCCAGGCCATCCTCCCAGGACTGACTACAGCACTTAGGGTTTACAGAGAAGGGACTAACTTGACCAGTCACAAAGGTCCATGCTGAAGCTCAGTCTCTGGAGAACCTTCTAAAGGAGGCTCTTGTGGGAATGAAGAGTGCTCCTCTGGCATGCCTGACACACGGCTCAAGCCCCAGTGTCACAGAAAACCAGGAGCGGTGGTGCGCACCTACAATCCTGCACTTGGGAGGTGGCGGCAGGAGGGACAGCTCATGGCCAGCCTCGGCCACTTGAAACTCCTTCCGAATACCCCAATACCACTCGGCCACATGGAACTCCTTCCGAATACCCCAATACCACTCGGCCACATGGAACTCCTTCTGAATATCCCAATACCAATCTCATGGCTGGGAGTGCAGCTCAGCAGCGGAGTACTCACTTAGTTTGCACCAGGTTCTGACTCAACGGCCGGGGCGGGGCTGGGGGGACGGGGAATACACTATGAAAAACACCAAGGCACCAATCACAGGAACCAGGCAGGGTGGCATCGGGGGAAGGGCAAGGATGGAAAGCCCCCACATACCTGATGGTATCCAACAGGATATCGATGAAGAAAGTATAGCTCTCAGCGGGGATGTTCCCCTTGGCCAGGAACACCTTATTGTAACTACCCTCCATCAGGTACTGGCAAGGAAAGAGGAAGAGGATGAAGCAGCGCAAGCCCCCCCCCCCCCGGTTCCCTTGGTGCCTCCCAATCCCTGCTCTTCCTGAACACCGTCTACCAGTTAGTCCCCCGTGCCCAGTGGACTGGGTCTCTCCTCTTAAGAAAACCTGCCTGGCTTATACACTCAACCTGGCAGTCCTCTGAGCGGACACACAACCACCTTCTCTCCAATTATAAGGAGAGGAAGAGGTGTATCAACCCCGGCTCCACACCCCTGAACTGCGGCTCCTACCTGCCACCCTCCCTCCTCACAGCTAAGCCCTCAAGAGGCCTCAGCACCACACACAACTTCATAACCTCGGTTCCCACCGCTCCACCCTGGTCTTCCTTTCCTTGTTCCACTCTCTCTCTCTTCACTGTCCCTCAGATATGGCAGGTCGGAGACTCGGGATGCAGACAGCCTCTGCCAGTTGACGTCTCAGGCCTTTCAGAACCTTCCTGACCCCTCCCAGGCCCAGGTCCCCAGGTCTCTCTCACTACACAGGTGCCTCATTCTCTCGGTACTGATCAGCCTCCCCACCTCCCTTTTTCTAGATTAGGGGTTCTGTCTGATTTCCATAACATGAAAACCTACCCTGGTTCCTGGAATGTATCTGATTTGCTGGTTGGTGGATTTAAAATAGCTAATCCTTCTTCCAGAAAACCCTCTCCAAGGCCTGGGCTTGCTAGCACCCACCTCAGCCAGGGGCCCCAACCCCTGCCCAGCCTTACCTGCTCGAGGGACACAGGGTGCTTGATGTAGACGTTTGTCTGGATGTCTTTGGCAGGCAACCGTTCTAATTCTGTGTGGAACTCGGCCACTCGGTTCTGAGACAGCAGGAAGAGGAGGTTGAGGCCAAGGAGCTGGTGCATGTAGGCTGACTCAGGAAGCTGCTCCCTGTAAGCCAGGTAGTGGAGGGAATCAAGGTCAGTAGGTCCTAGGGAGCTAACCAAGCGGCTTTATCTCCCTTCCAGAATCCTTACAACTATTTGCAGGAGTTCAGACGAGTCAAGAACAGAGGGAAGAGAGGCCACAAGTCACATGGACCAATTGGACACCTCACTGCACGGTGGCTCAGCCTATCTCCAGCTGCTCAGTAGCTGTCACCAAGGAACCACACCTTAAGGGCAGGCTCAGTAAATGTAAGTGAACCAAATGGCCTAACCTAGGCAAAGCCATAAGAACAGCATCCAGAGGGTGGGTACTCGCTAAGCAGAATGTTTACCTAACATGAGGAAAGCGCTTGGTTCCATCCCCAGCACTGCCTAAACCAGACTCACGGTTGCATGCCTGTAACCCCAGCCAAAGGGAGGTAGAAGCAGGAATATCAGAAATTCAAGGTCAGAAGGGCTTGAGTTCTCAGCCATCTTGGGGCCCAAAAGACAGTCTCAAAAGCAAAAGCTGGGTATGGTACCCCATGCCTTTAATACCAGCACTCAGGAGGCAAAGGTAGAATGACAATAAATTTTGAGGCCAGCTTGAACTACATAGCAAAACTCAAAAACAAGCCAGGCAGTGGTTGCTCACGCCTTTAATCCCAGCACTCCAGAGGCAGAAGCAGGTGGATCTTTGAGTTTCAGGCCAGCCTGGTCTACAGAGTGAGTTCCAGGACAGCCAGGGCTACAGAGAAACACTGTCTGGAAAAAAAAAACAAAAACCAAAAACACAACAACAAACAAACCAGCAGGGGGCAGCACCATACAAACTCTCCAGGCTTAAGGCAGGTGGCCCACCCGGCGCAAATGGCTGCTACAGACATGTGAGTTAGAAGAGCCAAGGCCAGAGCACTAGCAGATGAAGGGTAACAACATGAAGTGTACCACACTGTGTAGAGGAAACACAGAGAAAAAATATATAAGGGAAATCCGATTAGAGGGGCCGAAGAGATGGCTCAGCAGTTAAGGCTCAGCACTTCAGAGGTTCTGAGTTCAATTCCCAGCCACAACATAACGACTCACAACCATCTCTAATGGCATCTGGTGCTCTCTTCTGGTGTGCAGACATACAGGAGACAAAGCACGTATTTTATATATGTGTGTGTGTGTATGTGTGTGTATATATATATATATATATATATATATATATATATATATATATATATATATGTATGTATGTATGTATGTAAATGGTTTAGAAACTTAGAGAAATGGACCACACAAACCAAGTGAACTACTTAAACCCAGTCTCAAGACCTCCAAGTCAATCCTCTGTCCTCCCACTTCTGTGGACACAGCGAAGAACAGCAATGGTCCCCAGCTGAAGAAGCTGGTAACCGACCTACCAAGTAATCAGCCCTCCTCCCCGCTCCAGTCCCCTTCCCAGAAGACCCAACGTCACTTGTAATCAAAGTAGTAGCACTTGAGCTGGGCCATGTAGCGCTCGAAGGAGGGGATGTCCTTGCAGAGGATGCTCCACTGGGCCCCGATCTCCAGAATATCACCTGCGAGCAAGGGGAGGGGCTTTCAGGTGGTAACTGGAACCCCCCTCCCGGGATCATCGTTACCTGCTCATTCCCAGACACCTTCCACCCCCACCCATCACCTTCAATGGCCCTGGTGACACTCACGGGCCAGAATGAGCTGCTGTTTGGTCAGTTTGCTCCCTGTGGTTGGCAGGAAATTGAGTTCCAGCAGAACCAGCTGAAGGGAGGAACAGGGATGAGACTTCAAATATGGATTACTTACATTCTCTGCATTTGAAAAGGGAGCTTGCAGGCATCCAAACTCAGACAAACTGCTGTGTGCGCTAAGCGAGTCAGAGAGTCAGCATACGGCCAGAGCACACTGACAGGGCCAACTGGATTACCTCACCATACAATTCCTGAACTCTCCACTGGGAAACAGGAGGGACTCCTTACCCGGTGGAGTCATGGGGAGACTCCAATGATCTCACTTCCTCCTGTTGTTATTTTTAGCTTGTTTTGGGTCTCTGTTTTGTTTGCCACAGACTCTCCCTAAGAGGCCAGTCGGGCCTAGAACTGGAGATTCTGTGCCAGCCTCCTAATTGCTAGGATTCCAAGTGTGGGACATCGAGCTTCCCCAGCACGCTGCCTGAGAAAGGGTAACTAGGCTGGGCCCCGATTAATGTCAGAGTGTGTCGTCCTGACCTTCCCCTTCCCCCAAACCAGCCCAGCCACCGTTCCCTGGTAAACCCAGGGACGTATTTTGTTGTTCTGTCACATCAGCATCATTGCTACACACTTTGAGATGAGGTCTCTATGTCGCCCTAGGCGTCTTGAACTCGCTGCTGGAGACCAGGCTGGCCTTCCAGACCCTTGCCTGTGTTTACAACAGAACCTCATGTTCCCCTAGGTTCGCTGCGGCCCCCAACTCCAACTGGTGGGCCTCTTCGCACAGTCGCATCCTAGCCTGTGCTCTCCCACAGCTCGCCCTGGTTTACCACACAGTCCCTCAGCCCCGTCAGCTCAACCTCGTTCTTTCACCATCCCCTCGTTCTACATTTGGTAGTGTCTGCTCCCACCCCTGCCGCTCCAAGCACCATAACCAGTCTTTCCACCGTGGGGCCGCGTTCGGTCTGTCCAGCCTGTCTCTTTCCGTTCCCCGGCCCTCTCTACCAGCCTTGAGCTCCTGTCACCTTCCCTCAAGCACTAGGCGTCTAGGACCCGGCGAACCCTACCTTCAGGCGGCCCAGCTCTTCCCCACATTTACTAAGATTCGGGCTCTTCCGGTTCCATTCGTCTTTGAGTTGCTCGTACATGCCGGCCGCTGCCTGCAGGATACCGCCCGGGCTGGCCGCGGGCCCCGAGCTCGCGACGCCGCTCGTCCCGTTCACCGTAGCCCCCGTGGCCGCCATCTTTCGTGATGCGGCAAACCGCCGGCCTGACTTACGGCAGCGACGCCGAGAAATGCTCTCCCGGCGGAAGTGAGGCCGGGAGGTGGAGCCCAAAGCTGGAGGCGGAGCTACGACTGCCAGCCCCTGGCCGACGCGGGAGGACCGCCGCAGCTCTCTCCGCGGCGCCTTCACCGCCCGGCCCTTAAGGAACATGTCGGAGCTCCGCCTCTGCTGTCATTCAAAATGGTGAACGGAAGTCGGTTTGTTCCAACTGAAAAATGAAACCCCCAATGCCCCGCCCACTCCCTTAGCCAATATGGCCGTCCTGGCTTCAGTCCATGGGCTTTCCAACTAAGCATAACCTCTCTGAGCCAAGAGGTGGCAATGTGGAGCCATTTGGAAAACGTCAAAGTGTCACTACATAGGCTTTGAGAGGACTAGCAGGTAGGATTTAAAATCAGAGCATCATTATCTCATTTTTGAAATTAAAATATAATTATGGGCCGGGTTGGTGGGGCCTTTTATCCTAGCGCTCAGGAGGCAGAGGCAGGCGGATCTCTGTGAGTTCAGGGCCAAGCTGGTCTACATAGTTCCAGGATAGCCAGGGCTACACAGAGAAATCCTGTGTTTTAATGTTAAATATATAACATAATATCCATTATATATATATATATATATATATGAATTACAAAAGCTGGGCATAGTGGCAGAGTTTGAGCCCTGTCTGATCTATGCTGAGAGTTCCAGGACATCCAGGTTTACATTTAAAAAACCTTGTTTCAAAGAAAATATATATATTAAATATATTTAAATGATAATATATATGCTATAACATAATTTAAATATATTAAAATATATTTAAAAATATATTATATGTTATAGCATATATATTATCATTTAAATATATATTTGTGTGTGTGCATATGTGTATAAATATATAAAATTTAATACAGGCTGAAGAGATGGCTCAGGGGTCAGGAGCACTTGCTTCTTTCGAAAAGGACTCAAGTTAGATTCCCAGCACCCTCACAATGGTAATTTCAGTTTCAGAGGCTCTGATACTCTCTCCTGACCTCTGAAAGCATCAGGCACACATGTGGCAGGCAACACATTCATACATAACAAAATGGGGCTTGGGGGTTTTGTTTGCTTGCTTGCTTGCTTTGGGTTTTCAAGACAGTGTTTCTCTGTGTAGCCCTGGTCATCCTGAAACTCAGTTCGCAGACCAGGCTGGCCTGGAACTCACAAGAGATCCACCTGCCTCTGCCTCCCAAGTGCTGGGATTAAAGCCATGCGCCACCGCTCCTGACTCATAAAAAAAAATTAAATAGTACATTCATTTCCCTTTTTTCTTCCTTCCAACCCTTCCCAGGTAGCATAAATCCCCACCAAAAGCACAGCCTTTTCATTCTCTCCTAAACATACAAATGTATATTCTTAAATATGTGAATACAGCCTGCTCAGTCCATATGCTACTACTTGTATTACTTGTATTTATATAAGTACAGGGCTTACCACTTGGTATTGTCATCACATTGGGCAGCTTTTCCCTTCAGAAACTGCTACTGTCCTTAGCATTCCTAGTTGGCTGTGGCCCGCCGAGACTCTTCACCTCCGTGGTGTTAGCATGTCTATCGATGCTCTTCTTGTTCAGATATCTTTTAGATTGTCATGTCCTTGAGAGTTCACCTGTAGCTTTTCTGACATTTCTAAAAACCTTTCCATGTGTTTATATTTGTACATAAAAAATTTAAACATAAATGTATGAACTATCTATAGAAAACCATACGGGCTTATGGTTTAAATGCCACAAAGCAGAGGATTTGTGGGGTTTTGTTTTTTTTAATATAATTTTATTACAATTTATCCCCGCTGTAGCCTCACCCTTGTTCCCTTATTTTATTATTTTAACTATTTTTATTTTGGTTTTGGTTTTTGAGACGGTTTCTTTGTGTATCCAGGCCTTCCTGGAGGTGTTTTGGTTTTGGTTTTGGTTTGTTCTGTCTTTCCAGACAGGGTTTTTTCTGTGTAGCTCTGGCTGTCCTGGAACTCTTTTTTTTTTTTTAATAAAGATGTATTTGTGTATTTTATGTACTGAGTATCTGCATGTGCCTCTGCAGACCAGAAGAGGGTATCCAATACCATTAAGATGGTTGTGAGCCACCATGTAGTTGCTTGGAATTGAACTCAGGACCTCTGGAATAGCCAATGCTCTTAAGCACTGAGCGATCACTTCGACCCTATGTCCTATGTGTATAAAATCACTAACTTGTGTTGGAGAAGGCGCATGCCACAGTATTAGTGTCAGGGGACTAATTAGGAGAGATGGTTCTGTTCCCATCATGTGTGATCTGGGAGGTCGGAGGTTGCCAGGGTTACCTGAAGAGCCATCTTCACTAGCCAGAATTTCCCAATTTTATTCAACATCCACTTCCACCATTGGTACATAAATAACCCCCCCCCCAAAAAAAAGATCCTGAACAACCCCCTCAAATAGCCCTACAATAAATTATTCTCAGGGTAGGGTTTGCATCATAGGCTGGGCCACATGCCCTACATCACACTGTTTTCCGTCTATCCTTTTGTCCTGTGGACAACCCAGTGTCTTCAGAAGGGCCCTTGCCCACACACAAGCACATTAGGTGACATTAGGAATGGAACATGGTTACCCTAAACTTGGAATCAAGGCTTCCGTCTCTGCCACCACCCTGTGGTTGATGCGGTGGGGACCTTGTGATGAGTGACCAATAGGACTTTTGGATGGACCTGTAGAACCCTCAACCCTTCCTTCTCTGGACAATCTGACATGCAGATTACAGCCTCAGATGGTGAAGATGGAAGTCTTGAAGTCAGAGTCCACATTCAGAGCAGAAACTATGGACTTCTGCACACACTGAAGGATCAAACCTGAAGCCTTTGTTAACAAAACTGAGGAGCAAATAGTAGGGAAAGCTCTAATCTCAGAATTTAGAAGATGAAGGGAGAAGGATCAGAGTTTCAAAGTCATCTTTCAGCTATATAACCAGTTCAGGGCCAACCTGGGCTACATGAGACATCCATCTCCAAAAAGGGGGAGGGAGAGGAAAAAGAAACAGGGGCTGGAGAAAAAGAAGCCAAGCTCACTGGCACATGTTTGGAATCTCAGAATTCATAAAGCAGACACAAAAGAGTCACTCCAAGTTTGAGGGCAGCTTGGTCTGCTTAGTGAGCTCTGACCAGCTCTGCTACACAGAGAGACGTCAAAAAGAAAGACAGGCAGACAGAAGGAGGTGGGGGAGGCAGTGTAATGGCTCATTACACTGGTAATGGTAAATGTGCTTGCCACCTACCAAACATGAGAACTTGAGTTGGATTCTGGAACTCATACGGTAGGAAAAAGGCCCCTGAGTTGTTCTGACCCCCACATGCGAGCTGTGCCCCTCCCTCACCACCCCAACACACAATGAGAACAAAAAAAAAAAAGCCATCCCAAAAGCTTCATGAATGACCACTTCCGTCCAGAACTCTCAAACTCAGGCCTTACTCCTTTCAACCTGCACAAAATCCCTCACTGCCCCTAAGCCACTAGCTGGTTGCTGGCACTCAAAATGCATACCGGCTGCTGCAAGCACCAGATTATCAGAACTTGATGCAGCCCACAGAGATCACCCAGAGTAGAGAACCCTGCAGTGTGAGAGGGGCTGAACTGCTGGTGTGGGTCTTCATCAGCCTGACTGAGTGTAGCCAGCTGGACGGTGGCAGCCATCGCTGCCGGCCCTCCTACAGCACCCTGAATAGCTTCTCAGTGAAATAAAAAACTGTTAAGAATGGAAACTGGGGCTGGAGAGATGGCTCAGCAGTTAAGAGCACTGGCTGCTCTTCCAGAGGTCCTGAGTTCAATTCCCAGCAACCACAAATAATGTGATCTGGTGCCCTCTTCCAGTGTTCAAGTGTACATGCAGATAAAGTCCTTATATACATAAATAATTTTTTTTAAAAAGGAATGGAAATCAAAGCTTTACAACCACTTTCCAGAACCAGGAACATGCTTGACTTCTTAAATCATGATGGTTTAAAGGATCTTTCTTGTAGTCCATGCTAGCCTGGAAGTCACTAAATGGTCCTGACTGGCCTCAAATTGAGAATATTTCTGCTTCTTCGGCCTTCTAAGTGGTCAGATGACAATTTGACACACCACATTCGCTAGTATTGTTGTTCTGAAATTGTTTTGTTTTGTTTTGAGATGGAGTCTATGTAGCTCTCTGGCCTGGAACTTGCTACGTTGCCCAAGCTGTCTTCAAACTCAAAGAGTTCCCACCTGCCTCTGCCTCCTCTGCTGGGATTAAAGGCATGCGCCTGGCTTAATTTAAAACATTATCTGTGTTGAGATCAGAGGACAACTTCAAGGAGTCAGTTCTCTATACCTCATGAGTCTTGGGGACCAAAGTCAGGTTGTCAGGCTTGACAGTACATGCCTCTGCTTGCGCCATCTTGAAAACATGGGTTATTTTGACAACAACCACAGCTGTGTGTTACTGTTACAAAGCAGCAGACAGAAGCCTCTTTGAGGGGCTGATTCTGAAATGAGGCTTTATTAGAGTCTGAATGAAATTGGGAAATCCAGGGAAGGTGGCAGACTGTATTTTCACTAGGAGGCTGAAGGGCTTGAGAGAAAGGATACAGACTTCGAGATTCAGGCCTCCTGTGCTTTCTCAGCTTCAACAATGCCCTCTGTGGAAGCTGCTTTGGAGGGAGCCTTGATACTCTCCTCTGAGCCTGTGTGAGACTGGATACTGAAGCCGGCAGTGGAGGTGGCGTACGTGTAGTAGGACTCTGACGCCATGATATTGTTAATCTTCCAGCGTAATGTGGCCCAGGCCCTCACTATGTGAGGCCACAGGATACAGAACAGGATGTAGAAGACCACCAGGCCTGAGAGCAGACTGATGGACACCTGCAAGCCCAGTACAGCGGTCACAGAGACACAGAGGTGGCTGACACCCTGCCCACCCAGGAGGGAAGCCACTCACAATGACAATGAAGAGGGACCTCTTGCTGCTAAGTGGCAGCCCGTGCATGTGCAGTACAAAGATGAGCTGGTAGTCACAGTAAGTGCTAGTGTCTACACCTCTGGTGAGGGATCGGAGTCCAGGATTGGGTTAAATTAGTGGGCATCACCCCAAGGAACAATCTCAACACCTCCCGCCCCCAAACACACCTGGGCTATCTGCCTGGCTCACCTATTGCTCACCAACAACTTGAGGAAAAATTCAGGTGCAAAGATGTTTCCGGGGGTGATGTCGTGGCATGGGGAATTCTCCAAGCACAGCCACCTAGGGGCCAAGTGCAGGCAGCTGCAGCACCACACGCCAAGGAAACACCAGCTTCTCCAGTGTGCCTGCTCCTTGGTAACTGTGCTGCTTCACACCGAACTGGGGCCTCATGCAAGCTAGGCAAGCAGTCTGCTGCTGAGCCACACCCCACCTCAGCCCTTCAGTGGAGGGTCGGAGGCGAGTGTTCTCTCGCCGAGGCCCACCTCCATCTAGACTTTGAGCCTTCTCCTGGTCTGTACACTCAAGCAGGCTCTTCAGTCACTGCCTGCTGCCTCCTTGCCTCCACCTGCTAGTTAAAATGTTGCTGAGTACCTACTATGTGCCACACAAGTATAGTCTGAACACAAGCTAGGTACAAACATCTTTCCTCGCTTCTTCCCCCTTGCTCATTATTCAATCAACCAGGACTGAACACAGTGGTGGGTGCAGCCGGCTAACTTGACTTGCTGCCTGTGGGATCATGGTTTTCTTCTCATTGAATCAGAGATGGTTGTCAATCACACCCTTACATACTGATGAGCTTCTCTACAGTTTTATTCATTAACATCTCCACTTAACTGTCAATGGATGCTGACCATGCAGTAAGTTTTTGTTTTTGTTTTTGCTTTTCCAAGACAGGGTTTTTCCCTGTGTAGCTTTGGCTGTCCTGGAACTTGCTATGTAAACAAGGCTGGTCACGAACTCTAAGATCCACCTGCCTCTGCCTCCCCAGTCCTGGGATCAAAGGTGTGCACCGCCTCCGCCACCAAAAAAATGTTCTATCGTGTGTATTTGAGAACTGTGCTATAACGGAAACAGGTTCTCCAGGGGGCAGTGACAGTGCAGAGTGGTCAGGAAGGACAAAACGGAAGGAGAGATGCAGGCAGAAGGTCAGGAAGGATGAGGAGAAGCAAGCACAGGTTCAGGGTAGGAAAGGCATGTGGGAGTCCAGAGGAATAGACTGCCCATCTTGAAAGAAAGGGCATGGCTAAACCCTTCTGCCTGAAGGCAGAGGAAGAGATTCTAGACTCCAGGACAAGCCTCTCTATACAAAGCCCTCCTTTGGAAACACAATACTGTTAATGTGACTATCAGAAAGCCTCAGAGGCAAGAACAATGAGCCAGAGGAATGGGGAGGGGGCATTTACGAAAAGAGCTTATCTATAATCCCCACAGTTTAGAAGGCAGAGTAGGACAATCATGATTTGAAGACCAGGCAGGGCTACATGGTGAGAAGTTGTGTAAAACAAAACAACAACAGGGTAATGTAGTGGGATGTAGCTCAGGTGGTAGAATGCTTGCCTGGTCTGCACCAAGCCCGGGGCTGGAGACCCAGACCCCATAAACCTACATGGAAGAAGCAGAAGAACAAGGTCATTCTCAGCTACATAGTGTATTGAAGGCCAGCCTGGGCTGCAATGCGCTTGCGCTTGCGCGCATACACACACACACACACACACACACACAAACCTGGAGGGCAGGGCCTCAGGGCTTGCACTTACTCAATTCCAGGGCTCAGATAGGACATTATGTAGAACTTCTTATCCTTGGTGGTCCTTTCAACCTTTGTTTTCCAGATGAGGCTTTCTGTACTGTGCAGGCCCATAAAAGCATAAAGTCAGGGCGGGCTGAGTGTAATACAGTTGGAAGCACTTTGGGCAACGGGGCCCTGGTGGTCGGGCAGGACAATGGGATCCTACAGCTCACTGTAGGGGGAGTCTAAGGCACAGAGTATTTGAGATTTGCAGAAATCGTCCCCTGCTTAAGCGGAAGTGGGAGAGGAAACCCGCAGACCAGACCTGCCAACTGTGGACAGGGCCCCAAGAGGGATTACTTGTCCAGTGGGCTGTTGTAACGGAAGATTTCTTCTTCTGTGTAGTCTCTGATGGTGTCAAGTGTGCGGCCGCCGCCCACCACCTTCAACAGGTAACTGCAGAATGCAGAGGTAAAGGTGCTCCCTTAGGGTCTTAAACTTGCCAAGCACCTGCAGCCACCAACCACCCTGTCCTCACCTGCCCAGGAAACTGCCAGAGTCTCCCGTCACCATGTCCTGGACTAAGAAGAAGGGCTGGAACACTGGGTTGGGAGGGAGGGGAAGAGGAAATGAGCTTTGTCCAGAGAGGAGCGGGAAGAAAAGTGTAGGCAGGACTCGGGGTTCGAGCAGAAGGTGGGGGGGCTGTGGCAGAGGGAAGGCCGGAGGGAGGCCAGGGCAGGAGGGCAGTGGATCTGGGGGAAGGGATCAAACACACAGTCACGGAAGAGAAAGCACGGCATCTCGGGGTTCGACTTCACACAGTCGAAATAGTGTTTGTTTATCTCCCGGGAGTGCAGAATCGTGTAGGTGACATCGAAAGCCAGGCGCTTGCCAGGGGGACAGCCGATTAGCACTGGCACCATCAGGTTACCCTGGATAGGAAAAAGACCTCCTGCTGGTGGGTGGCCAGATGGCCTTGAAGGAGCAGAGAGAACCCTCCAACACACACCCCGGGCCCCCAGCCCCTCACCAGCTGGTTGGTGGCCACACCCTGCTCTTTCTTCCCAGTGCCAAGGCTGGAATCAGGGCCTTCTTCCAGCCCTAAGCAAGCACTGGCTGTCTCTCCCAGCCCTTGTTTGTTGTTTTCCATAAACAATCTATCAACTTTTAGAATTGCATGTGGTATGTTTGGACTCTATTCACTCCACCTGTTCCTCTTAACTCCTTCCAGATCCGATCACACTTCTCTGCTCCCTGGCTTCATGTTCTTTGTTGTTGCTTGACACAGTCATAGACCAAGCTGCCCTCAAACTCACAGAAATTCTGTCTCTGCCTCCTAAGAGCTGGCTGGATTGAAGGTGTTGCACCCCCAGGTTCCTTGGTTTGAGATAGACTCTGTAGCCCAGGCTGTTCTTAAACCCCTACCATCTACTTGCACCTCCCCAAGAGTTACAGATGCGCCTCTCAGCAGCCAGCTAACACAGTGTTTCTGATAAATGTACAAGGCATTGGGTAATGTTCTTAACATAGTTTTTTCTCTTTTGGTTTTTTGAAGCA
Organism: Pachyuromys duprasi; assembly: GCA_028658305.1. Taxonomy (NCBI): domain Eukaryota; kingdom Metazoa; phylum Chordata; class Mammalia; order Rodentia; family Muridae; genus Pachyuromys; species Pachyuromys duprasi. Next base: position 2,955,358 of record CM053758.1, read on the forward strand.
GGGATTCTTTGGGTAGCATTGGCTGTTCTGGTACTAGTTCTGTAGACCAAACTGGCCTTGAACTCACAGAGATCCTCCTGCCTCTGCTTCCTGAGTACCAGGATTAAAGGTGTGTATCCGGTTTAACACATTTTCTTAATTAAGCCTGTTGGAGCTGTGTGAGCCATGTGTAGTACAGACAGACCGTTCATATGTCCATTTTGTTATTATGTTTTGTTTGAGACAGGATTTCTTTATGTACCCGGAACTCACTGTGTAGACCAGGCTGGCCTTGGACTCACAGGCAGATACATCTGCCTGTCTATGCCTTCAGAACAGAGATTAAAAGCATGTAGCATCACTCTAGGCAATATCCCCCACTGTAGACATGGCAAGCCATGTGTGATGGCACATACCTGTTATCCCAGCACCCAGGAGGATAAGGCAGGGGGATCTGGGATCTGAGGCCAAAAACAGATGACAAAAATGAGAAACAGCCAGCTGTGGTGGGAAGCCAATGTAGGAGGGTAGTTGTGTATAGTTGAGTTCAGGCTAACCTGTGCCACAGACTAAGACCCTGTGGGGATCAGGGAGGCTTGACCTGGCAGTTCCCACCTATAATCTCAGCATTTCAGAGGCTGGCACAAGGAGGGTCAGGGAATTCAAGGTCATCTTTAGCTACATAGCAAGTTCCTAGCAAGCCTGGGCTATTTGAGGCTCTGTCTCAAAAACAAAAAGTGGCACAGAAAGGCCAAGTTACTTATTCATTCTACAGAACCACATAGTGGTAAGGGGTAGAGCTGGGGCTGAAACAGAGGATTCATATACTACTGCAAGAGAAATAGCAAAGGTGCTGGTGCCCACACTGCACAGCACCAGCTCCTGCTCACAGTTGAGAGGTCTGAGTTTGGACTATAATCCAACAGGAGAATCTCTTGTGATACCCAAGAAAAGCAGAGCCCAGAATGAGCACTGTGGGTGTGGAACCCCATGATATTGCCTTCAGAATCAAGAGTCTCTCTTGGAGGAGGCAGAGTAAGCATCTTCCATGCCAGGCCTGTGCCAACCATGTCATACCCATCAGTCAATGCTCAAGAGGAGGCTAGATGAGCATCTAAGATTCAGCCTGTGGAGAACACTGGACCGTCCTCTCCCCCATAAGTGCAGTGGGATAATTCTGGCCCCAGGCTGTGAATGTAGCTTGACCGTATAGAGCACTGGCCTAGAATTCACATCGAGCTATTAAGGGTTTGCTGGGCCTCCTCAGTGATGGGATACAGGCACGCTGCCACCATGTGCTCAGCTTTCAAAATAAATCCAAAAGGCTGGCACATGGCTCATCATATAGTAGCGATTAGCATGTTAGGTCCTGCATTCCATCTCTAACAGAAATGAATCCAGTTAAGGAGGTTGAGTCAAGAGGATCACTACAAGTTTGACAGCAGAGTGACACCCCGTCATAAAAAGAAAAAAAGGAAGACCAGACCTATTTTTTTCCCCTAAACCTCAACTTGTCTCCTCCCTTATCTTTCTGCAACACACACACACACCCTTACTCATCCTGACTCATCCAAGCGTGTTCTTGGTGACATTAGCCTGACACACGTCATCTAAGGAGTCTGTGCCTATTACAACTTCTTCCTCTTCTGAGTCATTCCAAAGCAGGAAGGAGGAGCCCAAGGTGAGTCTGCTGACAGACAGACAGGGAACTGATGGAGAATGAGGACTCTGGGTCCTCCATCATCTATGAGCTCTCTGAATTGGTCTGCATTGCTCCGGGCTAACTGTGTGCATGGCTGAGAGCACCTGTGTAAGCAAGAATCACGGAGCCAAAGGAAAAAGCAAAGAACATCTGAGTCGGAAAACATCAAACAATCTGTGAGGGCTGGAGTGGGCGTCTTAGTGGTAGAGTGCTTGCTCAGCTCCCTCAAAGGCCTGAGTCCAGTCTCTAGCACTGGAAATTAAAAAGCAAGCAAAAAAAAACAAAAAAAAACAAAAAAAACAGTGTGTGACTGCAACTGCAGAGGACCTGGGTTTGATTCACAGCACCCACATGGCAGCTTATGACCGTTTGTCACTTTAGTTCTAGGGGATCAGATGGTCTCTTCAGTCTGGGCCTCTGTATGCACCAGACACACAGGCGGTGAATAGTCACACGCAGGTTAAATACCCATGCACATCATTACAAATATGAATACATGTGCTGCGTTCCCAGGCCAGCAACAGGAAGCAGCCCTGCAGGGATTCCCCCCCCCCCCTCCATCCCTGCACCAGACCCAGCTCCCAAGCTCCAGTACTTGCATGCTTGTCCCAAGGAATGTGGTCTGGAAACATTTTCCAGAAGAGCCCAACACCTGTGGGTAGGAGTAGGAGATGTTGGGGATCCATGGAGCCACTGTCTTGCCCCTCCATCAATCCCCTCCCCAAGCCTGGACCATACTTTGATCATCATGGAAGTCTTCTTGAGGTTGTGTCCACTGAGGCCCTGATCATAGCAGACCTTTCTGTCCGATATTTTAATCTGAGTTAGAGAGGAGAGACAGAAATAAAGGAATGTCCAAATCTGTCCTAGGATCCAGGAACATTCAAAAGCCTGATAAACTGGGACTCAGAGGGGGCTAATGAGATCCATGGCTTTCCACTGCCTGCGTAGAGGACCAGAGGGGCAGCAGCCATGGCCGGTATCTCCTCCCTGGCTTCCTCACCTTATAGAGTACTGCTTTGCGATTAAGAAGGACCTCCTGGTTCACAGTTGCCTTAAGGCATTCGGGATCTGCCACTACCACGGCCACTGCAAGCTTCTTCTCCACCTGGAAGGTGGTGCCTGCCGGAGGAGGGAGGGGGGCTTGATGCCTGCTCCCCCTGACCCCAGAGGGCCCCGCCCCTTGGCTGCCAAGTAGGCCCTGCCCACAGACCGAGGGTGGCTGCGGACATTAAGGTGTCCTCTTGCGACGACAGGAAAACAGTGAAGCTAAACGAGGTACCCTTGTCCAGGAAGACAATTTCGGGCAGTCCGTGATCATTTGAGATGTTGTAGAGCTTTTGGTAGCTGCTCATGTCGATGTACACACCTTCTGCTGCCAGCCAGTTGCTGGACAGGTAAAAGTAGTAATCCTGGATGCACCAGGGTGGTCAGCTAGTGGATGGGACACGCACATCCCGGTGCTGTCCCTCCACCGGCCCCCACCCCGCCCACCTACCTTGTACTGTTTCTTGTGTTGCCACCAGCGCCAGGTGGGGTCATGCACGGGGTCTGCGTAGGGCTGTGGGGCCGGTCAGTGAGATGACAGGGAGGAGGGACGAGGCAGACAGCTCTAGGATTGGGCTCAGCTCATAGCCCAAAGTAGGAGATAATCACCCACCCCCCAAGACAGGGCTTCGGGTGCCTGTCATGGAGGCCAGCGGAGGACTTTGCTTGTATTTCCACAGAGGCCATTCAGGGTGTTCTCACTGAAGCCTGGCCCGACCCGACTAGACTAGCTGATGAATCACACCAGTCAGCCTGTCTCTGCCTTCCCAGCGCTGAGATTCCAGGCCAGCCCTCACACCCAGCTTTTTCTGTGGGGGCTATTATTCAAACTCGGGTCCTCATGCTTTGTACAGCAAGTACTTTTGACTCTGTCATCTCCCCAACCCCTTGTTTTGCTTTTTGTTCATTTGCTTTTGCTGTTTTGTTTCAAACAGGACCTCTCTATGTAGCCCTGGCTGTCTGTCCTGGAACTCACTATATAGACCAAGCTGGCCTCAAATGCAAGAGTTCTGTCTGCCTCTGCCTCTGTGCCCTGTGTCCCTCTCTACCCTTCTCTGCCCCTTTCTACCCC
>CM053758.1:2959657-3024813 GCA_028658305.1 Pachyuromys duprasi
TCTGCCCCTCTCTGCCCCTCTGCCCCTCTCTGCCCCTCTGCCTCCCTGCCTCTGCCTCTGGGATAAAGGCACGCACCATCACACCAGGTCCTTTTTTCTTTTTGGTAAGGTCAGGGTCTCATGTAGCTAGTTTAGGCTAGTCAGGAACTCCTGATCTTCCTACCTCCACCCTGCCCCCCAAGTGTTGAGATTACAGGCATGGGCCAGCACGTGTAACCTAAACCTGGCTTCCTGGTTTTTAATCCAATGGCCTCACCCCTAAGAACCAGTGGTTGAAGTCCAGCTCAGACCTGCTCTGCTTCCTACCCTCTGACCCTCCCCACATCTCTGAACTCCAAGCTCTGCTCTAGTTACACTAACCCCTCAAGTTTACCCCTGCCGAACAGTTCCCTTCTTCAGGGCCTCGAGGTGCCCACCTTGTCATACTTGGAATGCAGCCACAGCAGGTAATAGACAAGGCCTTGATAGACAGCGAGTGTCTTGTTGTTGTGGAAGCCCAAGGATTCCGAGACCAGAGGTGGTGGAGCGTGGTAGAGCTCCTGGCGTGCAAAGTGTTGTTTTTCAGGCAGGTCACGTAGACGCATCACCTTGAAAGGGCAGAGGTTGGTGAAGGATAGCTTCTTGTACTTCCTGGACAGCAGTGGGCCACGGCATGAAGGGGAGAGAAGACACTGATTCTCCTGGTGTGTCAGGAGCATCCCTAGCCTACATTTCCCACCTCTGAGTTGCTGCTTCCCCAAATTTAACCTGGCCTAGACCAAACTCGGCTGAGTGTCCTCATGCTCAGCAGCCTCGGGACACACTGTTGTCTGTCCCTCAGACCAGAGCCCACTCCCCCGACTCCACCATCAGAGCCCACTTGCTCTCTGCTTGATGCCTTCTTTCTCCACCCCAGCTAGGTCACTTGCATTAACTCTGCCCCCACCTCCAAGCTGCCGTCCTGGTTGCACCCTCTGCAGGTGTCCAGAAGAGACCCCCACGGCCTCACTATGTAGCCCAAACTGCCATTGAGTTCCAAACTCTTCTGCCTTAACCTCACAAGTGCTGCGACAGCAAGTGGGGACCATTTCTGGAGTCTATCAATTACTGAACCCCTAATTCCCTTTTCTCCTTAGGTCTTACAAGAAGGCTCCAATGTCCTAACACCCTCCCGTTCCTTCTGATTCCTCCTCGCCATCAGGCCCACAGCCCCCCTCCTCCCTGATGCCCCCAAAGCCCTCCAGCTCCACCCCCCTCTTCCTCTGGGCTTTGGTCCATGCTGAGCGTTCATCCATTTCCACCACCAGGGTGTCCTTTCGGTGGCTCTAGGCCCCACCCCTGAACTGGGAGTCTGAGACCGTTTCACGGGCCCAATCTTCTCACCCTTGCATCTCAAATGTCTGGGGTCTGCGATTTTGATACAGCAGCAACTTTGCCACGTGCAAAGGCCTCTTGACCAAACGATGACGGCCAGCCTTGGTAAGATAGATCAGCTGGGGCCAGAAGCAGGCGGGTGAGCTGGTGGAACCTCTGCAGCTCCCCACCTACTCCCCACCCCCACCCCGCCAAGCCCTCCTGGCACCTGGTAGAGCTGCCCATCCTCATAGAAGATGGTGACCAAGTACTCTCGATCCCCAAAGAAGGAAGACTGTTCCATCTTGTGCAGGAAAACATAGGTGTTCCAGCCACTGGATGGGACCAGACGGTACACATCATAGCCACCCTCCAGAAAGTACCAGATCTGTGGATCCAGAAGTCGTCATATACGGCGGTCCTGTGGGGACCACCTTATCCCTCCCTTACTCTCCCACTATGCTGTGTCCTTCCAAAGACACAGAGTCTTTGGAAAGTCCCCTATCCCCTCCAAGTTCCAGGGCCCTGTTACAGAGAGCGCTCCTACTGACCTTATCTTGGGGACCCTTAAGGGTGTTGGCCTTGACAGGGAGGAGAGTTTGGGGGTGAATAAGGGGAGCTTGGGGAGAAGAATAGGTAGCTCACCTCCTCTTTCTCTGTGACAAAAACCATCTCCCCGTGGTAAGAGTTGACCATGTATTTGATGGTGTGCTCCTTGGGGAAGTCCGCCAGATAAATGAAGTGCACCCTATTGTAGCTGCGGGAGCAGAGAGGGGCTCTGAGCACCTGCTTTTCTCGCTGCAGCCATAATACAACACGGACTCACAGACTCCTCGCCCGCATTGCAGACAGGAGCAGCAGGAGCCCACAGCCCCGTCTCCAGCTTCATCCTGCACTGGAGCGGCCCTGTGCTCTTGGGCCTTTATCTCCCCAACTCTTGATATTTTGGGGGGAGGGACCCCAGGACTCGCCCCCTCTGTCCTACCACAGTAAAAGTACTGCCTTGCCTAGAGTCCTAATGGCAGACCTTCTGACGCCTGGACCCAGCCATGCCTGAGGCTGGGCTCTGATCTGTGCATGAATGGGTTTTTTAATTTGATTCCTTTCTTTTAAAAGTTTGTGAACAGGGCAGATGGGTAGGAAGAGTTCTAAAGTGTCCCCAGAAAACACTTTCTATTGCTCATATGTGTCCAGTCCAAAAAGTTTAATTTTACAAAAAGGCTCCTAGAGCTGGAGTGAGGTGATTCATCAATAGATGGCTTGTTTGCCTAGAGTCCAGTAGTGAGGGGCCGAAGTCATGGCTGACCAGTGAAGTACTTTCCTAACATAGACCTTAAGTTCCATTCTAGTGACAGACAAACACACACACACACACACACACACACACACACACACACACACACACACACACACACACACAACCTGTTGAAGGCCTCGAAGATTGCTTAGGGGTTAAGATCATTTGCTGTTCTTAGAGGTAGATTCCCAGCACCATATAACTCCAGTTCCAGGGTTTCTAGCGCCCTCTTCTGGCCTCGGCAGACACCTACACCACACAGATATACATACATATAACTAAATAAAATAAAACTTTCCTGGGGAATTATGACATAGACCTTTAATCTCAGCATTGGGGAGGCAGAGGCAGGTGGAACCCTGAGTTCAAGGCCAGCCTGGTCTACAGAGTGAGTTCCAGGACAGCTAGGGCAACACAGGTGAGACCAGTCTCAAAAACAAGTAACAATTGTGTGTGTGTGTGTGTGTGTGTGTTTGTGTGTGTGTGTGTGTCTGAGTCCCTGGGGAGGTGGATTACCTACCTTTGCAGGATGAAGTTTCCCCAGATGTACAGCATATTGTTGAATGTGTTGAAGAACAAGCCCCCGGGCATCATGAGAGTGTTGGTATACGTCTCCGTCCCAAGGAGCACCAGGAAGTCGCCACTAGCTGACCACCACAGGGAGGAAAGAATCCAGCAGAGTGGTCAGCTGCCTCCCTGGCTCGCCTGCCCTGGAAGCCACCCTTGCCCTTTGGTCCTACCTTGTGGAATATACTGTGGCAGGATGTACAGGATATCCAGCACCTCGGTCTCTAAGGGGGGAAGACGGCACCTGAAGCCTGAACAACTCTCTCGAACCCTGAGCTCTCTAAAGCAGGGCAAAGCTATGGCTTTCCAACCCGTATTAAGAGATCTGTTGGCAACAGGGCATGGTGGCGCTTTAATCCCAGCACTCAAGGGCAGAGGCATGTGGGTCTTTGTTGGAGGACTGCTTGATCCACACTGTGGGTCCTCAGACAGCTAGGGCTACCTAATGAAATCTTGTTTCAAACAAACAAACAAAAATAAAAACAAATTCCCATCTAGCTTAAGGATTCTACTGGCTTTCCATTTAGGATTGAATCCCTTCCTTGATTTATTATATTACTTTGTGTGTGTGTATGTGCAAATGCACATTCCATAGCAACACAAGACAACTTTTGGGAGTCATTTCTCTCCTTCTACCAGGTGGACCCTCAGAATTGAACTTAGGTTAGGCTTTGGTGGCAAGTACCTTTCCCCACTAAGCCATCTTATTGGCCCAGAATGTCATTTGTGTATGTACACACTCTTGGAGTCCAGTTAGGCATTCTTCCTCTGTTGTTATTTTTGAGACAGCTTTTATCTCAAAAGGAACATAAAGCCAAACTTCTCTGTGGACCACAAGGCCTTCCAGATCTGGCTTCGGGTCCTCCCCCTCTTAGCTTTCTCCCAGGCACACTGGCCTCCCCAGCCCCATCTACGTCTTTTTGTTTTAGTTTGGTTTTGGATTTTCACGACAGGGTTTCTCTGTGTAGCCTTGGATGTCCTGGCCTCAATTTGTAGACCAGGCTGGCCTCAAACTCACAGAGATCTGCCTGCCTCTGCCTCCCTGAGTGCTGGGGTCACAACTGGCCACCGTGCCCACATCTTATCTAAGAATGGCAGGTTTGGGGTGGGCATATGGTCCACAGTCCCACCTGCCGAGCATTCCCTCCTGATGCCAGGAAACCTGATTACCTATATTAAAGCTGAGCAGGTAAAAGACCATATTTAACTTCTCATTCAGTATCTCCACTAACAGCAGCAGGTTCTTCTCATCGGCGATGTACGTAGCCCAGTTGATAGTGCAGTTTGTACCTGTTAGAGGGCAGAATCCAGAACAGTCCAGGGCTCATAACCTTTCACACCCTTTCTCAAAGGCCTCCCACCCACCTAGCCCAGATCCCACCAAAAAATGAGTACCTGGTAATATATCACAGATTGACCAGCCAGTGGGCACCATCTGGAAGGACACGAGACCATCTGTGGACGGAGTCGGGTCCCGTGCTTAGGCCCATCAGCACCTGCAGGCCACCCACCCCACCCCAGTGCTCTTTCAGGAACCCCACACCTTGACCCTCTCAGTCCCGGGGCTCTAGGGGTTAGGTCTGCCTTTCAGCTTCCTCATCTCTGCACTTGATCTACTGTCTCTGAAACGTTTTTTTAGGTCTAGAGAGGTAAGCAATAGAAGCCAACTGCCAGCCTGGTCTACAGAGCAAGCTCCAGGGCAGCCAGGGCCACACAGACAAACCCTGTCTCGAAAGAACACAATAATGGGGGGGCACTGCCGACCTCACTGCTCACTGGTAGAGCCCAACCCATTCTTTAATGCTGAGCCGAGCATGGCCCTCGTTCTGTCTTTCGTAGTTCAAGATGGCTTCCAGCTTTTGATCCTTCTGCCTTAGCCTTCCAAGTGTTGTGACTACATGCGTGCACCCCTTTGTCCAACGAATTTATTTAATCTTTATATGAACCCAAAGAAACACTACAGTATGGGCATCTGGTCATGACAATGTCCCCATTTTATAGAGGGGAAAGTGGGATGAGCAAGACCGAGTTACTGACCCAGAGCCACAGATCTAGGGGCCCACAGAGCAGGTTATGGGGTTTGTGTTGTATTTAGTCACCATGTGATACAATCACAGGGACTTACCAACTGCTTTGATAAAAAACAAAACAAGCAAAAAATAAAAACATGCCTAGAGCTGGAGGAGGCCAAAGAGAGTACCAGATCCCCCACCATGCAACTAGGAGCGGCCTGCGAGTGCTCTTTGCTCCTGGGCCACCCCTCCAGCTCTCTCCCTTTCTCTGAGACAAGGTTCTCACTACGTAGTCCTAGCTAGCCTGGAACTCCCGACACAGACCAGGATGGCCCCTTTTCCTGCATGCTGTGACCACATGGGGAGGTGAGAGGGACAACCTGTGGGAGCTGGTTCTTTTCTACCATCGTGTGAGTCCAGGGATTGAATTCCAGCCCTCAGACTTGACAGCCAGCAAACCCATTTCCATACACACAGAGCGACCCTGAGCCTGCCACCTCTCCTGAGGACCTATGGCACAGAACAGGAGCCTGAGGTAAGAAAGTAGAGAGGGCTGTCTCTGGGCGTTTACCCGTGATGGTGCCGATGTGAATGTAACCTTCGTGGATGCCAGTGTTGAGGGCCAGCACGTACTCCGAGCCATTGCCATTGACAAACACTGGGCACAGTTTCTTGATGCACTCAGTAGGAAGGACACGCACCCACCTGCCTAGGGGGCAAGCATGGGGACTCAAAACCAGGTGGCCAGACTGGTGCCTGGACCCCATCATCCCCGCACTTCTGGTCTTACAGCGCACAGAGCACATGTCAGTGTGGGACTGCGGAGCCTGGGCAGCAACATGCCACCTTTGGGACACACTCCTAATCCTCTACCCATGAGCCCTAGCTTGCTATGACTGGATTGGGTTTTATGACACAGGGTCTTACACTGTAGCCCAGGCTGGCCTCAAACTGGCCAGCTTCCTGCTGCTGCATTCCTAAACGCTGGGATGTCAGGTGTGTGCCACCAAATAAATTGGGGCTGTCTGTGAGGTCTAGATGGGTTCAGCCCTTTTGCTCCCCTGGTTCTGAACTGAGTGTGGGACAGGGTGAGGCCAATGAGAGACCCTTCCAGCTGGCAGCCGTTAACTAAAAGATGTGCGGTTTCTCTAGGTCTGGCTGAGGGCAGGAATCACCAAGCTCAGCATGGAGGCCAAGAGTTAAGGAGAATCAAGCAAGCACTCACAGGCTTCGTAGTAGAGTAAACCAATAGGCAGGAATGCCCACCTCTCCTCTCCTTCCCTGCCACGAGGGAGTGGCTTGAGGCACTTCTCAGTTTCCCAGGCTGTCGGGAACCTAACGTGCGGCCCAGGATTGCCCTCAAATGCTAGGATTACAGAGGTCTGTGGCACCCCCAGCCATGCATGTGGCTCCTCCTTCTCTGGGGTCTCATGTAGCCCAGATTCACCTCAAATTTGCTATGTGGCTGAGGACCACCATACACTCCTGGTCCCCCTGCCTCTGTCTCCCAAGTGTTGGGATGACAGGTGTACATATGGTGGCAATGCCTGGACTTTTTCCTTTCCGGTCACCATCCTTCTTGGTTTTGCTTCCCCGATACCCGCATCCCCTCCACGTCTCCCACCCCCGGCCCAGCCTTCTCACTGCTGCTGTGGCTGGTGTCAAAGAGTGTGGAGTATCGGCCTGTGAAATAGTAGACGAGCTGGTTCTGCCGAATGAAGAGCGTGCTCTCGGTGGAAATGGCATCAAAGATGGTGGCCGAGAAGCTAAGCATGGGACAGTAGTAGGAGCCAACCCAGCAGCTGTCAATGCTCAGCTGCAGGGGGGCAGAGAACAGGTGAGCAAGTGACTGAGGCGTCAGCTTCCACATCCTGCCTTAGCTGTGGCTACTGTTCTGGCTACTTAGCCACCACACCCGCATCCCAGTGTGGCCAGTTTGGGCACAACATGGAATTAAACAGTGTACAATGTGTTCAATAATCCCTGTGCCCGTGTCAGAGTTCTGTTCACATGGAGAGAAAATATTCCACGTTGAGTCTAGAACAATGGTTCAGTGGTTACGAGCCCAGCTGCTCTTCCAGTGGACCCAGGTTGGATTCTCAGCACACACTTGGGGGCTCACAACCCTCTGTAGCTCATGTCTTGGGGAATCTAGTGCCCTCTTCTGGCCTCTGTGGGCACCCCGCCAGTGCTCTTAACTGCTGAGCTACTTTTCCAACCCCCAAGTGTTTTTTGTTTGTTTGTTTGTTTTAAAGAAAGTGTTGTTATGGTTATGTTGCCTCGGCCAGCCTTGAACTTTTTATGTAGACCAGGCTGGTCTCAAACTCAAAAGACCTGCCTGCCTTTGCCTTTTGAGTGCTGGGATCAAAAGTGTGTGCTACTATTCCTGGCTCGGTCTCTCCCTCCTCTCTCATTTTTGTGTGTATAGGTAGTTTGCCTGCATGTATGTAAGCCTGTATATTACATGTGTGCCTGGCGCCGAGTTCTGATCCCCTGGAACTGGAGTGACAGACAGCTGTGAGCCACCATGTGCGTACTGAGAATTGAACCCGAGTCCTCTGAGCCCTCTTTCTAGCCCCCCAAAATGCATTTTTTTAAAAAGAAGATTTAAAACTTCTGTTTCCTGGCAGTGACATTCTTCTTCACCCCCTGTTGCTGGGGACTGGCACATCTTTGGGGTCCCGTTCTGTAGCCCCAGACCCCATGCAGTGTCTGCGCCTGGCTGGCACTACTCACCTCCACCAGAGAGGCATCCTGGAAGTTAGTGTCTGTAATCAGAAGGGCCTTTTCCCCTTCGATGCCACCAAGGATGAGCACGGGAGCGTGGTTTATCGTGTACCACAGGGGCCTTGATCTCGACCTCTTAAAGTTATTACTCTTCATAACAATGCTCTGTCAGGGGAGCAAAAACGCATTCAGCCCTCATCTACCCAATTACACCTCCATCTCTGCCACAAGCCAAAGTTCTCCTGACTACAAAGCCTCTGCCATTTGCTGCTGCCCCCTAAACTCCTCCCTCTACTCTGCCTTCGTTCTAACCTGGCCCCATCACAGGCCTCTTCCTTGATTTTCGGCTCACCCAGGGCTTTTGCGCCAGCTGCCCTTCCCTCCCTCTTCACTCCTTCGTCCCCCTCACTGGTACTCTGAGCTACACCCGCAGGGGAGGGCTAGGGATTTAGCTCAGCAGTCGAGTTGCTGGTCAGGCAAGCACAGGGGCCTGAGTTCAGTCTCCAACATTGCACACACACACTGGAATATGGGTATAGGAACCATGAAGAATGGCTTCAAGTTTCCTTTTCTGGGAACTCTCTGAGAAGAGGAGGTTGGAAACAATGCCCTCCCTTGGAACCTTAGTGTTCTCATCTTTGAAGTGAGCACACATGGTATGAGATAGCTCAGTGGGTAAAAGATGCTTGTCCCCACGTCAGTCCTGAGTTTAACGACAGAGAGAATCCATTCCTAAAGATTGTCTTCTGACTTCCCCATGTGCCACATGTGTGTCCCCCACCACAAAACAGATAAAGTACTAGAAAAGTTAAAATGAGTATATAAGGCCAGGACTGGTGCTCCACGCCTCTGGTTCTAGCACTTGGGAGACCGAGGCAGCAGCTTCACAAAGCCTGCGGGTAACTGCCGGCTCCATGGAGAGCCTGTTTCCAAACAACCACAAGGCACTCCACAGGGCTGGTGAGCTGTCCTGGCAGTCTAATGTCTTCGCACTCAATCCCAGGCGATTCCACACGGTAGAAAGAGAACAGGCTCTTAAAAATTGTCCTCTGACCCCCATATATATACCATGGTATAAACACTGAATAATATTTTTAAAAAACACATAAAATCCAATGAGACAATGAGGTGGGCTATCACCCTGTGATTGTTTACCTGGAAAGCTTGGGGCTCTTAAGTCCCTAGCACTGGGGAGTGTGTGTGTGTGTGTGTGTGTGTGTGAGAGAGAGAGAGAGAGAGAGAGAGAGAGAGAGAGAGAGAGAGAGAGAGAGAGAGAGAGAGAGAGAGAAAACCCCTTCCTCTCTAGAGTAACTCTGAAAGAGGAACTGAATGGCACATTTGGGAAAATGTCATCTGGGGCCTGAGCTCAAGCAAGTGTTCTGCAATGAGATCCATGTTGGTCCAGAGGGCACAGAGGCAATGTGTCCAACTCATGCATTACCCTGGCCGGCAGCCCTCACCTCGTATCCAATGGTGTAGATCACATTCCCGTTTGCATCTTTTTTCAAGAAGCCATTCATGTTCATATAGAACCTGAAAGCAGATGCCAATGAGGATGCCATCTCAAGGGATCCTCACAGCTCACACCACCTTCCCCAGTTCCTCCCTTTTGCTGCCCCTGCTTCCTTTAGGGTTCTGGGGGTTGGCATTCCTCTGAGCGTGCCCTGAGCTCAGGTACCAGAAACAGCACCTTTTCCGGGGAATGAAGGGCCCTATGCCATTGCTGCTGATGTCCACGCTCATGACCACACTGCCATTCTTGATGGGCATGGGTGTGTACCAGTTCAGGACGCACATAGCCTCTGCTGTGCAGCGTTCTGTGGTTGGATGGATCGAGCAGGTATTAGAGGCTGTCAGAAGCCCATGCAGGCCTCAGGGTCCACCTGGACTTCCCAGCCCCGCCCACCACCACAGCCATTTGGCCCACCTGTGCTGCGCAATGGAGCAGCCTCCATCTGAACCTGCAGATTCTCGATCTTCCATCGATAGAAATTGACTGGGTACCTGTAGCTGATCAGGACTACGGGCCTCATCCCCATTAGGTGGCCCTTTCGAGCCAGCTCCTCGCTGTTCTGAGGGTGAGAGGGAATACCTTGGTTTCAGGGTCCATCTGTCTGGAGAGCCCTGTAGTAATTTCTCACATCCTGAGCCAGGCTGGAGACAGCGGGCTCTCCACCATGGGAGGGTGAGGGGCATGGCTGTTCAGCCTGCTGTGATGGCACACACTTGTTCCCAGCACTCTGGAGGTTGAGACAGCAGGCTCTCTAGCTCAAGGCTAGCCCAGAACGACACATAGGAAGCCTGAAGTCAGCGTGGGCTAAAAAGTAAGGCTGTCTCAAACATACAAACAAACAAAATTCAAAACTGAGAGGCCGGTTGTGGAACATTCACCTTTCACCCCTCTGGACACTGGAACAGAAGGACCACTACACGTTTGAGGCTGGCCTGGTCTACACAGCTAGTCCTAAGTGAACCAGGACTGCTTATCTGTCTCCTGGGTTTATATTCTCTCTTCTGGAATCTCAAAGTACCAGGCATGCATGTAGTGTACAGACACACATGCAGGCAAAATACCCATACACATCAAATAAACAAAATGTTAAAAAAAAAAAAAAACTTTTGAGCTGAGGGTGACAACTCATTTCTGTAATCCCAGCATTCAAATAATAGGAGGAGGAGGATCAATACAAGTTTGAGGCCAGCCTGATCCAAGTAGTGAGTTACAGGTCAACCAGGGCTCCATAGTAAGACAGTATCTCAAATACACAGTAACAAAGCTGGGTTTGGTTGCACACACCTATAATCCCAGTACTTGGGAAGAGGAGGCAAGACCATTCTGAGTTCAAGGATGGCCTGGGACACAGAAGACCCTAGTTCAAACCAACATAACTATAAGCAAATGGTGCTTGTGTGACTGCCCGGCCCCGCTGCTCCTTTGTAGTATATTCAATCAACTTCTCTTTCTAAAAGCAAATTTATAAATACTTCTATGGTATTGTAGCACAAATGAATTATATCTCCGGTAAACTTAAAATTTTTTGTTAGTGTCTTGAGAAAAGATCTTCCTATGTAGCCCAAGCTGGCCTCCTTCCTGCTGTAATTAGAGACATATATCACTTTTTTCCTTTAGGTTTATTTTACTTGATGTGCATACATATTTTATCCATGTACATGTGTGTGTAACCTGTGCATTCCTGGTGAACCCCCTAGAACTGTGGTTACAGATGGTTGTGAACTACCAAATGAATGCTGGGAATCAAACTCTGCTGCTCTTAACCAGTGAGCTACCTCTCTGGACCTACTTTCATTTTCTTGACATTCTGGGTTGGAAGGTAGCTCTGTTGTTAGAATGCTTCCCTGGTATACCAGAGGCCCACAGCTCTATTCTCATCATCTAAGAAAACCAAGCGTGGCGGTACACACATGAAAGCCCAGTCCATTCCCATGGAGATGGTGGCAGGCAGGATGATTGTAAGTTTGAGGTTATCCTCTGCTCTACATCAAGTCAGCCACCCTGGGCTTCATGAGACCTTGTTTCAAAAACACTAACAAAAGAGCTGGGCGGGGATAACGCACGCCTATAGTCCCGGCACTCGGGAGGCAGAGGCAGGTGGATCTCTGTGAGTCTGAGACCAGCCTGGTCTACAGAGCAAGACCCTGCCTCCAAAGAAAGAAAGAACCCACAGAATAGGGCACAATATTTTCAAATCATGTGCATGATGCACAAACATAATTCAAAATTATATAATCTTCACAACTCAACAATTAAAAGGTAAAGAAAGCCCTTCATTTTAAAGTGAGCAAGGGGAGGCTGCAGAGATGGCTCTCAGAGATTAAGAGCACAGGCTACTCTTCCAAGGATCCGCGTTCAGTTCCCAGCATCCATACGGCAGGTCACAGTCGTCTTTAATTCCAGTTCCAGGGGACTTGACACACCACACAGACATACATTCAGGCAAAACACCTAATGCACATTAAAATTTTTCTTTTGGTTTTTCAAGACAGGGTTTCTCTGTGTAGCCCTGGCTGTCCTGGACTCTTTCGTAGACCAGGCTGGCTTCGAACTCACAATCTGCCTGCCTCTGCCTCCTGGAGTGCTGGAACTAAAGACGTGAGCCACCACGCCTGGCTAAAAACATTTTAAAAAATAATAAAATGAGCAAGGACAGCCAAGATGGCACATGCCACCTTTGATCCTGGCAGAGGCAGGCAAATCTCCGAAGAAAGACCCTGTCTCAAAAAAAAAAAAAAAAAAAAAAGGAGGGGTGGGCAAAGGAAGGTTGGCATGGTGGGTCATACCTGTAATCCTAGCACTTGGGAGGCAGAGGCAAAAGAATTGTGAGCTAAAGGCCAGCCTGGATTATGTAACTCTCCCTGTATCGTGAAAGGAGGAAGGTGGGGTTGGAGAGATGGCTCAATGGTCAGGGGTGTGTACTGTGGCTGGGTGGTGGCGCACACCTTTAGGCCCAGCACTCGGAAGGCAGAGGCAGGAAGATCTCAGGAGTCCAAGGCCAGCCTGGTCTACATGTATGCACATCAAGTAAAATAAACCAGGACAGCCTACACAGAGAAACCCTGTCTCAAAAAAAAAAATAAATAAACAAAGTGTGTTATTCTTCCAAAAGACCAAAGTATTATTCCCAGCACTATGTCAGACCACAGTGGCCTGTAACTCCAACTCCAGGACCCATCACCCTCTTCTGACCTCCACACACAACTGCACGCATGTACATGCGCCTCCCCATATATACATTACTATATAATGTATTACATGTTATGATCATTCACATAATTACATATTATATCATTAAGAATAAAGTGAATACACATTTTTAAAGGAGACTGTTAATAGACATAGGGATTTTGTTGGGGAGTAAAGGGACTGTTCAGAAGAAAGATAATGCTGGTTGATTTGATTGTTTGAATGAGAGTAGCCCCCATAGGTTCATATGGTTGGTTCCTAGTTCTGGGTCTATTTGAGAAAGATTTGATATGGCCTTCTTGGAGGTGTCCCTGGCGTTGACCTTCAAGTTTCAAAAGTCCCGCCATTCCCAGTTAGCGCCCTCTGGCTTGTAGATGGAGAAGAGACCTCAGCTATGCCCCAGCGCCACGCCTGCAGCCGCCACGCTCCCGGACACGATGGCCATGGATTCCACATGGTTTTGCTTTTTTGTAAAAGTTGCCTTGTCATGGCAATAGGGAAAGCAGCCGAGACAGTTGCCTAACTCTGTAAATACACTAAAATGTATTGAACTATGCACGTTAGGATGGTAAATTTGGGGCTGAGGGCATGGCTCAGTGTTAGCATGTACACCCCTGGGTTCTGTGCCTAGGCCCCACATCTCAGTTCTAAGATGGGAGGTGGTTTTCCTGCCCGTTGTGTCCCTGTACCTAACGGGAGCCTGAACCCTTAAGGCCTTAAGGGCTGGGGGAGCCTACTACTAAAGTGTATGGAAGAACAGTACTGCAAATGATGGGAAATTGGAGACTTACAGAAACCATCCTATTCACACTGGAAATTCTCACCTGTCCCATACAGGAGAAGTTGATTTGCAGGTAGTAAGGAAAGCCCAAGTATTTCTGTAAGGAAAGGTGGGCAAAATACCGAGTCATGAGGTGTTCTGACTCAGGGTCCCTTGCCATTCACTGACCCAAGGTTCCTTTGATACTTTTGATCCCTGTCCCCTCACCTCCCGCGGGTCGACTGGCGAGTTCACCAACTTTTCGAACACCTTGGCCACTGTATCCATGGGCTCCTGATCCAGAAATCGATCCTGGGAGAAGTGCGAGCCTACCCTCTCGAACTTGTTCAGGACAACTAGCCAGCTGCAGCGTTGGTAGTGGTCCACCGCCCAAGACTTCAACGACAGCTGGAACAGGAGCAGCAGTACCCAGAACGCCCATAGGTTTGGTTTTCTCCGCAGCACAGGGCTGACAGGGAACATGGCTGGCCAGCACACCATGTAGCTAGAACCTGGAGAACCTGGGGGTCAGTACCCACTTGCAAGTCTGCTAGCTGGAGCTGATCTCTAGGAAGTCTCTAGGATCTCGTCCCTCTTGCCAGCTCCACCTTTGGCCAGGCTTCCAAGCCCCGCCCCACTCCTGCCTTCACCTCTGCCCTTAAACTCCAGCCGGACTCTGCCCTTGCTCTCCACCCGGACCTTGCCCTTACTCTCGAGCCGGAACCTGCTCTTACTCTCGGCTCCTCCCCTACTAATACTCCTGTCCGTGGTCTTACTCTCCGCCCCGTCTTTATCCCTGCGGTTCTTCTCACCCCGCTTCCTAGCCATTCTCGCTCGCCTCACCCTGGCCCTGCTCTTCTCTGTTCTGGCTCTGAACCTATGCTTCACCAAGTCTCTCCTTCTGTTTCTTGCCCTGCTCAAGCCCTTCCTGTTTTCTCCACCCCTGCGCCGCTCCGCGGACTTAGTTCTCCGCTCCGCGGACTTAGCTCGCCGCTCCGTGGACTTAGCTCTCCGCTCCGTGGACTTAGCTCTCCGCTCCGCGGACTTAGTTCTCCGCTCCGCGGACTTAGCTCGCCGCTCCGCAGACTTAGCTCGCCGCTCCGCGGACTTAGCTCGCCGCTCCGCGGACTTAGTTCTCTGCTCCGCGGACTTAGTTCTCTGCTCCGCGGACTTAGTTCTCCGCTCCGCAGACTTAGCTCGGCCCTCACAGCCTGCCCCGTCCTCACAGTGCTCTTCGCTACGCCCCTTTCTCTTCGCTCTTGCCCTGCTCAATAACCGGCTTCTAGTCTTATTCTTGTCCTTGTGTGGCTCCTCGTCCACACCTCCATCCACGCTAAGACCCCTGCCCTGCGTCTTCCTGGAGCTCTGACTCTTGCTCCCCTTTCTCTCCGCGCCTCGCTCCGGGTCCGGACTACCCTCGCCCCTCTTTTTCTCCTGGCCACGTCCTTTGCTCTGGCTCAGGCGCCCAGTCTTTCTGGACACCGGACCCTCGCTGCTCTTTCTCTCCGGGCCACTGCCCCGCTCCTGGCTGTGGCCTGGAGTCTTTCGAGCCACCCGACCCTCGCTCCGTTTTCTCTCCGGGCCACTGCCCCTCTCCTGGCTGTGAACAGGAGTCTTTCGAGAGACCGGACCCTCGCTCCTTTTTCTCTCCGGGCCTCGACCCTGGTCCTGGCTGTGGCCTGGAGTCTTTCGAGAGACCGGACTCTCGCTCCCTCTTCTCTCCGGGCCCCGGCCCTGGTCCTGGCTGTGAACAGGAGTCTTTCGAGTCACCGGACCTTCGCTCCGTTTTCTCTCCGGGCCTCGACCCTGGTCCTGGCTGTGAACAGGAGTCTTTCGAGAGACCGGACTCTCGCTCCCTCTTCTCTCCGGGCCTCGACCCTGGTCCTGGCTGTGAACAGGAGTCTTTCGAGAGACCGGACCCTCGCTCCGTTTTCTCTCTGGGCCCCGGCCCTGGTCCTGGCTGTGAACAGGAGTCTTTCGAGAGACCGGACCTTCACTCCTTTTTCTCTCCGGGCCCCGGGCCTGGTCCTGGCTCTGGCCTGGAGTCTTTCGAGAGACCGGACCTTCGCTCCGTTTCCTCTCCGGGCCCCGGCCCTGGTCCTGGTTCTGGCTAGTCTTCCGAGAGAGTGGACTCTCGCTCCCTTTTCTCTCCGGGCCACGTCCGGGATTCTGGCCAGTCGTCTTCCGAGAGAGAGGACTCTCGCTCCCTCTTCTCTCCGGGCCACGCCCCGGGTTCTGGCTCTGGCCAGTCGTCTTTCGAGAGAGAGGACTCTCGCTCCCTCTTCTCTCTGGGCCACGCCCCGGGTTCTGGCTCTGGCCCCGAGTCTTTCTAGAGTTTGGACTCTCGCTCCCTTTTCTCTCCGGGCCCCGGGCCTGGTCCTGGCTCTGGCCTGGAGTCTTTCGAGAGTTCGGACCTTCGCTCCGTTTCCTCTCCGGGCCCCGGGCCTGGTCCTGGTTCTGGCTAGTCTTCCGAGAGAGCGGACTCTCGCTCCCTTTTCTCTCTGAGCCTTGGCCCTGGTCCTGGTTCAGGCCCCGAGTCTTACTGTAGACCCGATCCTTGCTCTCCTTTCTACGCCCCAGGTCTTGGCTCGGGCCCCGATGCTTTCTGTGGATTGGATTCTTGCTCTCCTTTCTCTCAGGGCCACGATCCTGGTCCTGGCTCGGGCCCCGAGTCTTGCCGTTGATCGGATCCTTGCTCTCATTTCTCACCGGGCCACGATCCTGGTCCTGGCTCGGGCCCCGAGTCTTGCCGTGGATCAGATCCTTGCCCCCGTTTGTCTCCTGGACATGCCCCTGGTCCTGGCTCCCTGGGGTCTGGTCGTAGATTAGATCCTTGCCCCCGTTTGTCTCCTGGACATGCCCCTGGTCCTGGCTCCCTGGGGTCTGGTCGTAGACTGGATCCTTACCCCCGTTTGTCTCCTGGACACGCTCCTGGTCCTGGTTTCCGGCTCTCCTAGGGTCCTCGGCAACCTGGCTCTCCTGCGCCTGCTCCTCGTCCAGCCCTTTCTCCTGAGAGCCCTCTTCCTGCACTGGCGGTTTCTCCTCGGCGCTCGCTTGCGCCTCTGTGTCAGCCTTCTCCTTAGGGAACCTTCTTTGGTCGTAGGGCCTCTCTATTCCTCGAGGTCTCTCCTGGCCCCGGAATCTGTCTCCTTCGGGTGGTCGCTCCTCACTCAGGTCCCTCCTCTCTCTACCAAACCTGTCTTCCCATCTGGCTCTCTCTTGGCCGTGCCCTACCTCGTAAAAAACTCTCTCCTTGTCCCAGAATCTGTCTCCTCCGGGTGGTTGCTCCTCACTCAGGTCCCTCCTCTCTCTACCAAACCTGTCTTCCCATCTGGCTCTCTCTTGGCCGTGCCCTACCTCGTAAAAAACTCTCTCCTTGTCCCAGAAACCGTCTTCGCCTCCCCATCCGGCTCTCTCTTGGCCGTGCCCCTTCTCATAAATAACTCTCTCCTTGTCCCAGAATCTGTCTTCGCCTCGACTTCGCTCATAATCTGAGAGTCTCTCCTTGTCAAAGTTTGCCCTCTGGCTGCAGGACCTCCCGCAGTCCCACACCCACGCTGACTTTGCGATCCTCAGGGTCCCCACCGACACCTTTTCCGTCCACCTCTTCTCGTCTCTCCCGTCCATGTCCCGAAGGTCAAACTACTCTAGGCCCCGCCTCTTCTAGCCCCACGCCTACACGCATCGGCAGGCTTCAGGTCTAAACCGCGCCCTGGTCCTCGTCCCGCCCTTTCTTTGCCCGGCCTTTGGCGCGCTCTTTCTTCCCAGCCTTGCCTTGCCTTGCCCTGCCCTCCCTCCCCTCCCCTCCCCTCCCCTCCCCTCCCCTCCCCTCCTCAACCCCCTCCCGCCCCCCTCATCCCCCTACTATGGCACCGCCCTCTTCTCCCCGCCCCGCTGTACCAGTCACTTGGTCAAACCGGGTCAACCGTTGCTTGGCAGCGCCTGTTCCAACCCTCTTGCCAGCTCTTAAAATGGCCGCTGGACTTCCGCGAGGCATGCCTAGGTGTGCGCGTGTCTCCATGGTAACGCACATTCCCAACAGCACCTAGGGCTTGAGGACGAGACTCAGGCGACTCCGGGCTTCCAGGTGTGTGGCCGGCAGAAAATGCTGGGAGGCTGGAGGCCACTGCGGGGTCTAGAGTGGTTGTTCTGGCAGCAGCACTGTGTGTGAGGAAGTAGATTTTCCAGAACCATTGTGGGAAGGAGCCGATGTGATCTGGAAGATCACATTTAGTTAGGAGGCTACTTAAATAGTAGCCCTCAGCCCTCTGCCCGCCGCGGTGGCGCACGCCTGTGATCCCAGCACTCCCCGAGACAGGGGCAGGCGGATCTCTGTGAGTTCCAGGCCAGCCTGCTCTACAAAGCGATTCCAGGACAGCCAGGGCTACACAGAGAAACCCTGTCTCGAAAAAAAAAAAAATTGGACCCTTTAATTACTGGTCAGAAGAATGGGACCTGAGTCATGTTTCTGATCAGCCACATTGTGAACTGTCTTAACAGTCTTCTCAGGAACTCAAATGGCCCACATTCATACACATAAGTTAAAAAAAAAAAAAAGACTGCCAAAGGATCTGGCATGGTGGCACACGCCTTTTATTTCATCACTCAGAAGTAGAGGCAGGAGGATCTCTCTGAGTTTCAGGTCAGCCTTGTCTACATTGCTAGTTCCAAGACAGCCAAGTCTTCCATACAATGAAACCTTTTTTTTAAAGAAGGAGAGGAAGGAGGAAGAGAAGAAGAGAGAGAAAAAAAAAAGGAAAAAACCCTGGAGACTGGTGCAGTCAGTAGAGCGCCTGCCGAACCAGCAGGAAAAGGACTATAAGCTGGTAAACACCCACAATGCCCACAGTAAGGAGTGGACCAAGAGAATGGGAAGTTGAAGCTCCCCCTGCCCCTTTGGCGATCAAGAGAGGTCAAGGCAAGCCTGGGCTCCAGGAGATCCGGTCTCAAAAGAAGAAAAAGCAGATTGTGGTGGCCTGAGCTTCCAGTCTGTTCTCCAGAACCTGCTTCTCCTTGTGTCTTAGAAGCGCTAGGATTATGGACAGCACCCACCTGCCTTTCCCCACAGGTTTAGTGGCAAGAGCTTTAACCACTGAACTTTTAACACCTTTGGCCCGACCCAGGCTGGCCTTGAACTCATGTCCTCTAGTCTCTGATTCTTCAGTATATCCTGCCAGCATATGCCACTACAACTGGCAAGAGATTTTACAGTAGTTTAAAGCCTACCCGTACTGCAGATCTGCAATGGTCCCTTTGATCATTGCCCTCTCCGTCCTTGAGAGCATGCCCACCTGCTACATCACACTCTTGATGTGTCTCCTGAAGTCTTTCAGAGGAGGTCAGGACAGGGAGTCAACAAGGTCTCAATGGCACCTTTATTGGCGTGAGTGCCAGGCCCCATGGCCAGGTGTGGTTGCCCACACCTGTAGACCCAGCACTTAAGAAACTGAGACAGGAAAATCACGAGTTTGAAATCAGCCTGGCTGCACAGAGCACAGGACACTTGTGCTAAGGAAACTTCCACTGGTTTAACAGTTTCCTGGTGCCTGCCAGTTAAGCTTGCCACAATACACTGGAGGCCACTGTTTGCACTGAGCCAACTAGCCAGCCAACAAGACAGAATTACTCATGTTGAATTTCTGCACCATCAAGCAAAAACCAAATTGTTTGTCTAATACTCAGAACAATCAGAAGGGGGAGACAATAGCCAAATCTCTAACCGGTTTTAGCTGTTCTAGATTGTCTAATGAAAGTAACTTTCAAACACACATCTGGGGTTTCTTCTCTGTCTCTCAGCCTTTCCAGTGTCTTTTAGTCAGACACTGGAGATGATGTAGACCAGGATAGCCCTAAACTCAGATCTGCCTGCCTCTGCCACTTGGATGTTGGGAATAAAGGCCAGCAACAGGGTATACTCACAACCTTGAGCCAGGCCATTTGTTCCCCAGCCCTGAATTTTCTGTTGTTTTGAGACAGGGTCTTAATTTAGCTAAGGCTGGCCTAGAACTCAAAATGTACCCAAAGATGAGTTTGAACTCCTAATCATCCTAGCTCTGCCTCCAGAGTGCTGGGACCACAGGCCTGTGCTGCCTACCTTGGCTTACCAGAACTTCTGAGACAGGTCTCTCTTGGCTGTCCAGACTGGCTTCAAACCCAAGAAATCCTCCTGCCTCAACTTGCTGATTCCAGCTTGGATCATGAATTTATTTGTCTGTTTATTTACTTGTTTTGGTTTTTCAAGACAGGGTTTCTCTGTGCATCCCTGGCCTCGAACTCACAGAGATCCTCCTGCCTCTGCCTCCACTACCAGACCCCCTCTCGCTTTCTCTCTTTCTTTCTTCCTTTCTTGCCATACTGGGCATTGAACTCAGGACTCTGTGCTAGGCAAGTGCCCTTCTGCTGAAGCATGTCCTCAGGTCTAATACATTTTTTAAGTAATTACATGCATTTCTTTACTTGGTGTGTATGTGCATGTGTGTGCATATGCAGGTTTCAGAGGACAGCTTGCAGAATGGCTCACTGGTTAGGAGCATGTACTGTCTTCAGAGGACCTGAACTCCATTCCCCATATCCGCCAGCTCCCAACTGACTATACATTCAAACCCAAGGGCTCTGGCGCCCTCACTTGTCCTCCATGGGCACCTGCAAACATGTGGTAAGACACAGACAGATTTTTTAAAAATAATAATGGGAATACAATAGGGCATGATATTAAAGGCTTTCTATTTTCCGAGATCTTCCTTCTTAAGAAGCAGAGTTCAGAAGTGAGAGAAGAATTAGTTATTGTATTGACCCCAGATGGTGTCCAGGCTTTACAAGGCTTAAACTGCTGGCTCTTCAAGTCCATGAGGTAGTGCTGTATAAATCCCCTTCATAAACAAGCAACCTGAGACGCAAATGAACTACAGGGACAACAGGGGTCAACCTTACACACACACAGCTTTGCCTTCAGAGTTGGGAAGACCTCTACTCCCATTCCCAGGATCATTTGTGTAGGATGGTGGATGCTGACACACATCTGCACATGCATAACCTATGTGCAGACAGACACCTGGGAAATCAGTTGACACAGCTGTACTTGTGTGGAGATCAAAGGAAAATAATATTTGGGG
Organism: Pachyuromys duprasi; assembly: GCA_028658305.1. NCBI lineage: Eukaryota > Metazoa > Chordata > Mammalia > Rodentia > Muridae > Pachyuromys > Pachyuromys duprasi. The sequence continues at coordinate 2,980,167 of CM053758.1, forward strand.
AGTTGGTTCTTTCCTTCCACTGTGGGTTCCAAGGATCTAACTCAGACTGAAGGGTTAGAAGATCATAGCAAGTGCCTTTTCCCAGTGAGCTATTTTGCTGGCTCAGATTTTTAAACGTGTGTGTGTGTGTATGTGTGTGTGTACACATGTGGAAGCTAGAATTTAATATCCACTTTGTTCCTCAATTATTTTCCACAATATTTTCAGTTTTTAGTTGTTTTGTAGAGGCAGGGTCTCACTGTGTAGTCCTAACTGTCCTGGAACTCACTATTTAGACTTGACTGGCCTCAAACTCAGAGATCTACCAGCTTCTGCCTCCCAAGTGCTGGGATTAAAGGTATGTGCCACAGGGCTCAGCTCCCACCCCCTTTTTATAGCTGGGACTTTCACCCAAACCTGGAGCCCACTGGCCCTTGTTATGTAGGTGCTGGGGAGAAACGCAGATCTTTGTGCCTACCAGGCTGAGCCGTCTTCCCAGACCTGGAAGTGTAAATTGTTCTGTCCAGCCCAGGGACAGACACGCTCCAGCCCCGAGGATATCCCCGGCTCCCTTGGGGGGTCTGCCTTGTCTTTATTTTGCTTTTACAGTGCCCTGGCTAGCCTCAGGACTCGCCAGCCTCCAGCCTCACCCAGTTGCCCTGGAGGACATCCTAGCATGATTAGATATTTAGCTAGCCTTCTTTAAAATTCTCAGTACACTGGTTGAAGTTTCTATTGCTTGCACTAGAAACAGCAGGTCCGGTTCAGTGTCTGGGTCCGTGGCAGCCATCTGGACACCAGGAGGAGAGGCACTTGGGAACTAAGCCCTCAGCGGAGAGTAGCAAGAGAGAGAGTGAATCCAGGTCCACCAGGCCCTCCATGGCTGTGGGGCATATGGCCTGGTGCTCTCCCCAGGCACACTGTAACGGTTAGGTTATTTCACTCAGTGTTTTGTTATTTTCAGCAGAAATCCTTAAGTGACATAATTGTGTGAATACAGCAAGTCCCAGCCCTCAGGGCTGTGTGGCCTTCCACAGCCTTCTCTCATATCCCTTCAGCTTGGCACTATATTCCTTTGATTATAGGTATTAATATCATTGTTGTTGTTGTTTATGTTCTTTTATCATCTGGCTCCTGCTATGCAGTCCACCCTGCACGGGAGCTCTCCTGCTTCAGCGCAGATGACAGGCACGTGCTCCTGTGCTTGCCTGATATCACCTTTTTGAAGAGCGTTGTTATGGTCATTCAGCAGCCAGTGGTCCCAGAGGTCGAGCAGCTGTTCAAACGGGCAGGGCAGCGCCCAGACACCGGGTACATCCAGGAAGAATGGCTCCAGAGCCCAGGGCCACCAGTTAGCGCGCCCGGTCAGCAGTCACAGCCTCACCACGGAGCGTTCGGCTCCTGGCTCAGTCCCTTGCCTGCTAAGCCACCGAGAGAGAAGCTGGCCCATTGCAGGGCTCTTCCTACGGGTGCTGTGGCCCAGGGACATTTGAGAAAAAGGGACAGTTTCTTCTCTTTGACTGGCAGGTTTTGGGTTAGTTCTTGTCCCTTCTTCCGGGAAGTCCACCTGGACATTTCAGGTCTATTCCTCGGTCTTGACTACTCTGCTTGTCCAATGCCTGTTGGGGTTTGTCACTGTCAAGGGACAAGTTGGTCGGTCAACTCACTGGCCAGTGACCCCAAGAAGAGCAGGGCCCAGTCCACCTCCACTGTTTCTGTGCACCCAGCACAGAACGGCCGAGGGACAGAAGTGAGGGTCTGTGGGTGAGTTGTAATATTCTTTGCACCCAACAGCTGAGGATATCAAGGTTCAGCTCGGGGGAAATCATTTGGCCAAGGCAGAGTGGTTGAAGTGACATCCAGGCCCAGAGGCCTGAAGAACCAGCAAGTGACGTGTGACGGATGGCGGATGTGAGTGCGACACCAAGAGAATAACGACAGAACAAAACAGCATCAGTCACCACTCCCACCGAGAAGCCAAAAAGCCCAAGCCATCAGAGCATGAGGAGAAACGAGAGCAAAGGACGGAGAAAACGGCCGGATCAGCAGCCTGAGGCGCCCGGAGGCGAGCAGAGCAGCCCTCCCTCACCTCCCAGCCGGGTGCTGTGAGAGACAGGAGAGTGTGTGGGCATTCCTGTAGGTCCACTCTAGTCACATGCGGCCCAAGGCCCAGGCCAGGTGTGTCCAGGTGGACACACCGGCCCAGCTACCTGGGGATGGAGGCGTAGTTAGTGTAGGAGCCAGCAGAGAGGTGCCGATCTGCCCGGGTGTCCAGAATGTCCACCTGATCGTCCTCACCCTGGCTGAGGTTGGCAGGGGCTGGATCCGGCAGCAAGATGAGGTCAGTGAGGCCATGGAGGTCGGACACGTGGCGGAAAGTCTGCAACACCAGCACCATGGCAACCAGGCCCAGGAAGAGATATACTGCAGGTGTGGGAGAGGGAAGATGGAAAGATGGCAAGTTGATCGGTCAGCTTCCGCCTCAGACTGCAGGGCAGGGATGCGGTCCAGCCCCTTTAACACCACTTAGGAAAGTTTTTTTTTTTTCCTGAGACACCCTCCACCCCCAACTGCCAGCCACTCAGCTCACCTGTGACAAGTACCTTGTAGAGGGCCCGGTAAGGCTGGCCAGGGGCTTCCCCAGGCACATAGTCCCCCAGGCCGATGGTGGACAGAGAGATGAAGCAGAAGTAGAAGGCATCCAGAAAGCTCCAGGCCTCCTCAAGGTAGGCGAAGACCGCAGCTGGCACCAGGAAGAACACAGCCACTATGACCACCAGCAGGACCACCAGGTGCCAGCGCGCTGCCCGCTGCGGGTGCCAGCCCCAGCGCAGGCTCAGCCAGGACAGGGGTGCACGGGTGAGCAGCAGGGACAGGCGCTGGGCCGAGGCAGTCAGGAGAAGCATGGTGATTGGCACACCCAGGAGTGCAAAGAAGATGGAGAAGGCTTTGCCTGCGTCTGTCAGCGGGGTCGTGTAGCCATAGCCTGTGGGAGAAGAGGCCTCGTGCACACTGGGCACCTGGACACCCCGAGGTGCCCCACCCAGCCTTCCTGACTCCATAGGAGTCACCTCCATCCAAAAGTTGCAATCTCTTTGTTTTGTTTTGGAGACAGAGTTTCTCTGAGTAGCCTTGGCTGTCCTGGAGGCCAGGCTGGCCTCAAACATAGTGACCCACTTCTGCCTCTCTGAGCACTGAAATTAAAGGCGTGTGCCAGCGCCAGCACCAGCAGCTGAGCTGTGGTTTCTTCTGAAGCCCAGGGGAAACCCATAAATAAATCCTCTCGGCTCATCTCAGTGGACCTGCTTTGAATTACTTGCATTTAAAAAAACTTTTCTTCCCAGTTCTGGGAGATCAAACCCATAGCCTGGTGCAGCTGTGTGGAGCCCTCCATTCCCCAGCCCCTCCCTGGGGGATTCTAGGCAGGGGCTCTACCACTGAGCCACACCCCAGCCCCTCACTAGCTAATTCTAGGTAGGTGCTCTACCACTGAGCCACACCCCAGCCCCTCACTGGGGGATTCTAGGCAGGGGCTCTACCACTGAGCCACACCCCAGCCCCTCACTGGGGGATTCTAGGCAGGGGCTCTACCACTGAGTCATACCTCAACTAGCTACAAGTACTATAACCCTAGCATCTTTCCATGGCGGGACTGCTTCTCAGCCCTGTCTTCAGCAGCATTGAGATGGCCATAAGAGCATCAGGCGTCAGGTCTTTGACACCCTGGGCTTCTGAGGAAATGAAGAACAACATCAAAGAGGTTGTAAGGACACTGAATTTGTTTCACCTCTCCAGGTTAAAAAAAAAAAAAAAAAGCCAGACATTGTGGCACACACCTATAATCCCAGGACTTGCGAGGCAGGGGCAGGGGAAACTGTTCAACGCCAGCCTGATCTACAAAGCGAGTCCAGGACAGCCAAGGCTACACAGAGAAACCCAGTGACAAATCATTTCTCCGGGTAGTTAAGACTCCTGGCTTGACTCACAACATTAGCGCTACCTTACACCGTGGCCCGCTGTCGGCTCTCCACACAGACAGAGCCGCCCCCCTTCCATGGCAGCCCTCCCAGCCCTGTCCTCCACCAGGCCAGTGAACGCCTCACCGGGATGCCGCACTGGGGATCTACCACATGTCCCAGGCGGTCAGCAGAGCCCCTGGGAAGCCCGGCGTGCCGTCTCACACCTGTAAGCTCAGGACCCAGGAAGCTGGGGTTGGAAGGATTGGAAGTCTGAGGCCAGTGTGGGCTACACAGAGACCCTGACTCAAAAACCGAAAAACCTTGTTGGTGTTCGGTGTGGACCAGTGGCAGAGCACTCGTCTAACATGAGTGAGGCTCCAGGCTTCGAGGAGGGCCGGGGTGAACCTACTTAAACCAAACTTAGTAATAACTCCTTTGTGCCTTTCACTACTACTATTATCACATGTATTTTGAGGGTCTGAAGCAATGGCTCAAGGGTTAAGTGTACCTGTTGCTTTGCCAGAGAACACACATCGGGTTCCCAGCACCCACATGGTGGTTCACAATCATTTGTAACTCCAATTTACAGGATCCTGGCCGAGAACTCTCAGAGATCCGCCTGCCTCTGCCCCCTGAGGGATGCTAACAGCACCCCCACCTGGCAGGACCCACCTTCTGACCTCCTTGGGCACCAGCATGCTTGTGGCCCACACATATGCGGCCAGGCAAAAACTGACAACATAAATAAATCTTTAAAAATATAAAAATAATAAACTTTAAATTATATTTGTTTTATGTTATTTAGTGGGTTGTGTTGGGCCCACGGTACACTGAAATTCATGATCATCCTGCCGTACCCTTAGGCGCTGGGGTCACAGGCGTGCAAACACATCTAGGAATTTTTTGCAATCTTTCAATTAGCATACATTAAGTGTGTAAAATAATGTGTTTATTATGATGTTTTCTCACATATATTTAACATTTATTTTGTCTTTGGGGTGCTAGGTCTCAGCAGTCCACCTACTTTAGACTTTTTTTAAAAAACTTAATTTTATGTGTATACATATGCGTGTGTCTGAGTGAATGTGTGTGCACCACAGGGGTGTAGGAGTCCCTGGAGGTCAGCTTCCCTGGAACTGGAGGACAGCCAGCTGAGAGCTGCCATGAGGGTGCTCAGAACTGAACCTGGGTCCTCCGCATGAGCCGTCAGGCGCTGCAGCAGACTTCTGAGTGCTGAGACTGCCCGGGCGAGCCACCGGGCCGGGCCGGCGTCAGCACCCATTCCTTGTGGCCCACCCTGCCAGCCGTCCTCCACCTTATCTGGATGTTTTATTTCCATCACTGGCCAAGCCCCAGATTCCCCTGGTGCATTCCAGGCACATGCCGAATGCCAAGACCTTGTCCTGCTTCCTCTTTTGAGACAGGTTCTCCCTAAATCTCCCAGGCAGGCCTTGAAACTGGGATCCTCCCTCACCAGCCTCCAGACAGCTAGGAGGAAAGCCTGAGCCACCAGGCCTGGCCACACCATCAGCTCTTGCACGCTAAGCCATATGCGTGAGCACTAAGGACATCCCGTGTTTCCACTAACAGTAGAGGCTGCCTTACAGAACTGACCTCAGAAGCCACGCAGTTTGCTGGGACTGAGAATCTCCGGGAATCAGAAGATGGGGACTAAAACAGACCCCTGTGTTCCACATTTGAATCTAGGGTTGCCATGCAGTGGCAGAAGGGATGTGATTTATCCACACGATCCATCAGGACCGATGTACCTGGTGTAAGCTATTTCACCAAAACTCCCAGTTACAACCACTCTGCCTATATTTCCCCAGGTGTGACCACTCCTTAGCCCCTGGGAGTGTGGAAACAGGCCTTCAGTGCCTCTTTGTCAGCAGCCTTTATTAATGATGTTTGTTTGTTTTGCTTTTTTGTTTGTCTTTTGAGACAGGTCCCACTCTGTAGTCCTGGTTGGACTGAAACTGGCTATATAGATCGGGCTGGCCTTGAACTTGCAGCAACCTTACTGCTTCCACCTCTGGAGGGCTAGGACAAAAAAAAAAAGTTTGTCATAATGTTCTATGCCATCCTAGCTGTGCGACCGTGTGCAACTTCTCTGGTCCTTCGCTTCAGAGAGAGAAAATGAGTGGCAGCACAGGGTGGTAGCGACACACACCTTCAATCCTGTGCCTGGGGGGCAGAGACAGGCGGATCTCTGTGAGGCCAGCCTGGTCTACAAAGCTCCCACAATAGCCTTGGGCATAGTTACACAGAAACACTGTCTCGGAAAAATAACCCAAAGTGGCAGCTGCCTCACAATGCTGTTGTGTTGACCGAGCTAAAAGCCGGATGTGGTGAGGCCCCTGTCACTCTGACTGTGAAGTACGGTCTGGTTTCACAGCTGAGGAACCATTACTGTGCAGCTGTCCCACCACGCTGTGCCTGCTACCTCGTCTGACTCCCCTCACCTGTCCATCCGAAGCGCCAGGGGTATCCTGTCGGAAATGAGAATCTGAGAGAAGACAGATAAGGGCTGTGACCCAGGGAAGTCCAGAAGCAGGTCAGGCCGGCTCAGGAAGCTTGGGGAAAGCTAGCCTCAGGGGAGAAGGGTTCATTCTTTTCTGTGAAGAGTTACCCAGCTCTGTTGCCAGAGACCTCAGTTGGCTGGTCACACACAGTGAGGGCCCCAAATGTGTGTGTGTGCTCACGGGCATGCAAAAGCTATCCACCATGGTGTGCTGCTGCCAGCTGAAAAAGCAGCTCAGTGTGGCTCAGCCTCCTCCCTGTTTCAAGTCCCCAAAGGAGGTCACCTCATGGAGAGGGAAGGGCTGCAGGGCAGCAGGACCTGGCCTCCGAGGGGTTTCCCAGGTCTGTGGTGAGGGTGGAAGGGACTCTCCAGGAGAAATTTCCCAGGGTGCAGATAGCGGTGGGCTCTACCTGACCGGGTCTCAGAGAAAGCTTTGCAGAGTGCTAATATGTGTGCATAGATGGTGTTTTATTTTATTTTTTTCAATTTTACTCTGTGTGGCGTATGAAAGCATGAGCACAGGTGGATCTGTTCAGGCAGAGGCCAGAGAAGTGTGTCTGGTGTCCTGCTGCTCACTTCCTCCTCGGTTTATTCCCTCAGGCCAGGTCTCACTTGGAACCTGAAGCTTGCTGTGAAGCGCCCAGGAAAGTGCCTGTCTCTGGCCCAGTGCTGGGGTCCAGGCTCGCACAGCCAGGCTCAGCCTGCCTGAGTGCTGGGGTTCTGACCTGAGTTTCCCATAAGCACCCTTCCCCGGGGCTTCTCCCTTGTCCTTTTCTGTTTTATTGACTAGACAGGGTCTCATGTAGTCCAGGCTGGCCCTCTCGCTTCCACATCCTGAGGTGCACACCACCATGCCCAGGGCCCTGCTGGGCAGCAGTGGCTCCTGTCTTTAACAGGGAGACACAGGCAGGCAGGTCTCTGAGAGTTCAAGGCCAGCCTGGTCTACAAAGTAAGCCCAGAACAGCCAGGGCTCGTACACAAAGACACCCTGTCTCAAAACAAAACAAAACGCTGGGCCTTTTAGTCCCAGTACTTGGAAGGCAGAGACAGGTAGATAGCAGAGTCCTGCTTCAAAATGAGATGTTGGATCGGGACATAAAATGGATAAATTGTAAAAAATAAAATAATAATAGAATTGAGGTGTTGGGGTCCCGTTTCCATAGGAACAAGGAACCAGCACCAGCAGATTTCATCTGGATTGTGTGAACTCTCATACAGCCAGAGCTGCTGAGCCCAGGGTGTCTAGAGGTGGTAAGGTAGGCGTTTCTAAGGTCCTTGCTGGATGTCAAGGATGGAGTGAGTAATGCTTTTTTTGGGGGGGAGCGGTGTAGAGGGCTGTCATAGAAGGCCTTGAAAGAATGCCAGGTTTCAGGCTGCAGCAGGGCTGGAAGGCTAGGGAAGTCCCAGCAGTGGGTTTGGAGGAGGTCAGCCCACCACCTCAGCTGGCTTGGAAAATCCATAGTGAGCATGTTGGTCATCTGGGGTGAGGAACAGCAAGGAACGCGTCTTGTTCAGACTGTGTCCTGGGGTGGGATTTGTTGTCACCGAGCAGGCTGGCGGTCTGCAGGAGGGACGGCAGTCACATTCATGAGTGCTCTACCACTAAGCATCTGAGCTGAAAGAGACCCTCTCGACTAGTCCTTGGTTTGGAAAGGGTGAGAGGTTTTGCTGGAGGTAGTTTAGGGTAGGAGTCTGGGCTTGGGGGACTTCAAGCGATGACCCTCCTGGAGGACACCCTGGGTTCATCCTTTCCCACTGCCAGCTGTAGGAACTGCTGATGTAGGAATCCTGAGTCTAGAGTGGAAGACCTTGAGGAGAAATCCCAGCAAGACAGGGACGGAGGAGAGATGGGTGGAGTCCTGTGTTCGCCTGGCAAACACAGGCACAGGAGAGGGACAGGTGCCTTTGGGGAGGGGATCCCAGAAACAGTCTCAGGTCTGGCAGAGGTCTGTCCTAGAAGACAGGCCTTCAGTAATGGCACCCTGGGATCACCGAGCAGCTCGCACGAGGGCCTGAGTTTAACACCCAGTTCACTAGGGCACTGAGTTCAGGAGGAAGCCAAAGCGGCTCGTTCCAGGAAGGACCTATCCGGAGTGTGGAAGAGCTGGTGCGCCGGCCCTGTGGTGGACACAGCCCCTAGGGTCAGAGACCCAAGGAAAGTCCCAGGCCCTTGGCGATCATGCATGAGAGTCCTAGGGCTAAGACAAGAATGGAGCCAGGCCTGGGGCCCAGACCTCAAGCACACAGGAGGCGGGAGCAGGAAGATGAAGTTCCAGGCCAGCCTGGGCCCAAAGGGAGATGCTATCTTAAAATCAAACAAACCAAAGGCACCAGGAGGGATGCTGTCACAGACCGTATTACGAGGGTGTCCCTACTCCGTGGGAACTTGGGTGAAGAGCACTTGGGAGGAACAGCTCGGCTTGCACTAACTAGGGCCCTCTCTCCAAAAGGGGCGGCTACAGCCGGAGTGGTCGGCGTGGGGAACGGAGGTTGTTCTTAGCCCGGGACGACTTGGGATGAGGGTGTGTCTTGAGGGGCCCGGCCCGGGCAGCGGATGGTGGCACTCACTTACCCACGGTGGTGACCAGCGTGCTGGCGAAGAAGAGCGCCGAGGCGAAGTCCCAGGCGGGGTCCGAAGCGTTGGCGGGTCCCGAGGCGTTGGCCAGCGCGGCGCGCCCCAGCCTTCCGGCCGCCAGCACCCGCTCCACGAAGGCGTCCAGGGCGGGCGCCGCCACGCACGGGCTGTGCCGCAGCAGCTGCTCCCGCAGCGTGCCCAGCTCCGCCCGCAGCCGGGCCTCGTGCGGCCGCTCCAGCCACCCCACCAGCAGCGCGCCCAGCGCCAGGTACCCCGCGTAGACGGCCAGCGCGCTGGCCAGGAGCGCGCCCCGCCGCATGGTGCCCGCGCGGCCCCGCCGCCCGCTGACGTGGCCGGCCCACCGCCCCGCGGTCTGCCTTCGGTTCCGGGAGCTCCGGCGCCGACACCGACGCCCCGAAGAGGAAGAGGAAAAAGGGGAGGAGCGGGGCTGGTGGACCGCCCTGCCGCTGGGAAACTGAGGCACGCCCAAACGCCAGGTGTTGGTACAGGACCCGGGAGGGTGGAGTCCCACGCTCCGGGATCCGGGTCGCCGACGGGATGAGAAGGTGGCCGAGTTCTTGACTGTCTCGGAGTTCCGTCCAGCTCGGCTCCTGGAGCGCCCGGAGAACTGAAACTCTCCGTCGGGGTGGGGGCGTCTGCCCGGAATCTCAGCACCTGCGCGGCTGAGGCAGGAGTTCCGCCTCCTCCAGGCAAAGTGAGGCAGGCCCCGGGGATCAGGCCTTAAGGAGTAAGGGCTTGGCTTAGAAACTCCAGGACTGCGACTGCGCTGGGTCTTTGCTTGAGGCACTGGGATGTGGAACAAGTTGGGGGGGGGGCGACGATGGTTTGGGAACAACTGATCAGGAGTCAGGAGATGTTGAAAGGGACAGGGAGACTCTTGTCTACAAAACAACAAACAAAACTCCCTAATAAATAGCTTTTGTAGCGGCTCACCCTTTTATTCCAGCACTCAGAAGGAATATCTTTATCAGTTTGAGGCCAGCCTGGTCTACCTAGTTAAGTTCTAGGGCGACATAGTATGACCGTGTTTCAAAAAACATCCACAAATCACAAAAAGTAAAACAAGGCAATAACAATAATAAAAACAAAAGATGAGCATTCTGGCGTGCTTGCGGTAGCTTACATTTAATACCATTAACATCTGGGAAACAGACTGCAAGGTCACCGGCTACAGGCCAGCCTGGGCTACTTGCATACCTGTCTCAGAAAGGCGGGGAAAGGTGGCTGGAGAGGTGGCTAAGCGGTTAGGAGCATTAGTTGTGTTTGCAGAGGACCTGGGTTCTATCTATTCCCAATATACACAGGGTGGCTAAGCTGTCTGTTAACTCCAGTTCCAGGGAGCTCCACGGGATCCTCGTTTGGCCTCCAACAGGTGCACATACATACATACATACGTGATCAAAGCACCCGTACACATATAAATAAATAAACACACACAGAACATTATCTATAGGTGTATATACACATAAAATCAGGGCTAGGTCCTAAGGAACCCTATGCTGACGGAGCCCCAAAGCCGGGGGCTGAGATGTTCCTATGTACATTTCAATTTTTATAGGTGGAGGAGCTGAGTATAGGGAAACTCTGTCTCAAAAACAAAAACCTAGTAAGTAGCCTGGGGGGGGTGCTCATCCTTGTGATCCCAGCCCTCAGGAGGCAGAGGCAGGGGGATCTCGGAGTTCAGGGCCAGCCTGGTGTACAGAGTGAGATCTAGGCCAGAGTGAGACATTGTCTCAAAAGTAAATAAATATGTAAAAATAAAAGAGGGATTTCCCTCATTTTTTTCCCCACAGCCCTTTACAGCCTGAGGCCAGAACCCTGCCCACAATGAGACCACAGCTCAGATGCATGGAACTGGCTCCATTTATAAACTGGCTCTGGTAATTCTTGGGACAGAGCCCAATTTGGAGCTGGCAATTTATAGGAAGAGATGCCTGATAATAAAACAGTGGCGGTAGCCAGTGTCCCAGGGACTGCAGCAGGCCTGTGACCATACGCCTTCTTATGGAATCCTCGACCCTCCCACAGGAGTTGCAATGAGAAGATTGCAATGAGAAGATTAAGGCTTAAAAACAGAATTCAGGGACCAGTCGGATGGCTCAGTGGCCAAAAGCTCCCTGGACTCTACAGGCACTGCACCCAAATGCACTACCTCACATAGTCTCTGTCTCTCTCTCTCTCACACTCACACATGGAGCCTGAAGACCCGAGGTCAATCCCTGGGGCTTACATGATGAACAGGAAGAGTGACTCCTGTAAATTGTCCTCTGATCTCCATAAGCACACGGGCGTTCCCACACCTACACTCCCACACACATATACACACACATACACGTCATACACAAACACACAAAATGGAGTAAAAGGCAGGAGCTATGGTGTGTGTCTATAATCTTAGGACTCACAAGGTAGAGGCAGAAGGACTGGAAATTTGAGGTCACCCTCAGGTATGCAGGGACTCTGGTACCCAAGAAGCAGGGTTATGTGAAGATCCTGCCACAGACAAACATAGAAGGAAGCAGAGTACAGCGGGCGCGGCGGTGCTCATGTGTAATCCCAGTGAGCCACAGGGAAAGGAGGGAGAGGCGGGAGCCCCGCCAAAGTGCCAGTCTGGAGAGGTGGCTCAGCAGCTAAGAGCCTGCCTTGGCAGCTCACTGCCATCTGTAACTCACTCCACAAGATCTGGTGCCCTCTTCTGGCCTCTGAGGACACCAGGTACACATGTAGTAGAAAGATACACTCGCAGGCAAAAGATCCATACAGATAAAATAAAAACAAAAGCAAAAAAGAGCAGATATGGTTGGGTTCTCCCCATTCATGCCACATGGCTCACAGCTGCATATAACTTCAGTTCCAGGGTTATCTAATGGCCTCTTCTGGACAATGTGGGCACTGCGCCCGGCTGTACATACTCCCACATTCACACACACACACAACCTAAAAAAAATAAAAATAATTGAAAAAGTTGAGTTCTGGGGCTGGAGCGATGGCTCAGAGGTTAAGAGCACTGGCTGCTTATAGAGGTCCTGAGTTCAATTCCCAGCAACCACATGGTGGCTCACAACCATCTATAATGAGATCTAGTGCCTCTTCTGGCGTGCAGACAAATATGCAGGCAGAACACTGTATAAACAATAAAGAAATCTTGAAAAAGAAAAAAGAAAACATGACAATAAAAAAAAAAGTTGAGTGTCAGACTCCGAAGGCACTGCACCCAGGAGGTGCACATTCTTCTACATATTTACATACACACACACACACACACACAGCTTAAAAAATAAAAGTAAACCATTCATTTTTAGAAGCTGAGTCTCAAAAGCCAGGTGCAATGACACATGTCTGTAATCCCAGCACTTTGGGAGGTGGAGGTCATGGAATCTCTGTGAGTTCAAGACCAGCCTGGTCTTCAGAAAACAAACAAACAAAAAAAAAAGTTGAGTTGTTGAACCAGGCACTGGTGGCACACACCTTTAATCCCAGCTCACCAAAGTCAGAAGGAGCTAGATATCTGAGTTCAAGGCCAGTCTAGACTACAGAGTAAATTCCAGGACGGCCAGGGCTACACAGAAAAGCCTCTGGCCTTGAAAGACAAAACAAACAAACAAAAGTTGAGTCTGTTACTGATTATGTACAGATAGTTTTCCCAGTCTCCAATGTTTCTTTTTTCATTTGTGGTGGAGACGATAGAACCCAGGGCCTCAGGTGTGCAGAGCAAACACGGCGCCCACTGAGCTATAGCCCTAGCATTCATGTCGTCATTCACAAAAACGTAACTATTTACATAGGATTTATACTGGGTTAGGGATAAGGATTATGGAATGACTTAGGGGGCTGAGAATAGAGCTCACCTGAAAATAAAAAAGTATAGACATGTACACACATACCACATATATGTATATATAACGGTTTATATATATAAAGTGTATGGAAAGATTACACATGATACATACAAATACAAACCAATCTGGCCATGAATTCTTTTTGTTGTTGTTGTTTGTTTTCCAAGACAGGGTTTCTCTGTGTAGCTCTGGCTGTCCTGGACTCATTCTGTAGATCATGCAGGCCTGGAACTCAGAGATCCACCTGCTTCTGTCTCCTGAGTGTTGCAGTTTTTGTTGTTTTGTTTTTTGGGTTTTGTTTGTTTTTGGTTATTCGAGATATGGTGTCTCTGTGTAGCCCTGGCTGTCCTGGACTCACTTAGTGGACCAGGTTGGCCTCAAACTCACAGAGATCTGCTTGCCTCTGCCTCTCCCAGGGCTGGGTTTACAGGAGTGCCCCACCTCGCCCCATTTGCCTTATTAGCTTTTTAAAAAGGTCACAGATGAAATGACTTTAGATGAGTGCTGAGGATGAGAAATAGGGTAATGCTTAGGTGTCAGATGCTAACACAAATGCAAAATAGCGTGTCTCAACAAAACTAAATTCAGAAGAGGAAGGGGAAGCCACATGATAGGGTCACTTGCTGACCACCTTCATCCGGAGTGCTATCACTTCCCAGAAGTCTTTTCCGCTCACTTTTTTTTTTTTTTTTTTTTTGCCTGAGATAAGAGGAAGAAAAAGTACAGAAAGGGGCCAACCATGGGTCATGGTGGCACACAATTGTAATCCCTGGATGTGGAAGATAGAAGCAGGAATATCAAGGAGTTCAAGGCCATCTTTAACTTAATGAGTTCGAAGCCAACCTAGACTGTGTGAGTCGCTTTCTGAAAACAAAGAAGTGGGAGGAGCATTAAGAAATAGGGAAAGAGGACAAGGAGACACAGAGGAGGAAGTTAGTTTTCAGGGCGCTATACTTGAAGATATTCTTGTGTAAATTCAATAGCTTGAAGCTCTATGCAGTATCTTTGGTGGACAAAAGCTTTCAAGGCAAACAACCATGTGAAAGCATTTTTATGAACGTTTGGGTAACTGCCTAAAGGTGCCTTAAAAGAAAGATATCAGCCCCTCCCCCCACCCACCTTTTTTTTTCTTTCTTTTTGACTCTAGAGCACACTATGTTCAAAGCTTAGACTGGCTTTGAACTCGCGACTCTCCTTTTCTGTATTTCTCAGTATTGGGAATATAGAAGTGACTTGCTACGCTAAACTTCGTTTCTCTCCCAAGTATTTAGGGAGAGTGCTATTCTTGGGGCTGGAGAGATGGCTTAGAGGTTAAGAGCATTGGCTACTCTTTCAGAGGTCCTGAATTCAATTCTCAGCAACCACGTGGTGGCTCACAACCGTTTGTAAAGAAATATTGTGCAGGTGTACATGCAGAAAAGAGTGCTGGACTCGTGTAAACCACAGGGCCGGCGGCATCTCTGCGATAAGCCACCACTCCACGCCCTGCTTCAGCCTCCTGACCCGCTCTGACTAAATCGAGAGACGTCCTGTAAAGAACTACATTTCCCGCCTACCACTGCGCTCAACACCGAAAACGTTTTCCTTCCGGCTTGAAGCTTTCGAAGCTTAGGTTTGTACCAGGCTCCGCCCCGTTGCCCCTCAGGTATGGCCTCTCCCCTTACGTCATGAGCTCCAGTTCCCGCCTCTTACGTAGGCACCGCCCACTCAACCAGGCCTTCCCCCTAGAGGGCGTAGCTCTCTTGCGCCATTCGTGAGACCCATTGGCTCTCTCGGTACCACTGGGGCGTGGCTACGGGCACCGGGCGGGCCCATTCCGAACCGCGGCTGACGCGTTTCGCGGCGGTGGCGTCGAAAGCATGCACGCGGCGGGTTTGGCGGCGCCGGCGGGGACGCCCCGGCTGCGTAAGTGGCGTACGTGGCCGGCTGAGGAGACCGGGCGGGCGAGGGTGTGGCGGGGCCGTCGCGGCGGTTGGCGAGGTCACGCCAGGTCGGGCGGAGGTCACGAGATCCAGGACCTGGAGTTTCTGGGTGTGCACGGCACAGGGATGTCGAGTCCGGGTAGGGGGCGCATGGCGGGTAGGTTCGTCAGGAAACCCCTTTAAAGGAAAGCAGGTTGGAGGAGGATTTAGTGCGGTGTTCAGAGGAACGCCACCTCCATTCATTTGCAGTCAGCGGTTCGCCGTCCTGTGCTCCCACCTTTCAGAGGCTCCCCAGTGCCCACGAGCTGTCCCCTACGCTCCACGGCCCCCTGGGCACTCCGTGTGCAGTCACGGCCATATTTACACCCCGCTTACGATCGGAACCAGTACTTTCCGTCCTGTTGACCTCCTTTCCCCCGCTGTGATTTTGAGTTCCTCTTGGCCTCCATTATATCTATGTCCTGTTTTTTCCATGTATTCATCTAACATGTCTTCTTGCTTCAGCGAACCTTGTGGCCAGGTCTTGGGCGGAATGTGGATACACACTAGAAACCACCAAAGCCCCGGTCCTTGCTTTCTTTTTTTTGTTTTGTTTTGTTTTTGTTTTTGCTTTTTTCGAGATAGGGTTTCTCTGTGTTGACCAGGCTGACCTTGAACTCACAGAGATCCGTTTGTCTCTGCCTCCCAGAGTGCTAGCATTACAATAGTGCACCACCTCGCCAGGCTTGGGTCCTTAGGGCTTTCCTACAGCTAGAGTCCAGGAGGAAGACAGCCATTATCTAGGAAGGAAAAGTGTCGTTAAGAGTAGAGGGGTAATAAGAACCAGAGAGAGAGGGAGATTAATTCAGGTTGTGACTAGGGCTTGAGGAAGCTCCACTAACCACTCACTTCTTAGCACAAGTGTCTGCAGGCCTGGGAAGGTGATGCAGGATCCCCAGCACTGGCCAGCTGGCATTTATTCCTGTCCTGTTGCTGCCAGGAGGAGTCTGAAGCCACGCAGCTGTGAAAGCACAGGGGAGCAAGGTGCTGTGGTGTGCGCCTATGACCCCAGCACTTGGGAGCTGGAGTGAAGAGGATTGTGGGTTCAAGACCTGCCTGGGCAACATGCTATGTCTCTGTGTTTCAAGAAAAATGTGAGGGAAGTCAGGAATAGGAAGGGCACCTGCCACCAAGCCGTAGATTCGTGGTGCAAGGAGAGAGCTGGCTCCCAAAAGATTGTCCTACACAGAGAGAGAGAGAGACCTAAGAATGATTAGTTCTTTTTGAAAAGCGTACTGGGTATATTGGGGTGTGGAGTGCACAGGCCTCGGGTGGAGATGTGATGTTCAGGCTTGAAGTGTCCTTGCTTCCTTGAAGAGGGCATGCCTAATGATGAGAGAGACCTAGGGGAGTCAAGGAGGGAACGGCCACGGAGGCCTGTGTGGAGAGCATAGGCAGTGGAGTAGGTGCTGAGTTGGAAAACAGGGCCCTGGGCAGTCTGAGAAGGAACAGACAAGGGAGGTCAGGAGAAGAGAACATTTGAGCAGAGCCCTGAGTGTGACAGTGGCCGGAGCCCGGGAGGGAAAGCTGTCCAGGATGGTGCCACTGCATGCTACAGCAAGGAGTTTGTCTAAGTTGGGGCCTTGGATCTGGGGCTAGTGCGGCTGTCAGGGCTGGGGGCAGGTCACTCAGACTTGAGTGATTCTCAGCGCCGTGGTCCCTGGTCTTGGGCAGGGGATGAAAAGGGTCATGTTCATTTAAAACGATTATACAGGTGATGCAGCACATGCCTCTAATCCAAGCAGGAAGATTACCCTTGAGTTCAGAGCCAGCCTGGGCTACAGAGTTGAGGTTCAGAGCGAGAGCTGCACAGGGAGACCTTATCTTTTTGCTTTTTAAAGGAGATTTATTATTTACATCCTATTCTGCCTGCATGTGTGCCTGCACGCCAGAAGAGGGCACCACACCTCAACCTCACTATAGATGGCTGTGAGCGTGTGGTTGCTGGGAATTGAACTCAGGATCTTTGGAAGCACCTCTGAGCCACCTCTCCAGCCTGAGACTTTGTCTCAGATAAATATATAAGAGAATCAGAGAAAAAATGGTGCTGGAGGCCAGTGATCCCAGCTGCTTGGGAGGCAGGGGCCAAGATCTCAAGTTCAAGGCCAGTCTGGGCTTACATAGTTAGTTCAAAGTCAGCCTGTGTGGGGAACTTAGTAAACCCCTTTTTGGTTTTTCCTTTGATTTGTTTTTTGTTGTTGTTGTTGTTTGTTTTTCTTTGAGATAGGTTCTTATATGTAACCCTGGCTAGCCTGGAGCTCACTATGAAGACCAGGTTGTTCTTGAACTCACAGAGATCCACTTGCTTCTGCCTCCTTTGTGTGTGTGTGTGTGGGGGGTTGGTTTTTGTTGTTTGTTGTTGTTGTTGTTTTTTGAGACGGCTTCTCTGTATAGCCTTGGCTGTCCTGAGAAACTCTATCTTTAAAACAAACAAAAAACAATGGAACCAGATGAGATGCTTAAGTCTGGTGGGCAATGACAGAGGTAAAGGTGAGGGTTCTGAGAAGTGGGGAACTGTTGGCTGGATGTTAGAGGGCCAGATGAGCAGGCAGGTGAAGTCTAGACATAGCCATTGGGAGCTCTGGAGGTCGCTGACCTGGGACTGGACCCAGAAGGTCCAAAGGCAGTGTGGCTGTGAGTGAGATTACACTCAGGAAGAGAGGGGCGGCGTGGAGGTTCGGTCACCGAAGGCATCCGACCATGAGCATGTCCAGGAAGGCGGGAGCATCGCTTGTCTGTATGCTGCTGTGTCTTCAGCAGGACCTTGCTGACAGGAGTGCCAGCCAGGCAGACGTTTCTGGGTGAGACACATGAGCTGAGTTGTGGGTTTCGTGGTGTCTTGGAAGCAGGGTTGGAGGCTGGCACCCCTGGGGTGGTGGTACCAAAGGCTGACTAGATAGGAGTGAAACACGTGGGGCCTGAGGGATAGGCCTAGTGTCCTAGATACTTAGAAGGCCAAGGCAGAAGGGTCTGGAGTTCAAGACCAACCTGGGCCAGCTACACAGTGAGACCATGTTTCACAGAAGGTGAAGGGGAGCTGGGGAAATGACTCCATGTGTGCCTTGCTCAATGGAGGACCTGGGTTTGGCTCCACCAGCACCCACAGAAGCAGCCAGGCTTGGTGGCGCGGGCTGTGGTCTCAGCCCGTATGGCCAGATCAGTGAGCTGCAGGTCCAGTGAGATGTTGACCTCTGGCCTCCGCACACACACACACCCTGTGTGCACCTGTATACACAGACATGTACACATGGGACTGGAGATGTGGCTCATCAGTTATGAATACTTGTTGCCCTTACAGAGGACCTGTTTATGTCTCTAGCACTCACCTGGTGGCTCAAAACAGCAGGCAAAACTCTTGTATATGTACAAGTAAAATAAGTAAGCCTTTAAAACATGTTCACGTAATCCTGTCTCAGGCCCGAGTGCAGGCATTGCAGACCTGAGCCGCCGTCCCCGGCTGAGCGGCAGTTTAGGGTGTCGGCACCGTCGACACTACGGAGGAGACCACACAGAGGCAGCCCACTCCGGCCTGATCTCCCCCCAGCGTCGCAGCCTCACATGCACAGTTCCCAGGGTCGTTTGCCTAACAACCAGGATCTGGGGCCCTGGGCCGCCCCGTCTCTCCAGACAACATCTTCTACCCATGTCTGGGAAGGTGGGGGTTCCCCACTTACTCTCCACACGCCAGCTCAACACAGCTTCACTTTCCATATCCCCACCCCAGCTCAGTCCACCCTGGTGTCTAGCCTGGCCCACACAACAGTGTCCACTCTTCTCGGCTCTGTCAATAAGTTCCCCCTTAAAGTTAGGTGGAATGGTTGCAAATATGCCTCGCAGGGGACTTGAACCCCGGACCTTGTATATGCTTGGGTCAGCACTCCACCATTTTTAAAGTTTGTTTGCTGTGGGGAAGGAGAAGGTTGTGTACATTTGTATGGTTGTTAGAGGTCAACCTTGGATTTCATTCCTCAGGTACTAGCTACCTTGGACTTGGGTTGTTGTTGTTAAAGATTTTATTTAAAACTTTTTATTTGTGTGTATCTGTGTGTGTGTGCATGTGCATGAGTGTACCTGTAGAGACCAGAATTGGGTATTGGATTCCCTGCAGTGGACGCTACAGGTGGTTGTAGGTGCTGAGACTTGAACTCAGGTCCTCTGGAACAGCAAGCAAACACTTCATGGCTGAGCCATTTTCCCAGCCCTTCTACCTTGTTGTTGCTTTTCTTTTGCAGGGCCAGGGGTGGGGGGTTGTTTTTGTTTGGTTTTTTTTTTTGTGTTTTTTTTTTTTTTGAGACAGGTAGTCCTGACAACTTCTATGTAGTCTTTCTGCTGTCCTGGGGAGGGGCAGAAATCTCAGGCTGAGGCATGGCTAGTGCAGAGGCCCTGAGTGAGTGTGTACCAAGCGTGTCAGGGGTCACCGAGAGGTCCAGTGCTGGAGATTAAGGGAAGTCAAAATGTGGAAGGACTAGGAGCACCCTGTTTGTAATGGCTACAGAATCTTGTGCAAAGTAGGCCCCAGGACGAAGGAGCTCTCATCACCATTTGTATAGGAAGATGAAAAATGAGGGGCGATGGGTGGACAAGGAAAGGATGGACAATGAGTAACCAGATGGATGGATGATAGATAACTAGATGACAGATGAATGGATGACGGGTAACTAGATGATGAACAGATAGATGAATGGATGGATGTAGGGATAGTTGACTGATGGGTGGGCATAGGATGGCAGCCTCTCTGGTTCACAACCAGGCTTCTTTGGAGACTGTTGTCCCCGCTGTGGCCAGAGAGGACGGTGGGGTCTGCAGAAGCAATGAGCTCCCTCCCTTTTCCTCTGCAGCCTCAAAGAGGAGGGTCCCAGTGTCCCAGCCGGGCATGGCTGATCCCCACCAGTTTTTCGATGACACGAGCTCAGCCCCGAGCCGGGGCTATGGAGGCCAGCCGTCACCTGGTGGTCTGGGTTACCACACCCATTCCTCTCCACCTGAGGCAGCCTTCCTGGCTGACCCTGTGTCCAACATGGCGATGGCCTATGGGAGCAGCCTGGCCGCTCAAGGCAAGGAGCTGATGGACAAAAATGTGAGTAGGCTGGGCTGCTGGGCTGCAGGGCAGGGTGGACAGCAGGCAGGGCCGCAGCGCTCAGGCTTGAGTTTTGCCTCCGCAGATTGACCGCTTCATCCCCGTGAGCAAGCTCAAGTATTACTTCGCTGTGGACACACTGTACGTGGGCAGGAAGCTGGGCCTGCTGGTCTTCCCCTACCTACACCAGGTCAGCCCACCCACTCAGCACAAGCCAGGCAGCGTGGAGGCTCCCACCTGGGGTCCTGCAACTCCCCCCAACTCTCTCCACAGGACTGGGAGGTGCAATACCAGCAGGACACCCCAGTGGCTCCCCGCTTTGACATCAACGCCCCAGACCTCTACATTCCAGGTTGCACCCTCCCACCTGGGCATGTCTGGGGTAGGTATTTGGTGCCTGGAACCCGGGAAGGGCTTCCCTCCTCTGACAGTGCCTGTGTGTCTGCCTTCCACAGCCATGGCTTTCATCACCTACATCTTGGTGGCTGGCCTCGCGCTGGGGACCCAGGACAGGTAAGGATCCTGGAGCAGGGGGGTGGGGTCCTGGAACAGCCCCACCTTGCTGTCAGTTGGCCCAGACAGTCATGTGACAGCCTTTGCCCACCCGCAGAGAACCCATGATACCCACTTGTGCTGCGTGACCTAAATCCAGCCTTCCTTCCTCTTCACCAGCGAATCTATCCTTAGGCTTACGGCCCCTGAAATGACTTGTTCCACACCTTCACCCCTTGTACTCTCACTCCAACAGCAGCTGAAGGTCTCAGAGGCGGGACCCGCCTCCTCCAGCTCTGTTGTGCGCAGATGGCTCACCCTGTGCTGCTGCCCTGCCCCAGGCTCCTCCCACACCCAGTTAGTCCCCTGAGTCAGGCCTGTGCTCTCCCTGTGTGTCCAGTACCTTGGTTCCAGTCCTATCATTTCCTAACCCCCAGGCTGAGTCAGGCCCCACCTCTCAATCACAGTAGCCAAAGGAGAACCAGGGGACTCACTGCGAAGGCCCCAGGGTGGAGCATGGTTCCTCCCCACCAGGGGCTTCAGGCTTCCACCCAGCTGGCCTTTCTTTAGGGAGGAGGCCTCCACTTGAGTGTCACTGTCTAGGGACAGACCCGGATCCTTCATCTCCAGTGCCCTCAACACAGGGCTGCCCCAGCCCCATGACCGGGTGGGTGTGGGTGTCGCTTCTGGCAGGTTCTCCCCAGACCTCCTAGGACTACAGGCGAGCTCGGCGCTGGCCTGGCTGACCCTGGAGGTTGTGGCCATCCTGCTCAGTCTCTACCTGGTCACTGTCAACACCGACCTCACCACCATTGACCTGGTGGCCTTCTTGGGCTACAAATATGTCGGGTGAGTGCGCTTCCCCTGCCTGCCAGTCCCAGAGCTTGGTCTCTTCTTCACACTCATTCCTCTCCCTCCCCACCTCAGGATGATTGGTGGGGTCCTCACGGGCCTGCTCTTTGGAAAGATTGGCTACTACCTGGTGCTTGCCTGGTGCTGTGTGTCCATCTTTGTGTTCATGGTGAGTGGGGCTCAGCGTGGCCTAAGGCCACAGGCCTCCTGGACAGATGGGGGAGGTCTTTGGAGCATCCAAGTACCAAGCCTGAGGGCTAGGAGAGCCTCCTAAAAGAGGGAGTCTCCAGTGTGGGTCCTTTGAGAGCCAGTCAGGATGGTAGAGGCTGGGGTTGCCCAGTACACAGGCTCAGGGCTGAGCACGCGCTCTTACTTCTTTCTGCTGTGTCTCAGGACAGTCTGAGTCCTCCCAGCTAGGGCAGAGGGCTGACTGGGGGCCATGGCAACTGCCATGCTTGGGTTGTTCCTAAGCTGTACTCTGAGTGAATTACCCCCTCTATGTAAGCTTTGCTCTCTGGTAAAATGGGGTGCCTGGTGGCCATACTGTGGGGTCTTGGGAGGACTTAGGCTGAGCAGAGCGCAAATGCTAGCACCTTTGGGCAAATCTGATCCACAAGCAAAAGTCTTATCCTTTAAAAGCGAAGGGAGCCGGGATGTGGCTTTGTCAGTAAGGAAGAGCTGGATTCAATCCTTGGACCCCACGTTAAAAAACAAACAAACCTGGAGCTAGGAATGTAAGGCTCACTGGTCTGCCAGCCTAGCCTACTTTGTAAGTGCCTGGTTAACGAGACCCTGTGTTAGACAAGGTGGGTCCCGGTGGAAGGGCAGAAGCGACTCCAGCAAGTTGTGCTGACTTTCACAACCCTAGGAAACAACACATATGAAAAAGAAAGGCGACTCAGGGCTGGAATTCCTGAGGAGGTTGAGGCAAGAAAGAATGCACCTGAGCAAAACTAAAAAGAAAGCAGCCCTTGTGTCTTGTCTTGAAAATGTGTCTAACGAGGCTGGGGGTGTTATTCAGTGTGAGGACCTGCATGGCCTGAGGAGGGAGGGCCCGGTCTCCGGGAAGGCGGAAGCAGCTAGGCCACGCCCTTCAGGCCGGGGCCCAGCCTCTCTGGCCTTTGCCTCTGCAGCTCCCGCTAGTTCGCCCGGGGCCGTGCCACTCAGCAGGTGGAGCGCAAACTGGAGGCCGCGGAGGGTGTAGGGCCCCACGCTGACCTGTGTGCCCCCTTGCCTCCCAGATCCGGACGCTGCGGCTGAAGATCCTGGCCCAGGCGGCCGCCGAAGGAGTGCCGGTGCGCGGGGCGCGGAACCAGCTGCGCATGTACCTGACCATGGCGGTGGCGGCCGCACAGCCGCTGCTCATGTACTGGCTCACTTTCCACCTGGTCCGCTGAGCGGCGGGCACGGCCCCCCGCTGCCACCCTCACCTCGCCCGCCCCGGGCCCGGCCCGCCCCCGACCCTGGTGCTGCTGTCGCCGGCGCCGCACCCGCAATAAACCCGACGGGCTCGGCGCCGCCTCCGCTCCTGGCCGCCAGGGGCCGGCGCGGGGAGTTTAATGAGTCAGTGGGGGTCCTTCTTCTTCTTGTCCTTCTTCACCTTGGGCTTCTTGCAGCCAGCGCCGGGGGTCTGCGGAGCGGGAGGCGGTGGGTGGGACGGAGGAGGTGGCCGGCTGGGAGCGGGGCCGGACCTCCCCACCCGCCGCGGCCAGGATCCCGACCTGACCCCGGCCGTGGCCCCGCCTGGGTCTGGGGTGCGTGAGGGCATCCTGGGAGGGGGCAGCCCCTTACCTTCCCCTCCGCCTCCGAGTCGCTGGAGCCGCTGCTGCTGCTGGAATCGGAGGAGCTGCCGGAGCCATGCTAGGTTGAGTGGGGGAGGGACGGTGAGGACAGGGACCCGCTTACGCAGTGGCCGGGCCCCACCCCGCCGGGCCCTCGGGCCGCGACGCCGGTTGAGGTGACTTACCTTCGGCTTGTGGGCAGCGCCCGCGTCCGGCCGGCCCGGAGCTTTGGGAGGACAGTGTTTGGGGTCTCCCACTTGGCCTGTCCCCTCTGGCTTCTTAGAAGCAGGGCCCAGGGCTGCAGAGCAGAGAGAAGTTGGACGGGGTGGGCAGGCGGCTGGGGACGTCCCTTCGGCTGGAATCCCTGGGTTTGAGGCCGGGGCCCCCCGCACCGCAAATCCTCCACCCCGGGGAGCGTACCTGAGGCCAGGTCGAACTCCATGGCGGTGCGGTCTGGTCTGCGGCCCGGAGGCCGGCCGCGCCTCGGGGAGGGGCGGGGCCGCCCACCCCAGGAATCCTGCCGGCCCCACCCGCGGGCTCTGCCCCTCCGCCCTGACTCACCCGCCCAGGCTTTCCTCTGTGGCAAACGGAGGCCGGTGGCTCTAGGTTTCCGGGGAAAGGGACGAGACCAGGCATCGGGTGCCCCTTCGCTGAGGTGCTTCCTTCGGAAAAGCCCTTCCAGGCACACAGGACAGAGTTAGACCGACGTTCCCAGGCCCGAGAGAGGAGAGTCTGAGAGATTGGAGCTCAGGCTGGTGCGCCTCAGCAGAGCTGTACCCTGGGGCGATGGTGGAAGATTGGCGGGTTAGATTCCTAGACTGGTGCCTGGCAGGGTGTGTGGTGGTGTAAGGTGCTGAGTTGTTTTGGTAAAGACAGGTGTCTTAATTTGGGCTGTTAAAACAAACAGCATATAAGTGTCTTAAACAGTCATTTACCTCATAGCTGCAGAGGCTGGAAGGCCGGCTTTGGCAGACAGGGCTCCCTAGCAGGGAGATGGCCGCTGCCTGCGAAGTTGACTTGGTTCTCCGCAACGCTTGCATACAGGATCTCTTCCCTCTCAAGATCCTACGACAGCCAACAGTGCCACTTCAAAACCATCGCGTTTGGGACTGGGCTGCAGCATGCGACTTGGGGACACAAGCAACAGCTCCAAGCTAGGCTCAGGAGACTGAGGCAGGAGGATTGGAAGTACTGCTCCAGCCTGAGCTACATAGACCGACAAGCGTGAGGGGTGGTGGCACACAGCTTTGATCCTGACACTCGGAGGCATGCAGATCTCTGAGTTCAAGGCCAGCCTGGTCTACAGAGCTAGTGCCAGGACTGCACAGAGAGACTCTAAGGAAACCTAGGAAAAAAGTAAATTAAGAGAAGAAGGAAGAGCACTGTGATGTCAAGGGTCACAGGTGCAGGAAGTCTGAGTGGAAAAACAGGGAGTGGCCTAGGCTGGGGGGGGACACCTTTGGTCTATAGCATGGTGAGCAAGGAGTGTCAGCAGTGATGGCCTTTGAGCTCACAGCTCCTTGCAGGATAGGAGAGAAAGTCTGCCCTAGGCCAAACAAATTCTGTGACAGTGGGTCCCTGTCCGCTTTGCTCTTTACGCAGATGTGTGGCTGAGTGGTGTGAGCTCTGGGGTTGGTGGCTCACTCTGCCTGGGGTACAGGGTTGACAGCAGGTACACAGGCTGCCCTAAGCGCTCTGGCCCTGCTGTCCCTGTGGAAAGGCCTACAATCCGAGCACTGGAAAAGAAAGGAAGGAAAGGTGGGAGGGTTACTAGCTGGAAGCCAGTCTGGGCTACATAGTAAGACCCTGTCTAAAAATACCACATTGAGGGGCTGGAGGGATGGCTCAATGGTTAAGAGCATTTGTTCTTGCAGAAGCCCCGGGTTTGATTCTCAGTACTCACATGGCAGTTTGAAACTGTCAGCACAGGCTCTGGTGTCCTTTCCTGACCTCCATGGGCACCAGGCATGCACATGGTGCTCATACATACATATAAGCAAACCCCCACCCCACACACAATGAAAATGAAAAACAAATTGAGAGGCTGAGGAGATCGCTCAGTGGCTAGGAAGATGTGCTATGCAGAAGACCCGAGCTGAGATTACCTGAACCCATACCAGGTGCCTCCCAACTGCCTGGAACTGGACAGCTGATGTCTTCTGAACTCGGCAGGTCCTGGTCACACACATAAACGCAAATCTATTTTAATTTATTTTTTGAAGACAGGGTTTCTCCATGTAGCCTTGATTGTCTTGGACTCACTTTGTAGATCAGGCTGGCCTTGAACTCACAGAGATCCACCTGCCTCTGCCTCCCTGAGTGCTGGGATTACAGGCCCTCTGGCCTTTGCTGACACTTACACTCACACAGATACATATAACAGATCTTTTAAAAAACAACTCTTGTCTGGAGGCCCAGCATCTGAGATGGCCCTCTGACCTCCACATGCTCCAGCACGCATGCACACAGCACATGCACTGAGGGGTGGCTCCCAGCGCCCAGTGAGGGACTAGGGGTGTGGCTCAGTGATAGAGTGCCTGCCTAGCAAATACAATGTCCCGGGTTCCGTCTCTGTCCCACAAAATAAAAACTCTACCTGGCCTGAGTAGTATAGGCTGTACCCTGAGCACTCCCCTTCAGCACGGGGAGGTTAGTGCTAACCGGCTCTGCCTTGGCTTCCCTAGGAGATAGCTAGTGGGCAGTGTGTGTGTGTGTGGTGGGGGGAGCCAATTTCCTGCTATTTCCGTGTGAAAGCGTGGTAAAGGGAGGGTGTGGCCTCTCGTCTAACCACCTCCAGTACTTTGTACATAGGATGCCAGGCTCCTCACCCAGCAGCCCTTGCACCTGCCCTTCATAGTCTCAAGTCACCAAAGCTTGAAGAGGTGGTATCGCTGTTCTCATGTCAGGGTCCAAGCCAGCAAGCGTGGCCATCACCACCTGTCCTCCTCTCAGGATCCACTGGGCACTGCTGTGCATTCCTCTGGGGCACCTCCTGCTGCTCTCTGCCTTCTGTTTTCACTACTGCCCTGAATGCCTTGGTGCCCCTCAAGGAGAGGGGCCTTTCAGCCGGCCTGCAGCAGTGCTGGTGTGTGTGGTCCATCCTCAGGTCCCTCTCCCTTCTCCCCTGAAGGAAAGGCCTTCTCAGAGGCTCGCTCGCTCCAACTCTGCAATTTTGTTTCGTTCTGAGACGGGCTATGCAGCTCTAGCTGTCCTGGAACTCTGTAGATCAGGATGGCTTCTGACTCACAGATCTGCCTGCCTGTCTCCCGAATGCTGGGATTAAAAGTGTGTGCCACCTCTGCCCGGCAAATATTCACAAGAATATTTCTGGTCAACAGTTAGAGTGGGCAGGGAAGCCAACATGTGGAGGGACCCAACTGGGATACCTGTATTCCTTTCCTGGACTGCTATGTGCCTGAGGTTCTTCCTACATGCTTGAGGTCACGTTTGACTAGAAACGTGATTATGGTAGGGCTTGGTTTAGTCTTTCCTGGAGTTTCCACGAAGGGAGGCCCAGTTCCTATAAACAATATTATCTCCATTCAACCACATCCTAGCAGCTGGATGAACTCACAGCATGTAGCAACTGTTTTCTTTCTCTTCAGACTGTACTGGGCTGGGACTGACCAGTAATCTGGAGATGAGAGGTAAGGGACTAAGCTCAGCCCCCACCGCATGCTCAGACCAGGGTTTATTTCATTCTGCCTCTAAACTAACATCCTGGCTGTTAACATCTAGACTCTTGGATCAAGCTGGCTTCCCAGCCTCTCACCCACTCTGGTCCGGTTTCTTTGCTGAGAGGACCCCAGATGAACACATTGTAACAAAGCAGAACATAGGTGAGGGTGTGGCTCAATGGCGTGCCAATTACTGCCATCAACAAAAGGGTGTTATGAAATGAAGCTTGTAGAGTTGACAGCTTTATACCGGAAATCTCTCCTCCTCCCTAACTATGACCTGAACAGTGCTCAGATGTTGCTTTTTAAAGACTTTAGTGTGTGCTTTATCTGCATGTACACCTGTATTCCAGAAGAGGGCATCAGATCACATTATGGTTGTGAGCACACCGTGCAATTGCTGGGAATTGAACTCAGGACCTCTGGAAGAGCAGCCAGTGCTCTTAGCCGCTGAGCCATCTCCAGCTTAGGAGAGATCTGTTCTTAAACCTTAAAGCCCAGGACATGCCAAGGACAAGATGGGTGTGCTCCCATTCCAGGGAACAGCTTCAACAGCCTCCCTTTCTCAAGCCAGCTGCTCACCACAGAACACAGCGGGGAGGAGAGGGTATATGCACCGTCCAGTAGGCAGCCTGAGCCCCCGCCCTCTCCAGAGGCAGGCAGGTACAACTGTTTTGCAAACTTACCATGAGAGCACGACCAGTAGGACCAGAGCCCACGTGGATGGATTCTCCCAGCAGCCCAGTCTCCAGCCCTCAACCACATGGGTGCCTACTGAGTTGATGGCCCCACTCCACTTTGATCAGATCCGCAGAAACAACAAATTCCTTTACTGTTTCATCCCTAGGCAACAAAGTGAAGCATTGTGACCTCTGACCTTTCCACTCTAACACCCAGGAACCTTAGGCCAGGGAAGCTTAGCATATTTTACAGACTGGATGCCTATAAGGGTCTGTCACCCACCGGACCCACACTGCTGGACCAGACAGTGACCTTTAGTGTCACTGTAAGGGTCAAAGAGAAACTGCCCCCACACCAGAAATGGAGATATTCTGTGGCTACCAACCCCACAAACACAAGCGCTGCAGGGAGGCATGTTGGGTATTTGGCTCCAGAGCTATTCCAGAACTAGCTGGAGCAAAGATATATGGGTCCATGAGTCCTGCGTCCTGGGCCTGCACTACCACCACCAGGTCCTGGACAAAGCAGGGCTCAATGCTGGCAATGATTTGTTTTTGGATTTGCTCTGTAGACCAGGCTGGCCTCTAACTCTTAGAGATCTACCTGCCTCTGCTTTCCACGTGCTGGGATGACAGGCGTGCCCACCGCCGCCCGGCTTACTCTGTGTGTCACCACCCGTGTCCCGTGCCCCAGAGGCCAGAACAGAGCACTGGACCTCCTGGGACCCCAGAACAGAGCACTGGACCTCCTGGGACCCCAGAACAGAGCACTGGACCTCCTGGGACCCGAGCAACAGATGGTAGTGAGCCACTGTGTGGTTTGGGAATTGAAGTAGAGTCCTTCCCAAGAGCTACCTTGTTAAAGTATCTTTTATTCACGTGTCTAATTGTCGTTGAAGGCTTACTATCTCCTCCACCTGCTAACCTAGTTCTAGTCCTGGGAGCTTCTAGCCTCCACACAATCCAAGCTAGAATGTTTTCAGCCTCTTAAGACTTACTGTTGATAACTAGAACCCTTTTCTAGTTCTCTCTCCACTCTGCCTGGCTGGTTCAACTCAGCTGTTCTGGCTCAAACCCCTCTCCACACTGACTGATTCCATCTGGCTTCTCTGTCTCATACAGACCTAGGTCTTTGGGTGTGCTTTCTTGCCAGAGCAGCTAAATTCTGAATTAAAGTTCCTCTACACCATCTCCTTGCCCTGGCTGGAGACATTCCACTTGCTTCTGAGTGCTTGGGTTCTAGGCTTGTGCTACCATGCTCCTTTGCTGAGGGCCCCTGCCTAGGGCAGACACCTGGCTTTTGTGTACCTCCCAACAGGCCGATCTCAGGTGGACTCTAAGAGGTTCAGAAGGCAGGACAGCTGGAGTCTTTTCCCACCATCCAGAATCAAAGTGTCCATATGCCAGAGAAGCAAGGCCCGTCAGGTGCTCAGTGATGATTCAGGAGTGTGGCTAGGAATTTCCAAGCATGAAAATGAGGAGCTGGAGAAGTGGCTCAGTGCTCCAGCCAAGGACTGGGGTTTGGCTCCTAGAACCACATGGTGGCTCACGGCCATCTGTAACTCTGGTAACAGGAGATCCAGCACCTTCTTTGCTTTACGTACAAGCAAAACAGTCATATACATAAAATAAAAATCTTGAGGGTTGGCCGAGAGTGGTGCTACAAGCCTTTAATCCCTGCACTCAGGGAGGCAGAGGCAGGTGGATCTCCCGTTGAGTTCGAAACCAGCCTGGTCTACAGAGCGAGTTCCAGGACAGCCAGAGCACAGAGAAACCTAGCTTAGATAGACAGATAAATAAAATAAAAATTTAAAAACAACACTGAGGGCTGTTGGGATGCAGTTCTGCTGGTGAAGTACCTGCCCAGCACAGAAGCAGCCCTAGGTTCCAACCTCAGAACTAAGTAGTCCAGGAACAGGGGCACACTCCCATAATGTCAGCACTTAGGAGCCGGTAGCAAGCTCAGGTCATTTCTGTCATGGAAGAGCTCAAGGTTAGCCTAAGACATACATAACCCTGTGTGGTGTAAAAACATATACTTTGTCTCTACAGCAAAGCGAGGAAGCAAAAGACCTGTCTCCAGCACTGTCTCCAGTACCGAGGTAAGCCTTGACAGAATAATTAGCAGTCACAAGAAAAAAGAAACTACACAGTAAATTTTATTTTAAAAGGCCCATTTTATTAAACATATTTTTTTCTTTCAGAATCCCAATTTAAAAAACCTTTATCTACTTAAAAAAACACACATGAATCAAACAAACAATGAAAATTACCAGAACAGGACTACCAGTGATGCTAAAGCAGGTAATGGGTGCAAAGGCAGAGGGTAGGGGAGAGACAGAAGTCAAGGGGCCTAAGCGGCCAAATGGGACTAGGAAGTGCCTCCCTTCCCCGGGAAGCCAAGACCACCCCCTAATGACCTCAGACACAGCAGTTGCTCTCGGTTAAGAGCTCGTGTTCGCCCACCCGCCCTCCCTGCTTCTCCCGGTTTCACAAGACATAGGTGCTCTTCACCAGCTGCTCCTTGTCGTCCGCCGTGCTCCACACTGTTCGGAGAGCACGCTCCTGCCGCCTGCGTGCCAGCCGGATCAGGCAGACCACAGAGGCTCCCAGAAGAAGGACCAGGACCATCACGAACAGCCCCACCAGGACGACTGCTAAGGACAAGAGGGGCAGATGAGGCGAGGAGGGACACAGCCAGACGCCCTCCTCAGCCTGGGGAAGTCACCCCAATGCCATAAACACAGAATGGCTTTTGAACTTCATTTTTAAAATTTATGCTTACGTGCATTTTGCTTAAATGTATGTCTGAGCGCCACACGGTGCCTGAGGAGGCCAAAAGAGGGTGCTGAATTCCCTCAACTAGGGTTATAAATGGTTGTGAGGCAATATGTGGGTACTGGGGGATGGAACTCCACAACACTGTTGTGTGTTTTAAGACTTGTTATGTATACAGTGTTCTGCATGTACAGCTGCATGAGGACACTAGACCTCATTATAGATGGTTGTGGGTTATCACGTGGGTGCTGGGAGTTGAACTCAGGTCCTCTGGAAGAGCACCCAGTGTTCCTAAGCTCTTAGCTGTCTCTGTAGCCCCCCCACATTGTGGTTTTTTGAGACAAGATCTAAAGTGACCTGAGCTGACTTCAAATATCCTATGAAGCTGGCTGCCTGAGCCCTGAAGTCTGGTTGGAGAGGGTTCACCAAGCAGAGCTGGGAGGGGCCCAGGGCTTCTAAGTGCAGGTGAGTAACAGGGGCTGCCCCACTGGTCAGTTAAGGTGGGGCTCCATCTCAGGCATGTGACTTCCTGTGATATTCACCTGGCTCCCTCCTCCACTGGCGATAGGACCTATCTAGCCTTTTGGGGCAATCTCCTGCCCAACTCCACCCACCGCCAGCTCTCTAGACACGGGCACCTTTCCAGCCCAGCCCTGAGAATCAGATTCTACTTCTAAACAGACTTGTAGGCTGGGTCTTAGGCTCCTTCACAGGCCAAACCAGTGGGGCAGGTCCACAGAATAACACTCACTCACTGTCCACACAGGCTCAGAAACAAAAGTGGGAGGACACAGGGCCTCCTTGGCAGGCCAGGCTGCCCACTGTGTCTGCCTCCTGACCGCCTGAGCATCTCTTCACAGCCTATGGTAGTTACGTTCCCTGCGAACCTGGAGTTACTCTCAGGCTTGTATGTGGACTCCACAGGACAAGCCTGTCTGCCACACAACACCTGGAGTTGCCTAGGGGCTCCGGATTCAGGCTCAGCCTGCACTGTGTATAGTGTTTACTGTAGGGCAAATGTCCACAAGTTCCAAGCTGCCTAGCCGTTTTCATAGAGACACAGCCCTCTGCCACAAGGGCATTCCAGTGAGGAACAATGTTGAATGCAAGGAAAACTACTGGGCAGGACCCAGTTAGTCCAGGAAGGCCAGTGGCAGGGAGGTGGAGGCAGGTGGAGAAGGTTGAGGCCACTCACCTTCAGTGCCAGGGGTCAGAACAGGATACATCTGCTTGCCTACAGAGAATGCAAAATGTAAGGTCAGTCCATCCTGCTCTCCAGCCTGAGCTGAGACCAGGATGGGTCCCCTCTGCCTCTCAAACACTACGGCTCTTCCCACGAGCTCTGGAGGTTCTGAGATTTTGTCATTCAAGGGTCTGATGGACATTTCCAAAGGCCCCCTTTTAGGGAGAGGGATAGGGAAAGAGCCTCTCAAGAGCAAGGGCCCCACAGTCCAGGGATGGGGTCAGCTGACTTGCCAGAGCAGCGCTGCATGCACTTCTCCTGGGAGAGGTATCTGTTCCTGTTGCCGCGGCACCCGCCGTAGATGAAGCTGTTACAGGAATTCTTTTCCACGTCATAGTACCACTGACGGAAGGCTGCCCGGCAAGGTCCAGTGTCAGCCTTCGGGACACAGTATTCTGGAAGCAAGAGCAAGGGGCCTCAGGAGGACAAACCAGCAGGGCCAAGAGGGCAGAGTGAGGCTTAGGAAGCTCAACCGGACAGCTGAGGGAGGGAGACTGCCATCTTCTCAGTGAGGCCGTGGGTCAGGCACAGTCAGTCTGGCCTGTTCACACCAGCTTTGCATTTTCTTTTTCTGATGTGTGTGTGGCGTATACCAAGGTTTGAAACTATATGAGCACAAGAGCAGTCTTGTACTCCTGTCTTAACCCCTACCCCTAGCGCTGGGATTTCAGTTGCATACTACTGGGAGTGGGGGAGGGGCGCTCTGTAGACACCCGTGACCATGGCTTCTGCCGTCCTCATGGTCCCAGGCACTTTACATGCACTGGGCTGCCCTCTCATGTGTCCTGGGACCCTCACTTTACACATGGAGACTACGTACAGGGCACAGCTCCTGTCCATAGCCACAGAGCTGTGAGTCAGGTTGGTAGGTAAATTTCAGAAGCGCATGCCCAGCTGCCTCTGCTGGCACATCTGGATTCCCGACAGCCCTGGACACCCACTAGGCTGTCACCCCAGCCCCAGCTCTGAAGTGCAGCCAGCTGGCAAGGTCTGGAGGGACTGCTTTACAAGCTCCTCCAGTGAGCTCAATTCCCAACCACATAAGGACACAGCTGACTCTCTAAGTTATACCTTCATAGTTGAAGATCTCCTCAGCGAGGTCCTCAGAGTCCTTTCTGGGAACTGCAACACAAACACCTGGTTAGGAGGGACACGGGACAAGTGGCCTAGTAGGGCTGACTGTAAGGGCCCAGAAGGAAGCACAGCAAGGCCTCTCTACGGGTGGGGCATATCCCTCGGTCCTGATGTCTTTTGGAGCACAGGACACACGCAACACTGGGGTGGGGGGGGGGGCTCCTGCTATCCCAGTGGTTACTATGGAAACTAAACCACATTTCTGAGATGACAAAAACATAGCTTTGTTCACTTTCTGAAGCATCCAGAAACTTTTATTCTATTGGGAAAATTTCCTCAGAAACAGGCTGAAAATCCGAGCTACCATGCAGGGTCCCACACAGTCAGCAAGAGCTGAGAACAAAGGGGAAGTAAGCCAGGTGAGCCAGCAGCCACAGACCTCCCACAAGGGCCCACATGGGATTGGCCGCTGACAGGGAGTTTTGTTCCCATGAGGGGGTAGTTAGTGGCCCCCCTCTGTGGAAGGCTAGGTCTTGCTGGCCCTGCTAAGGCCCTGGCTGGGGCCTAACCCCAAGGGTACAACTGCTACTAGCTAGCGCAAGGGGCCACTCACCCGGGCTCCTGCAGCAGAGTCCCTTAGGCATAAAGGAGGGGCAGGGCGGCTACTGCCAGCTCTACAAAGCAAACTAACACAGAGCTCTGGATGAAGTCAGCAGGGGACAGGGGCGGGGGATGGGGGGGGGGAGGGATAGGAGTGCAGAGAGGGAGGCAACAACCCCAATGCAGAGCAGAGGACACAGGACGACAGACAGTAGCCTGGAGGGCAGGCAAGGCCTTCCGTTGCTGGCCCAGTGATGGCTAGCACTGGAGGCACAGGTGGGAGCACTTTACCATTCAGTTCCCATGCGGGTCTTTAGGACCTACCACTCAGGACAGAAGAGTCGGCTCCGTTCCTGTTCCCAGCCACACCCTCAATGGTGCGCTCTGTGAGGTAAAGACAGAAAAGAAAACCACCATCAGGTGGGCACCATGTGCTACCCCAATCCCCATTTCTTCGTTCTGTGGAGCCTGAGGGCCATGTAGACTTTTCTACTGAGAAGTGAGTTACCGGGGCTGAGGAATCAAGGCAAGCTCACACAAAAGGACCTCACACAGTCAGGGCTCCTTTGAGCCCGCCTTTTTTTAAAGGGAGCTGGAGTTCCGTCTTTTTTTTTGGACAGGGTCTGAGTAGCACTGGCTGTCCTCCAACTCACAGAGCTCCACCTGCCTCTGTCTGCCAAGAGCCGGGACTGAAAGCGCGCCCACACACAGGCCATCTCACTGCAGAGACTGTCTTATTTTTATTTTATGTGCACTGTGCTCTGCCTCCTTTGTTCCCTGGAACTGCAGTCACAGACAGTGCGCTGCCATGTGGGTGCTGGGAACTGAACCCAGGTCCAGCAGTGCTCTTAGGCATCGAGCCATCTCTCAAGCCAAGTTATGGCATTAACAAAGATCTTCTAAAGTTGTTGTTGTGATTGTGTGTGCGCGCGTGGTGTGAGAGGAGTTTCAGGAGCCAGTTCTCTCCTCCCGCCATGGGGGCCCTGGCTCTCACCCAGGTCTCAGGCCTTCACAGGGTCATCTCACTGTCCCCATTTGAACACTGAGCTTGTTTGTTTTTGTTAGGTTGTTTTTTGTTTTTCAAGACAGGGTTTCTCTGTGTGGCCCTGGCTGTCCTGGACTTGCTCTGTAGACCAGGCTGGCCTCGAACTCACAGAGATCTTCCTGCCTCTGCCTTCCTGAGTGCTGGGATCACAGGCTGTTCCCCCACGCGCAGCTGTAAAGGTATTTAATCCCGCTGAACACCCTGAGAATGGCTGGGATGACACAGTAGGCATGGTAACACACCTACAGTCCTAACCTCTCCGCAGGCTGAGGCAAGCAAGATGGCCGAAGCAGCCAGTCCAGGCAACACAGACCTTGTCTCAAAAGAAGTGGGGGGGGGGGGGAGCAACAAAGAAACTTCAAATGGTCAGTTTCTGGCTTTTTGTTTGTTTTTGTTTTTAAAAACAGGTTTCTCTGTGTAGCCTGGCTGTTCTGGAATTTGCTCTGTAGACCAGGCTGGCCTCGAACCCAGAGATCTGCCTGCCTCTGCCTCTGGATTATAGGCACCAGGGAAATGGGGTGTGAGTGTTTCTTTTTCTGATGGCCGGTCTTGTGCTGAATGGTCTCCAAAGCCCCTCCGCTCAGTTTTGCAGCTGGTGAAATTGTCTTCAGCACAAATTGGGGTCATGGGTGGAGAGGCCCGGGGCTGGCCTGATGTCACGCAGCAGCCACCTCACCCAGCTCCCCTCAGCCTCCTACCTCTGTCCTCAACAAGCACTTTCAGGCAATTTGCTAGAAGCCTTACCTACTTAATGAAAGGCAGGCACAGGGACAGTCAGGTCCCCAGGGAGGTTCCAGTTCCCATTACAAATTAATAAACTGGCACACACCCTCGTTCTCATTTGGCCTCACTTGGAACTTGCTTGCCTAGAAAACAGGCAGGCAGACTCCGGGGACCAGTGACTGTGGCAGTTTTCAGCTTGCCTTACAGGGCTGTTTTCCATGACAGTGCCAAGAGACACACAGCCAAATGCCACAAAAGCCTGCCAGGCCCTTGCAGCTGGGGTCAGGTTCTGAGCCATGTCCAGGGAGCTATTGAGTACCTTACGCCCACTGTCTCCTGCTCACATCTGTATCACTTCAACCCTTTCTAACTGTACATCAAAGGGAGCAAACAACATCTCTGACTCCTTCCCTCTACACTGGAGAGGAAACACAGAAACAGTATTTTCTTCACTCAGATTCCTGATGTGTACCAATTAGCACCCAAAACGTGACAGACTGGCCTGCACCACCTAAAATCACACCCTCGCTAGGCATTGGTGGGAACA
Source organism: Pachyuromys duprasi (assembly GCA_028658305.1). Taxonomy (NCBI): domain Eukaryota; kingdom Metazoa; phylum Chordata; class Mammalia; order Rodentia; family Muridae; genus Pachyuromys; species Pachyuromys duprasi. The sequence continues at coordinate 3,015,591 of CM053758.1, forward strand.
CTATAACCTCAGCACCTGAGAGGGAGGCGGGAAGATCAAGAGTTGGAGACTTGGACTACACAGTTAAAACAAACAAACAAACAAACAAAAACCTATGGGTCAAAACACTAAATTAAAACCAATTCCTGTCCCCAGCACCATGTCTCCAAATCCCTCCGACTGTCTCTCCCCATGCTCAGGCATCTCACCTGCCGCCACAGTACAGCAGAGGTCACCGCCCAAGGGCACTGCTGACCGGCCTCACACAACCCGAGGGTGCCTGTCTCATCTCTGAATGCATAGCTCAACTTCAAGAAAGCCACAAAGTGAGGAGACAGAAACCATCACAGCAAACCCTCACTGAAGATGGGGACTAAGCCCTGGGGCTCAACACAGAACCATTCGGCTTCAAATCATCTGGCAGATCTGTAAGCCAGGAAAGGCTGCGCAACCTTTTTTGTGGGCAGCTTGATGCCTGCCTTGGGACTAGCAGGGAGGGATGAGAACGCAGCTCTCTGCTGGGCCTTCAGGTTTATTTGAACTCTAAGGGCTAATGGCACCTTGAAGACTGGACGAAGGTGGATTTCAGGGCACACACCCCAGGGTTAGCGCCTAACATGGCTTTGTGAGCTTTTCAGTCAGCTGTCTCAGAGGAACCAGGGACAAGCGTCCTGTAGGAGTGCATCAAGAGGCCAGTCCTCTGGAGTGGACTGGCGCAGCACTTGCACTCAGGAGGAGGAGGGGGAAGCCAGGTGCTAGGCTTGACTCTGTGAGAAGTAGGAGCCTGCAGAGAAGCCAGTGTGGCTGGGGACTAGTTCACTGGGTCTGCTGTGGAATCCCACACCACCCCAGCAGACAGAAGATGTGCACATCCCAACAATGAACTCTATCTAAGCTTCTAAAGTCTCTAAACTCCAGTCTTACCAGTGATACCAGCACACTTCTCAAGACACTCCTCTTTGCTCAGGTAGTTATTGCCATTTCCTTCACAGCCTCCATACACAAACGGCTGGCAGGACCCATCAGTGACATTGTACCACCACCGGGGGATGGAAGCCCGGCATCTCCCCACCACCTTCGAAACGCCACAAGACTCTGAAACAAAACAGAATCCATGTGGGTTGTTGGGGATAATCCCGGGGTCAAAGGACAAACATATTCTGTAGGAGGAAGTCCCAGGTTTTCAAGATTCTCCAAAGGGGAAGAAGCAAAGTATTCTGGGCCTGCCAGTTCCTCTGGACCTGTTCCCAAAGCTGGCGCTGATGCTGTCTTCCTTATATGGAAAGAAACACATCACCTGGCAGGGTCCAAAGCACCTGATGCAGCTGCAGGTAGCTTCTGCCCTTAACTCTTCCCTATCAGAGACGGACAAGTGAAGGTGTGGCTAGCCCTAGATTCCAGGTCCTACACACCCTCCCATAAAGACAACCAATATACAAACAGCCACATTCAAATCCTAGAACCTCAGAGACAAACTAGATTCACTCTAGTTTCCCATCTCAAAGGGCAACTCAGCTTATAGGCCCAGGTTCCAGGAATCTCAAGGTTTACCCAACTCCAATCAAGGGAAAAACACCAACCACGGTATTCTGGTTAGACACATTTGCAATCACTGCTAGAGGCTGGTCTGGGGTTGTGGACAGGGTAAGGGAATCAGCTGAATCAAAGAATCGCTCTGGAGGACCCATGTCTTCTTCTGCAGCCTGGAGGCCAATTGGCATGAGCAGCCACATGACAGCTCTCACGCGCAACTGTCCCAGAGCCATGCACTTGGTCACAGGCTGTTCTTATTGCTCTCCAGCCTTCTCAAGTCTTTATTCTACTACTGGAGTTATTCTTGGAAATCACAAAGGGCAGGACCTGTTCTTCTGCTCTATCTCCCAAACTGTTATGATCATAAGCAAAGAACCAGCTGTTCTCAAAACAACAATCTATAGACTACGCGAACTTCCCCTTCAGCAGCAACCATGATGCCAGTCAATCACAAGTACCTAGCAGAAAAGGAAAATTCCAGGGCCAGTGAGATGGCTCACTGGGTAAAAAATGCTACACAAGCCTGCTGACCTGAATTCAATATCCGGAACCCCAAAAGGCTGTGTGTGCAGCGGCACGCATCATTCCCAGCCCTCCTCCAGCACAGGGCACAGCTGCTGCCACACCGGGCTTTCATGGGTGCTGGGGATCAACTGCAGGTCCTTCCTCATGCTCGTAACCTGAACCACCTCCCCACCAAGGCTCACGGTACAACAGGTCAGTGATGCTAGCTACCTGGAGCATGAACCAGAGGGATGGAAAGTTCAAGGCCAGTCTGAGGAATTTAGTAAGATCCTATCTCAAAACTAAAAACAAAACAAAAAAACAGAAAGAACTGGAGATACCTAACTCATCAGTAATGCAATTGCCTAGTAAGTATGAGGCCCAAGGCATCTTAGTAAAAAAGAACCAGCTGGCACACACCTGCACAGGTACTTTTGACAATCTGCCAAAGATCACAAAACACAGGATGGAGCAACAAGGCCTTGAGTAAACACAGAACAGAACCTTCAGGTTTCGATCTGGCCCAACCTACACACCATCAGATGGAAGAGGCAAGCCTGGTCTCAACAAGACAAGGTGAAGAGGACTCACAGGACCCAGTCAGAATCCCTATGAAAACACCACGAGGGGCACCAGCTACAGCCACCTTGCTGGAAGTTAACAAAGGCTATTGTGCTGTTTTCGGTGCTCTGTGGTGGTGCACACCCACAGTCCCAGCTCTTGGGAGGTAGAGGCAGGAAGATCAGAATTTTAAGACTAATCTCACTCAGCAACACAGTGAATTCAAGGCCAGTCGGTTTAGAAAACTGTCTTAACAAACAAACCAGAACAGGGACAGGACAGGGTAGCATTTGCTGCTAGGTCAGACAACGTGAGTTCAGTCTCCAGGGCCTACATGGTAAAGAAGCCACCATTCCTAAAAGTTTTCTTCCTTCCTCTGACCTCAAGGGCTATGACAAGCTTTTGAGAGGACCCGTGAGCACAAATACACATTAAATATAACAATAAGAACTTAACCTTCACAATGAAACAATCACAAAATAAGACCCTTTACTTTCAAACAAGGAGAGACCTAAATTCACACTCATCTGCTCAGAGCTCAAGTGCTGGGACAACGGCCTCTCAGAGGATTGGGGGGAGTTGCTAAACTGATATCCACAGGCAGTGGGAGATATGAAACAGAGCTGCTTGGAAGCCAACATTCCTTGGACCCTTTATCACAATCTGAGGGCTCACAAAGGTAGACTGCACTCACCAGAAGGCCTCTGCTTTCAGTTATGGGGTCACCGACAGTAACATGCTAGATGCACTAGCCAAGGCTGATGGGGTGTGGCTGGACAGAATTTCAGCAAGTTATTCTTATTAAGGGCTTTTACTGTTAAACAGACAAGAATGAAAAATTTAGTTGGGTGTTGTGGCACACCTTTAGTCCCAGTACTCAGAAGGCAGAGGCAGGCAGGTCTTGAGTTTAAGGCCAGCCTGTTCTATCTTGCCAGTGCCAGGCTAGCCATCGAGAACCTTTCTAGAAAACAAAACAACCCCCCCCCCACACACACAGCTGGGTTGCACATCTGCAGGTAATCGTAAAGGTGTGTCTCCTGCCCTGTTTGTTTTCTTCTTTTCAGGGCCCAGACAAGCACACTACCCCCGACACATAGCACCCTCAAGTCCTCCCTCTTGGCATGCTCACACATGCCAACACACATTTACACATTTTTTTGGAGGGACAGGGTCTTTGTATGTGGCCTAGGCTAGCCTCAGCTTCCCAAAAGCTGGGATCACAGGCACATCCAATCTAAACTGCAAAATTATTTCTATTGCTTATGAAACAGGTAAGAAAACCAGGAAGGCTGGGCAGACAAGGTGCTCATACATTCTAAGAAATCCCAGGATCAGAGGATCACCTCAAACTGGAGCCTAGCTAGCCTACTCAAACTGAGTTCCAGGCTAGCCAAGGAACAGAGCAAGAACCTGTTAGACCTCTCTCCCCATGAAAACCAGGAAGCAGCTCAAGGGGACAGACCCTAACTTGGCAGGCACTTAGAACATGAACAGCTGTAAAACTGCAGACTAGTAGTTGGGGATGCTGTCAAGAAGAAACTGGTTTCTCTGGTTCTCAGGTCACTAGTTTTAACCAAGACAATCTGCCAGTGGTTCAATGACTTCACTCTACTCTGCCAAATGGAAAGATCCTGCAGTCACTTTTCTTTCTTTCTTTCTTTCTTTTTCTTTCAAGGCAGGGTCCCTATGTGTAGCTTCCCTGGCTTCCTGGAGCTCTGTGCAGACCAGGCTAGTCTTGAACTCACAGCCTCCTAAGAGCTGGGAGCCACCAACCACCACCTGCTGTCATCTTTTAACAAAGACATCACAGAAAGCTTTGGCTCCTAAGCCTCACCGGTCTGCTTTACAGGCTTAAAAAGACAGACCTAATCATTTTTCAGACACACAGCACAACTGTGAGTACTTACTGCAAACAAAGTTTACTTTAGGAATACTTTAAATATGCTGAACGGCGCAGGGAATCCAGAGTGTAGCTTCTTAGCTTTATCACTGGATCTCCTACGTGCCAGGCAAGTGCTCTCCTCCACCCAACTGAAACCATCTGCTTTCTCTTTTGAGGAAACAGGGTTTCCTGTACCCAAAGCTGGTCTTGGACTTACTAAGCAAGTATGGATGTTTCAAGGGACAATCCTCCTGCTTCCACCTCCCCTCCCCCGAGTGCTGGGATTCAGAAGTACTACTTCCACCTTTTTCTTTTCTGAGGCAGTATCACCGTAGTCCAGGCTGGCTTTGAACTTGGGCCTCAGCCTCCCAAGTGCTGAGGTTACAAGTGTATACCTCCATACACTCAACTTTTGGGGTTTTGTTTGTACTGTTTTGTTTGATATAGGGTTTCTCTGTGTAGCCTTGGCTGGCCTCCAACTCACAGGGATTAATCGAATTAAAGGCTTGTATCACCACACCCGGATTGCATCCAACTTCTTTCAACATGTTTTGATATGCACTCAAGTTGACTCCTACAAGATGTGCACATTCAGGGAATGAGTGTGTGAGGCAAAAACACTGCCATTGAGCTACTTTTCCAGCTCCCAAATTTACTTTTAAAAAAGTTCTTAGGGTCCTACTGTTTGAACCCCCTCTGACAGTTGCTACACAGTCAAACTTTGTCTCAAACCAAAACAAATTTGCAATCTCAGCCAATGGACTGCTAGATTACAGGTGTGAGTGATCACAGCGCACTTAACACTGAGACTTGAAGTTCATGACCCCGAACTATATGGCAGCAGGAAGGCCCTGAGACATCTGAGGTTCTGTCCTGCCCATCTGTTTCCTCCAGAGCATAGATCAATAGACATTTCTTGTTAGGGTCCAGTGGAAAACACAGGCAATACCTTGTGCTGCAGGATAGTGTGAGGTCATGAAAAGCAATTTTACACATGTGATCTTTAATGTTTGTTAAGTTGCCACAATTATAATCCCAGCAATTAGGAGACAGGAGGCCAATCTGGACTAGAGAGTGAGAGCCTGTCTCAAAACAAATGATCAGAACAACAAAATAATTTGGTTAATTACAAAGGTTAAAAAAATATATATATAGCATAATCCAAGTTTGTCTGTGTGAGACAGGGTCTTACCAAGTAGCCCAGGCTGACTCTAGCCTTACTATGCAGACCAGGCTGGCCTCAAACTCTGAGATTTGCCTGCTCTGCCTCCTGAGCACTGGGATTAAAGGTGTGTGCCCCCATGTCCAACCACAGCTAGTTTAATATTGAAAACTGAGGTGCTTCATTTATTTCTTCCCCCAAATAACAGTTTGTTGTATTCTGACCATACTTCCAATGACACGGCACAAGCCTCCTCACTTGGCCTTTTCTAAATCTAGAAGCAGTCTAACATTCTAGCCTTTTCTTCTCCAGTGTCCAGAACTCGCCCTGAAGACGGGCGGGCATGGTGGCGCTCACTTTTGATCTTAGCACCCAGGAGTCACAGGCAGAGAGCTCCAAAACAGGCAGGGCACATCGCGAGACTGCATCTAAAACAATAAACCCTTGCTCTGAGTTGCCCTATTCCACACACTTCTGCTGCCTTCACCCCTTCTGAAGAGCAGAGAGGTAAGCACCACCTTCCTGGCCTCTCTGAAGCCTCTGCAAGCTGCGGGGGGTGGGGTGGGGTGACAGAGCCGCACACAGGGCAGGGCCACCATGGCAGTCCTTCCACCAGTGTGGATCTTCACTCCAGGGTGACAGCTCTCTACTTCTCGCTCCTGTGCGCTGCCACACAGGCTATCCAGGGGTGAGGGCAGGGTGTCATGCACTCTGCTGTGTATGTTAAACTAGTGGGGAATGCCAAGTGGCCCGGCACCCATAACCCTCACAGCTAAAGGCCAGCAGATGGACTGCCATCCTGGCCCTGGTACTCACAGCCAGTGAACCCTGGAGGCTTACGTGTGAACCCTACAGCAGAACCTCTGATCACTGAGTGAGTAAAACTGGTAAGCAGAGTCTGGGCATGTGGAGAACAGCCTTTGCCACAGCTTTGTGGAGCACATGGTCTCTGGCAAGTCTACCACACAGCACAAAAGCTGCCACAGACTGTGGAAATGGACAGCTGCACTCAGCAAACGTCACTTACGTGCCTATCACAACTTAATTTCATAATTCCCAAATCACAACACAGTGTTGTGCTGGGTGTGGTGGCACACACCTGTAAACCAGCATGGAGGGGGGAGACACAGGCTTTGCTACAATTTAGGGCTGAGAAGATGGTGGGCGGGTCAGTGGCTAAGGGCCTTGCAAGCCTAAGACCTGGGTTTGATCCCTAGATCCCACAGTGGAAGGAGATAGCGCACAGTGGTACGCCTGCCCCTCTCATGTACCTCATCATACACACACAACATGGTAAAAAATAAAGATTTAAAAGATGCAGTCACTCCTTCTTTGGAGAGTGCTTAGAAAACACCACTCACCCCGACATACTGCACCTTGAAAAGTGAGGCCCACAGCCCAGACTTTGAAGACTTGCACCCCTCACAGCACGCATTCCTCAATTTATCCTTTGCCAAAATGCCCAGGCAGTGCAAAAAGCAACTGTGTTCTTCTCATTAAAGCCACTTAGAACTCTTAAGGGTAAGGACCAAAGGCCCCAGACAGTGTGAGGGCTGCAAGCTGCCACAGTAGCAAAAGCAGAAACAGATCCAAGCTGGGCATGGGGTGCACCTGTAACCCAGCACGCAGAGGCAGCGCCAGCCCAGCCACAGCTATGCAGTGAGACCCTGACTGAACAGAAAGTGGACATGCAGAAGGAAGAAGAGTGAGGAAGGAAAGCCGAGGGGAGATGAGACAAGGAAAAGGAGGCTACACAGAGCTGGGGAGCCGCTACGCGTCCACACAGGCTCTACGCACACAGACTCACAGCTGAAACCCCCACAACACACCTGCTTGTGCCCCGGGACACCCACATAAGGGAACACTCCGAGCTGTTGACGACAGATGCCTGCCCGCCCGGGAGGGGAAGAATGTCCAAGACAGGAGCAGAGGGAAGAATGCTTTGTTATGTTAGAGGTTTACAAACGCAGTCCTGGCTGAGCACAAGTTCACAGGGATCAACTGTCTGTACCTCCTAAGTGCTAGGGTCAGAGGTACGCACCTCTACACTCAGTGATTTTATGATCTAAAATGTTTTTTTGTTTTTGTTTTTAACCTAGAAACATCTGCAGGCAGCAGTGGTGACGCACACCTTTATTCCTAGCACTGGGGAGGCAGAGGAAGGTGGATCTATGTGAGTTCAAGGCCAGCCTGGTTTATACAAACAACAAATAAAAACTCATGATACCAACCTTAATAAAAGGCCGTATCGCCGAGCATCTTTAATCTCAGCACTCAGGAGGCAGAGGCAGGTGATCTCTTGAGTTCCAGGTCAGCCAGGGCTACATAGAAAGAGCCTGTCTCAAAAGACAACAGAGGAAGGCAAGAACGGAGGGGCAAGAGGGAATGGGAAGGGCAGAAGGCATGGGAACCAAGGTAGCTCTTTCCTACACTCCTTGCACTGTTTGCAGTACTGGAAATAGAACCCAGGTCCTCCTCGACCCGTGGTAAACTCGAGCCCCAGCTCTGAATTTTCCCAGTAATTCTAGGCTCACAACATCAGGGGGAAGGTGCAGAGACTACCCGCTACTGAGCGCCTACACACAGAAACCTGCCATCTGCATCAAGGCTAGTCCTATGAAGGCATTACTCTTAAATTTTTATTTTATGTGTAAGTCTGCTGCCACACACATGTCTAGTATCTTCAAAGGCCAGAAGAGGGCATTGGATCCCCTCAAACTGGAATTACAAACGGCTGTGAGCTACCATGTGAACGCTGGTACCTAAACCCAGGTTCTTTGGAAGAGTGGCCAATGCTGTATAGGGTAGAACACAGGCTCTACTTTTATTTAAACAAACGCAGTGAGAAGCGAGAGACAGCTCAGTGGTGCAGAGCACTGGCTAGTCTTTCACAGGGCCCAGGTTCGAGTCTCAGTGCTCACCTGACTAACATCCCAGGGGATCTAACACCGGCTGGTCTTGAGGGCACCAGGTACACAAGTGGTGCCAAATGCAGGCAAAACATCCATACACATAAACTAAATTATAAAAAGTTTAAATCTAGTGGAAGAATAAACTTCTAAAACAGTGCTGAGATTGAACACAGGCCTTACACATGCCAGACAATGGTTCTACACTGAGCCACACCCCAGCCCTTGGTAGTTTTTGAGGAAGGGCCTCATGGAATTGTTCCAGGCTGGCCGTCAAGCTTTTCTGTAGCCGAGGTCTTAAAACACTTTGACTCTCCTGCCTCCGTCTCCCTGGTAGTCCAATCCTGTACCAATAGGCCTGGACAAAAGCCTCACAGGGCCCACTTTCTCTGATTTAAGTCCGTCTACAACAAATATCAGCCAGACCCAATGGCATGAGCCTCAAGTGCAATAATGAAGAGACAGGCTGAGGCAAGAGAATTGCTTTACCTTTGTAAGGAGCCTGTGAGACAGCAGGGCTGTCAGGAGCAAAACTGAGAGACATTTTGGTGATAGTGACTGGGTAACGCCCTTAAGGCATTGAGAGTTTGTAAGACAGCAGAGCTGTCAGAGTTGGAAGATATTTCTAGTAATAGTAATAAACATTTCTTTTAAGGCATTTAGTAGTAAAATTAAACAATATCAGTAGGCTAA
>CM053758.1:3024913-3041293 GCA_028658305.1 Pachyuromys duprasi
GGCTGCATGAAAAGCACAGACTACCTTAACAAGCTGGTCCTGTGAGGACCCCCTTATCAGATTGGCCCTGGAAGGCGGTTCCCGAGTAACCGCAGCTTCCTTGACAACTGAGGCCTGGCTGGAGCAGAGAAGCTCCGAGGCCCATCCAGTCAGCAGAAGATGCGCCTGAGGTCCGGCGGGAACTGTGAAGTTCTGGGACCTAGAAGACACTGAAACACCATAATACAGGAGGCAGCGTGTCCGAGCCAGTACCTGCGGTCAGGTCATATATCCTATGAGATGTATAATGTGCTATGCAATGCTTAGATATTTGTGTGATTTAAGCAGCATTCAAAATCATTCTGGTGTTGGCTTGATCAATACCTTGTCGCCCTTGAGAGGCGTCTCGGTTAAAGTCCTCCCGCATAATTAAGCGCTTGTGACAACCTTACTAGTTGAAAGCCAGCAAGGGCAATACAGTGAAATACCAACTCAGCAAACAAACCTCAGTTTTTAGAAGCTTTCAGGATAAAGCAGAAGCCTAACTATGAAACTGCTATGTGCCTTTTCATTACTGAGGACAATACAAATATAACCAAGCCCAAGTGAGGACAAAGGCCTGCCTGTGTGATTCTCACCTGTATTGGATCTAGTAAGTATGGGTGTGTTTCTTGGCAAGTTTACTTGCAAGCATTGGCCTGTGACCTTCAGACTTAGCTTCCGGCTGTGGAACACACCATTTATCTTTTATTCCTTGGTTTGAGACGTCATAATGCAGGCTAGCCTTGAACTCAACTGCTATGTAGCAGAGGATAACTTCAACTTTCTTGTCCCCCCTGCCCAGAGCGCTGGAGTCCCAGACTAGAGCCAGCGCAGCTGGTTTATAGGCATTAAGGATGGAACCCTGGGCTCCAAGCGTCCGCCCACAGCCCACACCGCGAGCCCCGAGGCCATCCTGACAAAGTACAAAGTCAGTCAGCTTCCCCTCCCCAAAGATGCACTCTTCTGCCTTGCCCACTCACTGCCTAAAACCAGAGCAAAGCAAATGGAGCTTTTCCTGATGTGCTCCATACTGAGAACTGAGGGACTGTAGGGATTAGTTAGATCTGCTAATGACAGCTTCGAGCTGGCACATCTCTGTGAGTGCAATAATCTGGGGCCAAGTCAGAATTACTGCTACTTGGCACACACACACACACAAAAGGCTTTCAACACGGAGTAGGCACCTCAGGAAGGTGGAGCTAACCATATTGACACAGGAAAAACTAAGGTGAATAGCAGGTTTCACTAACTCAACAAAGCAGGTGATCAACAGGGAAAGATAAGAGAAACAGCCTCAAGCCAAGCAGGACATAACTGTCAGGAAATACCACTCTCCCCGGGAGGTCTCATGTCACAACAGCAATGTCTACAGGCCTGGTCCCTGTCTACACCACTACACTTTGGTACAGCAGTGCGGGCAAGGAGCTGGGAGATAGAGAGAGAAACTGGGAACTAAGAAACCCGGACTTCAGCTCCTGCCTTGACATCTGTTGTGGTTGTTTGAGACAGGGTTTCACATTACTGATGGTGCGGCTGCAAGCCGCAGCGTCTGAAGAGAAGGGGTTACAGGTCTGCATCACCACAGATTGGACAAGAGGACACTCGGGGTTATGTTTTTAAAACATTTTTTGGTCACTTGGGCAGAGGCAGGCAGACCTGTGAGTTCCAGGCCAGCCTGGGCTACAGAGTGAGTTCCAGGACAGGCAGGGCTACACAGAGAAACCCTGTCTCAAAAACAAAACAAAAAGAGGACATTCTTGTCTACTGAGACTCATGTATGTCAGGCTAACCTGGCACTCCATGTAGCCGAGGATAACCTCCTTGAACTCCAGATCTTCTGCCTCTACCATACCTGGCCTTGTGCTGTTCTGTCTTTGTTTTGAGAGGGTTCCAAGCTGCCCAGGGCTTGCCTCAGTCTCCCAAAACAATGTTGTAATCCTGAAGTTCTAAAGCTGACATAGACTTAATACTCATTCTTTTCTCACTATGTAGCCTGGGCTGGCCTAGAACCCACTCTGAAGAGCAGGCAGGCCTTCAACTCTGAGTTTCACCTGCCTCTGCCTCTAAGTGCTAGGAGTAAACCACCATACCCTTTGTCTTGCAGTGATCTAGAAAGACACTTATCTTGATTAGCTAGCTGACATATCTCAGTGCTTATTTCCAGTATAAATCCTACGAACTACCCTACTAACTTCCCTAGGCCTTGGAGTCTAAAATGTGTCATTATCACAAGTAATCCAGAAGCATTAAAATATCTCCTGGGAATTTATAAAGAACATTCATAATGACAAATCCAACTTAAATTAGAAGGGTCATAAAATGTTGGTGTTGTGGACATAAAATTTTGACCTTTTAGATATCAAATACTTAGACGTAAAAGTTTACACTTGATAAACTATCACCTGAATTCAAACATCCACTCACACCCACTGTTACTTCATATTTGTCACCAGAACAGGACTATGAGTTCTACCCTTACCCTCATGGGTGTATCCTGTTTGTGTGTAGCAGTCAGAGATCTCAAATACATGTGCTCAATATTTTCTTCCTTCCCTCCTTTTTTTTTTTTTCAGACTACCTAGCCCTGACAGGCTGGCCTGCAACTCAAGAAATCTTCTGCCTCTGCCTCCCAGTACTGAGAGAAAAAGAAGGACCACCACGGCAGCTCATCATTTGAGACAGGGCCTGTCACCTGTCTGGCTTCCCCGGCCTGCTGGGACTAGTCTCGGGCTTCTGAGTCGGGAGGCCTGTACCCTGTGCAGCGAGCCCTTCACTGACTCAGCTGTCTCCCCAGCCTCTTTTGTTCAGGGTTCTATGTGGAAATCTAAACTGGTGCTTAGTAAGCGTGTCAGCGAAACCAACAAGCATTGCAGAGAGCCTTGCCCACTAGCACGACAGCCCCTCTTCTCTGTGTCTGGCCAATGCCAAGTCTATATGCACCTCAGTTCCTAGCTGCTGTGTTGAACATCACAACTACCCATGTGAGGGAGAGACGAGCTGGAGACAACCACCTGCTCAGGGGAGACGGGTGGGAAAGTATGCCTTGCGGTTTACGTGTTGGGGAGGCTGTAATTAACCCAGGATGCTAATGGAAACTGAAGCTTGCTTGAAGTCAGTGGAGGTGCAGGAATGAATGTTGCTGGGCTCAGCTCCAATGGAAATTCCCAAGAACCACCAACAAAGCCATGTCAAGTAACCATTAACAGCTCTGATTGCCAAGGCTCGGCTGACAGGTAATGGCAGCGGGAACTGACCAATGACTTAGAGGAATTTCCAGCTTGGGAAAATTATGTTATCTGACCTTGTAATAGTGACCAAAATTACATTACTTCAGCCCATGTAGAAGGCACAAGCCTATAATCCAAGCTATTCAGGAGACTGAGGTAGAAGATTCCAAGTGCAAGGTCCACCTGGGCTACAGAATGAGTTCACGACCAAGCCAGGCAACTTGGAGTCAACTTGGAGCCAGCTGCTAAATGAAAAAGTAGTCAGGCAGGCATGATCATGATACCTATTAACAGGAGTTCATGGTGAAGCCAATCTGGACTATAATACACTGCTTCAAAATGACAAACATGAAATTTAAAAGTACACAAAGCGCTAGCCTAACTAGCACACACTAGACTCTAAGTTAAACCTCCCTGCCCTAAAATAAATAAGTAAGCAAAATTAAACTCAGGGCCCTTTTTGTTTGTTTCAAGACAAGGTTTCTCTGCCTAGCCCTGGCTTTCACGGGCTCACTTTGTAGACCAGGCTGGCCTCAAACTCAGAGAGATCAGAGAATTTATAATGTTACAATGTTTAATTTGGGGGCACTGTCTGAAAGTATGAAGGTCTGATAGAACCTGTGCAAAATACAGGCCTGTGTTCCCACACAGAACCATGGACTAAAGTCAAGAATCTTTGTGCAACAGGACACCTGCTTCCCAAGTCTCTGATGATACATTCCCCTTAGTTACCTGCTTGCCTTTTATGTCCTGGGTTGTGGCCAAATCTCAGGAGCATGCTCACTTTAGTAAAAGGAGGGCTTCTTACATGGGACAGTGTGGGTGAAGAGCCTGTTACTTCCTTAAAAGAAAAAGCTGCTTTACCAAATGCTCTACTTAGGATTTAGGTGATAAACCCTGATAGTTAAAGGGCCCTGAAGGGTAGTGCAAAGTTGCACACCTGTAATCTAGCACTCAGGGAGGCAGAGACAGGCAGATCTCTTTGAATTTGAGGCCTGATCTTCAGAGAGAGTCCCAGGGCCGCCAGGGCTACACAGAGAAACCTTGATTCAAAAAAAACCAAACGAACAGAAAGAATAAAATTTTTAAAATGTATCAGTGTTTTGTGCATGCACACAGTCACACAGCTATATGTGCATACGTGCCTGATGCCTGAGGAAATCAAGAGGGCATGCAACTGGGGTTACAAACGGTCTGCAAGAACATGGAACCGCCTCTCCAGCCCCCTCGGAGCCCTCCTCATATCTTTCTCTAGCCAGAATCTAGACCCATTTCGAAACCATTCTCCTTCTACCCTCCCCAGAGCTCTTGGCAAAATATATGTCATCAAGAGTAGACATTAGCTGCCCACCTTGTGTTTCTCTGCTGACGCCTCTTCTCCATAACCCTTACCTGGGGCTCTCTACCTCAGGCTGCGTTTACTTGGGGTATTTCCACCCTGACAAGCGAGCTTGCTCTCTGGCTCTCCAATGAGCTCGCCCTCCCCACCACCTTGGTGAACACTAACATTCAAGTTTCTTCAGAACCTGTGTCAGCACCTATGCACATCGTCCAATCCAGCCAGCTTTCTAGGCCTTTCCTCCCAGAACCTCAACCCTAACGCTCTGGTGGCCTTACCTAGCAGCCTTCTATGACCACTCCTGTCCCTCTGCCTTCACTTCCCCTTTGGGAGGCTGGACAGCTGGAATGTGCCAGAGTAACAGCCCACCTGAGTACATGGCTTTGCTTGCTGTAAAAACCAAGGCAAAAAGACACCTCCTCCACTCCACCAAAAGACAACCTCTATCAAAAGCGCCTCCTGCCTCAGACCAAGCTGCCGAAGCTTTCAAACAAACAGCACTTGAGGTAAGTGAGGGCAGCGGTTCACCCGGCCAGGCAGCAGTGATTGAAAAAGGTTTACAGGTCCAGCCAGCCACAGTACTCGGGAGGCCACCGAGAACAGAAAAGGACTCGGCCTCAACCATGACCGTTCAAGGCCTATGGCGTCAACACCACAGCAGGATGGTTTCAGGCTTAGACGACACGCAGCTTAGAGATGCCGGAACCGGATGTGGTCCCGGGCCAAAATGACATGTCCTCACCTGAAAGAAGTCCTTAGGGGTCTCTGGAGACTGGTGTCCAGTCAAGGCCTGTGCTCCTGACTGTGGCTCTTCCAGAGCTGGGCCTCCCCCACGCGCATTCCCCATACTCCTGTTCCTCTAGGCTTAGACACAGGAGTAGGCTATTCCTCAGAGCTGCCATAAGGGAAGGCCTGGCAACCACACCCCCTGTGTTATCAGTAAGGTCTCGGGCCTCGCTTCCACCTCCTCACTCCCCTCCCCACTTCTGTTCCAGCCTTGGGGACTGTCTTTTCCTCCATCACAACCTACGGTACTGCAGACTTCTGTTCTCCACCACTCCCACAGGACAGCGGTCAAGGTCCTGGTCCAGGTGCCACCGCCTCATTCTTCCTGTTAGAACAGTCACCCTCCTCAGAGGCCTTCCTGGGCTAAGCGCCCTTGACCCTCCTCTTCCAGCACCCTGTTCTTATCTGTCTGCTGTCACCGCTTAGTCATTTAATCTTTGTCAAGTAGTCTGCATATAAGTGTTCGCTCACGGTCTCTCCCATTGCAATCCACACTCTGCGAACGCTCGTCTGAGTCAGCCACTGTCACCAGGGCCAGTACCGGCCTTACAGACACTCCGCAGGGACTCAATGAGTTTGCTCAATCAATGAATTCTTTCAACAGTGACCTTTCCAAAGCTGGCTAGTGCTTGTCTGAAGCAGTTAAAAGCTGGTAACAACACTGGAGGAAGCACACCCCAGGGGCTGGAAGCCGATACCAACACGGGCAAACCAGGCGCTCCTGCCCTGGCAGGCACCTTGGCCAAGCTCCTCCCTAGTGCCCCTGCTGCTTTTCTTCTTCCCCCGGGTATCACGGAAGGCCGTCGCCCTACATCCTAACAACAGGTGTCTCTAAGAGTGGTTTTTTCCCGTACCTAGCGCTGCCAACAGGTCACCCAAGCAAATCCCCACTTTGAGGGCTTTCTCTGGCCGAGCCATTTCCGCTCCGTAGAGCTCCTCACCCACTTCCTGCCACCGGAGAGGCCAGCGCCACGCCCTCCTAGAACAACACCCCTCGTCCCCCCGCTTCCCGGCCTTCCCTTCCCCCTCTGCACCTGCAGGTGGGCCTCCCCCGACACCCCCACTCGCTCCCCCGCGCACCGACCCCACTCCAGCCCCCTCCTCCCGGACGCCCGCCTGGCCCTCACCGTGGAGGTCCAGGTCTCTGCCGGCCGCCTGGGCCCCGGAGAGAAGCAGCGAAGCCAGCAGGGCGACAAGCGCCCGGCCCCGCCGCGGCCCGCTCAGCTGCGCCATGACCTGCCGCCCGCGCCGGGCCTCGAGCCGCCGGCCGTTGGGGGGGTCTCGGCGGCGCACGCGCACTGGGGGCGGGCGCGCGCTCAGGTGCGGCTGCGCCCCGGCGGAGGCCTTCGGGGCGCCCGGCTCCCCGGAAGCCCCTTCTCCTCGGGCTCTCGGCGCGAGCGACGACGCTCCCCGGTCGCTCGGCGGCAGCCGGAGACTCTCCCCACCGCGGCTCGGAAGGCCTCCGCACCTCCAAACGCTCGCGGGGCGCAAGTGAGAATGGCGGACGCCGGGACTCCCAGGGAGGTGGCGGCCGGGCTGGGGGTGGGGCGCACCTGGCGGGGCGGAGCGGACACGGCGCAGGCGCGCAGGGCCCACACCTGAGCCGCGGCTGTCGGGCCTTCACCTGGCCCCGCCCCTGGCACACGGGAGGGGCGTGGCTAGCGCCGGCCCCGCCCCCGGCCGCCGGACGGAGGCGTGGGCCCACGGAGCGCCTCTCGGCCCCCCGGGGGGGCTTCAGCCGCGGCGCCCTGTGCCTGCCCGCCCCGCTTTAGCTTTCCTTTGGGGCTTGGGGCCTTATCCCGCCTAAACTCAGCGTTCTCTGAGCCGTAGGCCAATGTCCGGAATTCGGCGCGGCCCGCCAGACCGGCCCGTCTGTCGTCAGACAGGAGCAGCCCGGAGGAGCGATGCGGAAGCGGAGGGACGAGGGATCAGGAATGCGATGGGGAAATCGTGGGGTTAAGTGAGCAGGGGTTGGGGCAGTGAGAACCAGGGCAGGAGGGGAGCCCGCACGGCTTTCCTATTCAGGGCGACTGCCGGCCGGGCCGGGCACTGTCTGGGAAGAGGCGCCGAGTCTCCAAGACAGCAGGTTTCCCTGGATCCCGTCCAGGAAGACCAATAAAAAGGTGTTAGGGTGACGAGTACTTAAGATGAACAGACCTGACCACAGAACCAGGGTGGGATTCTGGGAAGAGGGTCCACATGAACTGGATGAACGGAACAGGACCGACCGAGGAGTAGAAGATCACCGTCAGGATAATTAAAACGATCACCTGCCGGGCGCGGTGACACACGCTAATCTCCGGGAGGCAGAGGCAGTTCGAAGCCAGAGTGGTCTGCAAAGTGATTCAGGACAGCCAAGGTTACACAGAGAAACTCTGTCTTGAAAAGCCTCGGAAGGAAGGAGGGAGAAATAGTGCTGCTCTTAGCAAGACAGTGGTGACATACGCCTCGGAGGCTGAGGCGGGCGTGCTCTACAGAGCAAGTTCCAGAACAGCCAGTGTTAGACAGAGAAACCCTGTCTTGAAAAAAAAAAAACAAAAATAGAAAATAGTGCTCTTGGGCCTGCAAGGTGGCTTAGTAGAGACACCAAACCTTAAGACCTGAGCTCAGTTCCCAGTACACACATGGTGGAATAAGAGAACCGACTTCCTAAGTTGTCCTCTGACCTCTACACTCTAGACATGGCACTTGCAAAAATACAAAATACACAGACAAAAATAAATATGTAAAGCCAACACTCAGGGAGGCAGAGGCAGGCAGAACTCTGTGAGTTCGAGGCCAGCCTGGTCTACAAAGCCAGTCCAGGAAAGCCAGGGCTACCCCAAGAAACCTGTCTCAAAAAGCCAAATGAAATAATGTATTTAAGAAAAATAAAGTAGCGTTCTTGTTATTGTAAACAAGGTGGGCCTGCTTGTGCAAGCCTGTGTTCTCAGCACACTGGAGGCTGAAACAGGACTAGGGTAGTTCAAAACCAACCCCAGCAACAAGCTGCAATCCCTGCCCCTCAAAAACAAAAGCAACAGCAAAAACACCTGGTGTAGCTCAGTTACAGAGTGTTCACCCAGCATGCAGTCCTTGAGCGTGGTCCCCGGTACCGAAGAAAGCCAGCTGTCGTGGCACATGCCTGTAATCCAGGCACGCAGGTGACAGCCGGAGGACCAGAACCAGCAGTTCCGGTTCACGCTCAGCAGAGCAAACTCGGACCAGCCTGTGCTTCATGAGACCCTGCCAGACGAGAGAACAGAAAGAAAAAGCCTGAAAACTGGACAGTGAATTTGGGGCTGGAATGGGATAAAGGAAGAGAGCCTGGGGGTCGGCAGGCAGTGGAGGAATGGCTATAGGAAGCCAGCCTCAAGAACGGAAGAACAGACGGAGCAAAAGTGCAAGCATTGGCTCTGGTGCCCGGGCTACTGAGGGTCTAAGTCCCCGCAGCCGAAGAGTGTGGTAGGTAAAAGTCGCCAGCATAAGGGGACAGCTCTGGCCCGGGTGATAGTTGCTAGCAAGATGAGCAAAGATGTGCAGATGGGAGCAGCGAGTAACCCAAAGTTAGCAGAAACTGGAGAAAGAACGCCTCAGAGTTGCTGAGAGTTGCTCAGAGTTAATGGAGTGCGGCTGGGTCAGCTGAAGGCACACAGTAAAGAGGTAATTAAAGAAATAGGACTAGAACACGCTAGTGTTGACCTGGCGGCTGCAGGTCAACCTGACAGTGTAAAGAAGGAACTCCACGAGGAAGAACATTCCTTGCTCAGCATGCCAGTCTTTAGGGGTGAATTAGAATGTGTTGTTCTGTGGAACGTCAAACTTGCCATAAATTAGAAATTGAGTTTCCAAAATAAATTCCTTTTTGTGTGATGGTATACAGTTTTCAGTAATGATGTATACATTGTGTCGATTTTTTTCCCTACATGTGTTATTTTAATAATATGAGTTTCAAAAAAAACTGTAAGCATCAAGGGCAGCAAAGCCTCTTTTTTTTTATGTTCACTGTCTCAGGTTCTTTTTCTTTTTTTTACCTTAAACATAAGTTTATTTTCAATACATTTAAAAGGTAAAATGCCACCCAAAGGATTTGTTTCATTCAAGTTTGAACATGGATTAAATGTTAAGGCTGTACAAGAGCTCCGGTATGGGATGCAGTGATCACTCACAGTCTGGCAGCTGCAGCTCATCATCTGCACTCCCATTTACTAAGGACCTAACAACAATCTTAAGCAATATGTGTGGCAAAGCCTCTTTTTTAAAGATTGTTTTGAGACGGGGTTTTTCTGTGTAGCCCTGGCTGTTCTGGAACTTGATATGTAGACCAGGCTGCCCTCAATTTTACAGCGATCCATTTGCCTCTGCCTCCAGATCACCATAATCAAAGGCGTGCGCCACCACAGCCAGCCCACAGACAATCTTATGATTAGCTATCTGGTATTGTGAGAGCCAGGGCCACCATAACCATTGTGTGGTTTCTCTGGCTTCATGCAGAAAACCGTGGCTTACCAATACAGTGTTTGCCCTAGGCAACTGTGCCTGCCGTTTTCTTTACCTTGCCGTGAGGTTCTAGTCCTGTCTTCCCCAGAACTCCGATCCCCCATCCCCCGGCTTCCTAGCAGCACCTAGTTTGTGAGGTAAATAGCACCAAGTGACTGAGGTTGCAGGGGGGAGAAAGCGCAGACGCATTCGGTACTCACAGAAGCACGCACTTGCTCAGCACACATTATGCATCAGGCGCTGCCGCCAGTGTTGGGAAGGTAAAGAGTGAGTGTGTCACAGGTCTCCACAAAGCAATGGTCAGTAGGTGTTTGGTGCCTGGCATGACACTTGTTTTGGATTACTGCTCAGATGGGTTCAGTGGCCCAGGCCTCTAATCCCTGCTGACAGGAAGGCTGAGGCAGGAAGATCTTGAGGAGAGCCAGGATAGCCTGAGCTACATACTGAGACTTAAAGAAAAAACCAGGTATGGCAGTGTCCTCTCTGTCTCTGTTTTTTGTTTGTGGAGACAGGGTTTCTCTGTGTAGCCTTGACTGTCTTGGACTCCCTTTGTAGACCACACTGCCCTCAAACTCAAAGAGATCCGCCTGCCTTTGCCTCCTTGAGTGTTGGGATTACAGGCTTGAGTCACCGTGGCCTGGAGGCAATGTCCTTCCCCCCCCCCCCAGAGCTGAGGACGGTACCCAGGGCCTTGCCCTTGCTAAGCAAGCGCTCTACCACTGAGCTAAATCCCCAACCCACAATGTCCTTTCTTAACCCCAGCTCTCAGCAGGTGGATCCCTGTGAGTCTGAGACCACCTAGTCCACATAGCAAGTTCCAGGCCAGAAGGACTACACAGTGAGACCCTGAGGGGGAAGGGGAGGAGGAGGAACAGGAGTAGGCCAGGTGGCTTAGCTGATAGAGTGCTTGTCTTTCCAGCTCAGGGACCTGCGTTCCACCGCAGACATTGACACCACCACGACCACCACCTCTGCACCTATATGAAACATTAAGGCAGCACAGCAGATTGACTGCAATCCCAGCGCAGGGGGCAGAGGCTGGCGAGGGTTTGCTGGTAAAGCTGGCAGACCCTGGGTCAAAAGATAAAATGGGGCTGAGGCACTGCAGCTGACGGAGTGTATACCTACATGTTCATACACACAAATTTCCTTGTGGTTTCCTTGTTCGAATTACGGAGACCTTGGTTAACAGCTGTTCACTTTTGCTTTGCTGCTTTTGTTTAAGGACTAGTTCGTCATCGTTTCAGTGAAAACCACTTGGGGCTGGGGAGCTAGCTGAGTGGGTAAGAGCAGGGGCTGCTCTTCCAGAGGACCAGGGGTTCAGTTCCCAGCACCCACATGGTAGCCCACAGCTGTCCATAGCTCCACTTCCAGGGGATACAAACACCCTTACACAGGCATATGTGCAGACAAAACACCAATAATGAAATAAAAATAAAATTAAAAAAAAGAAAACTGGCCTGTTTGGAAAAGTTAGCTGTTATCTTTGGAAAGCTGATTTCTCCAAGGAGGTTTGGGGAGGCTTAGCGTGAGGAAGTGGGGCTGTGCTGGCGATGCATGCGGCCCTCAGGTACTTGTGCGCATGAACCCGGATGTGTACGCAGAGGCCATAGGTCGCTATCAATCCGCTTCCACCTTACGCTTTGAAACAGCAATCTACAGTTTACTGATTCTGGTAGACCAGTTGGCCAGATAACCTCATGGGTCTTCTTGTCTCTATTCCTCCAGCAGTATTGCTACAGGCAGACACCTCCATATCCGGCTCTTTATTTAAAGATTTGTTTTTATGTGCACAGCATTTGCCGGAATGTGTATCTAACAGGACCCAGGTCCGCAAGGGCAGCCAGTGCTCTTAACCGCTGAGCCATCTCTGCAGCCCTCGCGCCAGGCTAACCGATGGGGTCCGAGTCCTTGCAGGGCAGGCGCTGGGACGACTGCGCCAGCCGCTCTCTGCCTGTGCCCAGGGTACGCGGTCCTAACCAGCCTTTGCTGCAGTCCTGGCTGGGAAGCAGCAGTGAAGCCAGCCGGTGAAGCGGGTCGAGAACCTGCGTGGCGCTGAGCTCAGGGGTGGACCGCGGCTCAGCATTTGTGAGGCCCGAGCTCGCCCAGCCTCTTGCCACAGCAAAGGAAGGGTGGTTCCTGCCGCTCCTGGCCTGGTGAGCCAGCTTGCGGAGCCAGGACCGTCCCTCGTCATCCTCGGTTCCGCTTCTCCTTGTCCTGTAATAAACTGCAGACACACCGTACTCACTGCATTACCGTCTCTGCCAAACGTGAGCTCTGGGTGGACCGCCTCCGCGTAGCTCGCCACGGTTGCCGGTACAGGGCCTGGTATAGCAGGCACTTGATAATAGTTCTTAAAGTGTTAAGTGCGTGAGTGCGCCCGCGCGCGCGTGCACGCTGGTGCTGTGGCGCTTGTGGAGGGCTGAGGACAACCTGCAGGAGTTGAGACAGAATCGGGTCCTCACGCTTAGTACCAAGCCCCTTTACCAACAGAGCCACCTCACCCTCCCCGGCCTGACTGCTGTTTGTTTTGAGGTGGGTGGGTGAGTGAATGAGTGAGCGGGCTATACTAAATGATGGTTCGAGAACGAAGCGCAGCTGGGAGGCGAGCACTTGCTTAGGTCCCAGGGTCTGACTCCATCACCTTCTAGGAAACAACAACAAAAAAGAGTTGGACGTGGCGTCTCACGTCTGGAACCGCATCGCTTAGGAGGTGGAGGCAGGAGGATGAGGAGTTCAAGGCCCGACGCGGCTGATTGAGACCCTGAGGTGAAACCTTGGGCCCTCTGTCAGTTCCGGCGCCCTGCAGAACCGCGGGCTGCCGCCAGAGGGCGCGCAGGGCAGACCCCCGGAGCGTGTCCCGGGACCCCGCCCGGGGATGTGCACCCCGGAGCTCTGCGAGCTGCGGCCGTCGCCCCCACCCCATCTGCGCCCCGCGGGACTCCCGACCTGAAGCCTGCTCACCCGCCTGCTCGCCTCCGCAGGAAGGGAAACTGAGGCCCGGCAGCGGGAGTGGGGGCGGGTCCCAGAGCGCGAGCCCCCGCCCCCGGCGGCCCCGCCCCGGCCGCTAAGAGCCCGGAGCGCCAGGCAGGGCGCAAAGTGGGACCGGCGGGCGGCGATGGCAGCGCAGCGGCTGGGCAAGCGCGTGCTGAGCAAGCTGCAGTCCCCGTCGCGGGCCCGCGGCCCGGGGGGCAGCCCCAGCGGGCTGCAGAAGCGGCACGCGCGAGTGACCGTCAAGTACGACCGGCGGGAGCTTCAGCGGCGGCTGGACGTGGAGAAGTGGATTGACGGGCGCCTGGAGGAGCTGTACCGAGGCCGGGTGAGACCCAGAGGGGCCGGGGGCGGAGGGAGGCGGCCGGGGACCCGCGACCGTGCTGCTCCGGCCACCTGCTCGCCGGTGCACCGGCGGCGGCCTTTGCTAGGACACATGCCCCGAGGCCCTGGTCTCTGTGCGCAGAGGCATCCAGCTCTCGGACACTCGGAGAGTGCGCGCACCTAGGGGCCCGAGGTCCAGGTATGCGTGCGTCCAGATACCTGGGAAGGCCCTCTACGGGAGACAAGAAAGGACAGGGCGCCAGAGCCAACACACTGAGGGAGCCGATAGGGAGAGGGGATGTCCTTAAGCCAAACATAGACCCGGGTGAGGAGAGATAGCGTGGCAGAGACTCCCAGCACAGGAAGCAACAGTGTATGCAGACGACGGAAGTCACAGCCGCTCGCAGACACAGCAGCCGGAGTGAGCCACACACAAAACTCACAGGCACACAAGCGGATCAACACACACACACACACACACACGATCACACTCAGCACTAAGGGTTACAGCTGTGCGGAGATACGCATCAGTTTAAGCGTTAGTGCCCCAAGCTCCAACAGCTATCCTGGGAAGCAGAGTGACTCAAGTTACATAGGACCATCCATCCATTATCAGCTGACCAAAAAAAAAAAAAGCATCGCTGCCTGCATCCTGAAGGGCAGATGTCACAGCCCTGCACACACACGCGTGTGTGGAAATTAGTCACACGAAACTGTTAACTGTGCCCCAAGAATACAGACCGTTGGGAACCAAGCTGGTCGTGGCTCCTAAGTGCTGTGGCCTCAGCTCTGGGGAGGTGGAGCAGGAGGATGAGGCGTTCAGGGCCGCCGTCGGGTAAGGAGAGCCGTCTGAGAAATCCAAAACAAACCTGGCATGGTGGCACACACCTTTCAGACTCTGGAGGCAGAGGCAGGCAGATCTCTGAGCGTTTCAGGCCAGCCTGATCTACGCAGTGAGTTCCAGGCCATTCAGGGCTACATAGAAAGAACCTACATATATACACATATTTAGATAAAGAACGAAAGAAAGAGGGTCCCTACAGCTTGCCCTGTGTGACATGAGAAGGCTGCACCCGAGCGGCAGTCACACTGAATAGACTCACTCAGGCCACCTTCACGAGGCCCCTCAGCCTCTGGGCCCAGCACACGCAGCAGCTTCCAGAGGCCTCATCTCCCACACGGGGCAGACAGCGCCCTCACTCCCCAGCTGGGCTGTAGGGCTTTAAGCTGGGGAGCAATAGCCCGGACAGCTGGGTCCTGTCCCCAGCATGGCCGGACATTTTCTGTACCACTGTGCCTCCTCTCAGAGGCAACTCCTGCTCCCGGCCCACCATGGCCGGCCTAGGTCGCTTCCCCGGACCCAGCAGCTTGCAGTGTGGCCCAGGGAGGCCTGGCTGGCCCTGAGCTCGGAAGCCCTTCTTGTCTCCAGGGGAAGGGGCCCGCCCCAGCTGGCTCCCCTCCCCCACCCCACCGCTGAGACTTTCCCTTGAAAGGGCAGAAGCCAGCCCCTCCTGGATCCCAGAATCTGACATTCCGAGACTCGACTGGGCCTGCTTTGCCGAGTAGGAACTGCAGCCAAGGAGAGAGCCCCGTGCCAGCCCCAAGGTCCCCCCGGGCTGAGCCAAGGGTGCAGGCATTGGGCTGGTACTGGGCCCTGGGCCTCCATCTGCCCATCTGTCACCCCCCCTCCCCCGGACACCCAGATGTCGCTCACTGGTGCTGTCCCTGCCTGCCACATTGTTGCCAAAGGCCTGGCCAGCTGGGCCTGGGGGTGATGGGCTCTGGAAGGGGACAGGGGAGTCGTGGCCTCAAACCAGCCCGCTCTTCCTGACCTTAGGAGTCAGATATGCCAGACGAGGTCAACATTGATGAGTTGTTGGAATTGGACAGCGAAGCTGAAAGAAGCCGGAAAATCCAGGTAGGTGGGGAGAAAGGACAAAGCCGCCCCTCCCCCAGTCCAACATTTTACAGGGCCCTAAACAGAATAGCCCAGCTGACATGTTTATTAAACACTTCCTATGCCAGACACTAAATCCTCCACAAAACACTATAAAGTAAGCACATTTAGCACCGTGCAGAAAACGAGGCCCCGGGCAGTTAAATTACCTCCCAGGTCACACACTGGTCTTGGCTGTAGCAAGGAGCCAAACTGCCCAGCTACCACCATCCCCTCTGACCTGGAGGCAGAGGCCTGGCTTTCCAGTGACTCAGCCCTGCCTCTGGCCACCCTCAGGTCCCGGGTCTGTGCCCCAGCCTGAAGCCACACCCCTGGCTTGTCAGCCCTCTGCTCCCTTGGGGGGAAGGGGACGGCTCTGAGGGAATAGCTGTCAGTCATTCACCATCTGGCTTGTTTGTTTGTTTCCCCCCTGGCACGCCCCCCCCTCCCTGCAGGGACTCCTGGAGTCTTGCACAAATCCTACAGAGGTGAGTTTCTTGTCCTTAGGGGAGTGGTCCCTTCATCCTCATGGGGGAGAGGGAGGCTGGCCATAGGCAGGCTGGATGGGGACAGGCTAGGCAACTCCAGGGAGCCCCCCTCCATGTCCAGCTCTTTGTCGCCACCCTCTCCTCCCACCTCCCATCTGCCACGGGCTCCACAGGCTGCTGCCTCAGAGCCGCTCCCCCGAGTGGGGGGAGCTCTGCCCATATGGTGCCCGTCCCTTGCTGGGTGGGGGTGGAGGGTTCACCCCCTCTCCACCGCTCTCCCCTGTGACTGTCTCTACCATCCTGGGGTTCCCCATCCACCTCCTGGGGGGGGATCCCCCCTCCTGCAGGTTCTGGAGCTGGGCAGTGCAGCCGCCCCCATTTCCTTCCCTGCTTTAAAAGGGAAAATATTCAGGGTTCTCCCCTCAGCTCCTAGCTGCCTGAGGGACAGACGTCACTGCCTGTCAGTCTGCCTGGAGCTGGAGCCTGCTCAGACCTGGTCTCTGGGGACCGTTTCTCAGCCTGAGAAACGGCTCCTTCTTCCCTCTGAGCCTGTGTCTGTCTGTAATTCTCTCTCAAGTCTGGCTCTTTGCCTGCCTCTCTCCATCTCTCTCTATTTTTATTTGACTTCATTTTATGTGTATATGTGTTTTGCCTGCATGCACGTGTGTGTACACACACATGCCTGGTGCCCATGGAGGCCGGAAGAGGGCGTCAGATCCCCTGGAACTGGAGTCGCAGATGGTTGTGAGCTGCCACGTGGGTGCTGGAAACTGAACCCAGGCCCTCCGG